>HG992151.1:3600000-4200000 GCA_905220505.1 Laothoe populi
AGTAATTATGGTTAGTGGCGTAGGAACTTGGAATCTACCATCAAGGGCTGATAGGCAGGGATACAACGTCGAGGATAGGACTGGAAAAGGAGAAAAGAGGATGACCGGAAAATGAAAGGAATCATGATCGTCGGTAAAGGAACTGACGGGAGATGATGATCAGGACAGGAATGGGAGGGGAGAAGTTGAAAGGAAACAGGACGGATTTGGAAGGAAAGTAAACCCTAGTCTAGCTAACCTACCAGCCTTTCACTAACTATCTAAGCGTTAATCGTAGTACAGTACTTTGGACGCGATGCCTTGACTGACAGACAATAATTCCAAAATCAATTGTTTTTGGTTCTATATCAATAATATAACACGTTACAATCAAAATTGTGCAAAAATATTTAATGTACAGAGAAAGTGCCTCTTAGGTTTTATTATAGTATAGATCAAGAAATAACTTATATTTAAAAGTATTTCAGGTTATCAAAATTCTTAATCTACAGTTTTTTTAACTTAAAAAGTTAAAGAATCTAATTTCTAAATTGAAAATAAAAGAACCAAAGCCAATGTAGAAAGTAATTCCAAAAATAATAAATATGGTACAAGGTTTATGGACGACAATTCATATTTGAATTGTATGGAACATTTATATGGAAATTCTATGGTTCCTTTACGACTGTTACGTGCGAGTTTTATTTAAGGCATTAATTTTGATTGAAATAATTTATTTCATTTACTGTAATTTATTTCATGAAGTACTGAGTAATTTTTTTTTTGTGAGATATTTAAATAAAATTTATAAAATCATTATTGTTATATTTTAAATTATTACAGTCATAGTTTCCTTTTTTATCCTACTAATATTATAAATGCGAAAGTTTGGATGGATGGATGTTTGTTACTCAATCACGCTACAACGGCTGGACGGATCTGGTTGAAATTTGGCACAGAGATAGATTATAGTCTGGAATAGCACATAGGCTACTTTTTATCCCGGAAAAATATACAGTTCCCGTGGGATAGTTTAGTTTTTCACAGAGCTAGGGATCGACATGATTTTTTGCATAGTGGTAGTTCTAGATTCCTAGATCAGAAAATGACATAGGCAACTTTTTATCCCGGAAAAATGCACGCATCCTATGGGATAGCAAACTATAGAAAGGTGTAAAAGCTTAAGATGCCTCCATGGATTGTATACCTTTCCTTCCAAAAATAACCTCCACGCGGGCGGAGCCACGAGCAACATCTAGTGTATTTATATAGTGACTTTATTGTGTTATTTATTATAATTCACATTTTTACTGATTTCTGGGCGGCTTGACGTCTAAGAATGATATCAGGCAGCCAGCGCAAAAGCGGCCTAACCCACGTTTATGGTTTTTTAAAGTAACTGTCATGAACGATTTCAACATTGAAAATCTTGGAAAAAAGGCCTATATTATCACAAAGGAAATTAAGGAGAATAAAAAGAAAATCTAATAACTTTAGTTTCCAAATGATGGTCATAATTAAATAATAAATGTCTAAAGAAGCCATAGTAACTATCTCAAGGTTAAACCACCCTAGCGCTCATAGCCTCAGTTATACTTAGAAGCATTCATATTGCTATATCCCAATATTATCGTCTTGTCTCTAAAACAATCATGTAATTTTGATTACAGCTTAAGTTTTACCTGACGTTAACCTGTCGAGCCTGTGAATGGTCCTTAGATTTTTCAGGTTGTATTCCTTTGCAAGGATGAAGACGACTGTGTTGTGCCTGTACCGGCCGCAGGGGTGCACCTGACAAATACATTTAACACATTACACCTTCAACAATAATATATATTAAATGTCGCTAAAAGTTTTAAAAATATAATCTAAATAATAAAATTTATTTTCTTGAAGTGACAACTCTATTTTGATATAATTTTAAAATCACAAAAAATTTAAATGCAAAATCAATATTCAATTTTTAATCACAAAACAGCTTAATAAATCAAAAACTAAATTCATTATAATTGATTAAGACACAGATCTTTTTAATCATAATCTAAATTTGTATAAAATTTTATACATACCTATAAGCTTAGTCAAAATTAAACATTAAAATTAACATGATGATGATGCAAGCAATACAGCAAGCGTGTCGTGAAATACAATTGTCTCTGTCACTCATTTCCAGTCAGGTGATAGAAAGAGAAAGATGGATATTAAAGGTTAATACATGCAGGTGACATGGAACATTTAGTACTGTGTTAATTAAACATCGGCTTATGCAAAATCTCGAACGTTTTGCGACTTAAGTTTGTGACAATTTGGCAAATCGATAGATAGTTTTAATTAGATTTCCCAAGAACATGAAGTCATAAATTTGATACTTTATTAAATTCTTATTTACTTTGATATTATTGGTATTTTTCACTCTTAAATGTCAAAGTCTATCTTACTCAAATCTTTGTTGAAACTAATACATTTTGCTCTGCTCCGTATCGATATCCGTATTCATAAAGTTATACTCTTAATATAAACACACATTTGAATTAAATTAACTTTACGGATTTTATTGCAGGTTATTTTACTGTAACGTTTCTGCCTTCCTTGCACTATAGTTTCGTGACCATAAAGGCTGTAAAGCTATCGAAATATCGATAAACCGCAATAAACTCGGCAAAATTAGTTTTATTTCCATGTGTAATATTCGCGTAAACATCAGAAACCATTATGTAAACACACATTGCCAAAGAAACACAAAACATCGTTAGCAAGAACACTACAGATTCAAAAATGGAACGTAACAACATAAATCTAAACTCTCAATCCACTTCCAAGTGGTATTTCCGCGGGCGTACATTCGCTGTATGTAGTATGAACAGCGAAGTTTTACCACAGACCCAGACGGCGAACTCCGCACAAGCCGCTTGTGTAAAAAAACCGCCGAATCCCCGTTATCTTTGCACGCTCTTGTTCGTATCTTATTGTATTTGTTTGGTTTTCCACGGATCCGCGTCGAATCAACTTTTTGCACGGAACGAGGAAAAACAATCGCTGCGATTACGTTGAGATGTGTTACACAACATTTTCTGTTACAATAACGGTTTAGACAATACGTTGATTGGGTTTTGTGGTTGTCGTGCGGCATTGTACGTTGTATAGTTTGGAGTCGCCGCCGGGTCGCGAATCTCATGTGCCTCACATTGCCTCACAGTGACTCACCGGGAGAGAGCATGGCTTGTCTAGCACGAGCAGTTCGTCGTCAACGTGTATGATGCGCAACGGACTAGCGAGCACCGGTGTCTCATGCCTGGCCCACCACACATAACATTACCTACTAGTATAACCTCATGATGTTGCTAATGCCTTCGATCGAGCATTATAAATCGTCACCTCAGAAACATACTGGCGTAAGTGTGTAATTTAAAATTACACGGTGATTAAACCAACATTTACAAAATATCTGTAGCAAAATACAACAATTGGTTTTGTTTTTTACGAAGCTGTGTTATTAGAATGCTGTGTACAGTGCAAATGGACGCCAGATTTATATGATGTCTGTTATGAATGTAATTATATGTAAAATTTAATCTGTTGTCTGTATCTGTACCAATAAATAAATAAAACAATGTTTTCGCTGCAGATTTATTAGATAGGTATGAAAACGAAAAGAATATTTTTTTTCTCGAAACCTACGCATGTAATTCAGTAAAGTAGTTATGGATCACTACAATCAATTGAAATTTAAATATCAAAATTAATTAAATGATGTATTGTATTATAATTTCATGGCTCTATTAGTTTTTGTGAATTAATTCACTCCAACCCTAATATAATAGTAGTATTTGTTTAAACAACTAATATAATATTTTATTTTAGTAGTTTAAACAAAAAAATTGCTTGTAAAATTTATTTTTGAACTTATGCCAGTCTACTTCTTAGGTGAAGAAATATATATTTCATACACTGTATAAATTATAATAATAAATACATAAGTCCTTAATTCTTTAGTCAAATAATTTTTTGTATTAAAAACTTATGAAGTGGGTCTGTCAAGAGTCAGGATCCCAACTGACAAAGGGAAAAAAGGCGGGAAAAAGTGAAAACGAAAGATTTAAACGTAAGACTAGGCAGTATGGTCGATTGAACATAGATGTCCTTTGGCCGAATAAAAAAAAGTGTCCTTTATTTATAGCTCACTAGCTGTTGCTCGCGGCTCCACACGCGTGGAGGTTGTTGTAGTTTTAGTAGGGATCCTTATTTTTTCTTGCAATTAAAATAGCCTATAATAATCAATGATAATGTAGCATTCAAATAGTGAAAGAATTTTTAAAATTGGTCCAGTACTTTTTGAGACAATTCGTTACAAACATACTTACATACAAATCTTTCCTCTTTATAATCTTTATATATAATTCTACTGTACGTGTGTATGTCACTAAACTCCTCCTAAACGGCTGGACCGATTTGAATGATTATTTTTGTATGCGCTTGGGTGGCTCCCTGGATGGTTTAGATTCACAAATCAGCCCGGCAGATGGCGATGCAGTCGGTTTGGCGCTGCTTTAACGGGCAGGACGACGTCTGCACGGTCCGCTAGTATTACTTATTAGGATATATATTTAGTTAGTATTACGTGATATCTTTATATACTGTACGTGT
The DNA here is from genome assembly GCA_905220505.1 of Laothoe populi. Classification (NCBI taxonomy): domain Eukaryota; kingdom Metazoa; phylum Arthropoda; class Insecta; order Lepidoptera; family Sphingidae; genus Laothoe; species Laothoe populi. Next base: position 3,604,624 of record HG992151.1, read on the forward strand.
GTATGTCACTGAACTCTTCCTAAACAAAATAAAAATAATTACCACGCGGCAGGAGCCGCAGGCAAATTTTAGTATGTTATATGTCACTTACAGTATTAAGTAGCGAGAGAGAAATATATCTCGCTACTCGACACAATCATGCCGGCCTGGAAATGTATGCATTGTATTTTGATTCTTATTAACAAACTATGCGAGGATTAATGCCGTAATTTTAGATAAAAACATCCATACAATTTCTTCTCAATGCACCTGGCAGTATGCCATGAAGACGCATGAATTATGAATTATTTTGCAGTAAATTTAAAAAACGGACTTACGTCTCTCATTCGTCGATTTAAATGGAAGACTTGGGTTTCGGTTTTTGTCATTTAAACAAGTACTTATGAATTTAAAATAAAATAGCCATTTGTTAACCAGCTAAATGACGAGAAATGCATTGTCTCTATAGGGTTCAAAGTGTAGACGTCAATGGAAAATTATCTCCTGGGTCTGTTCTTACCATGGGAGTTCCACAGGGCTCGATTCTTGGACCCTTTCTATTCTTAGTTTATATAAATGACTTACCTTATTACATAAGGGACAACTGTGAGGTAGTGTTGTTTGCAGATGATACTTCTTTAATATTCAAAGTAAGCCGACATAATTCTGTTCTTGACGATGTAAACAACACGCTCGCAAAAATAGTACATTGGTTTAGCGTTAATAATTTACTATTGAATAGTCAGAAAACCAAATGTATTCGATTTTTAACACCTAATGGCAAAAAGATCGACGCCAATATTTATATGAATGGGGATAAATTGAGTCTTGTGGAGACAACCAAGTTTTTGGGCATAACATTAGATCCCAAACTTCAATGGGGATCTCACATATCTGTATTGTCCAAAAAATTAAGTGCCGCAGCTTATGCTGTGAGTAAAATACGCCAATTGACCGACGCTGATACGGCTAGGTTGGTCTATTTTGCGTATTTCCATAGTTTGATGTGCTACGGGATTCTACTATGGGGTGGTGCTGCTGACATCAATATCATCTTTACTCTCCAAAAGCGAGCTATAAGATCTATCTACTCGCTAAATTCTAGGAGTTCTTTGAGAGAAAAATTCAAGGAAATTAATAAAATGACAGTAGCATCACAATTTATATTCGCTAATTTAATGTATGTTCATAAGAATATACAACAATTTCCAAAAATTTGTGATGTCCATAGTGTAAATACTAGAAATAAAAATAGTCTTGTTAGTTATAAAACAAGGCTCCACAAAATCGGCAACTCTTTCAAGGGGCTTTGTATACGCTTCTACAATAAGGTTCCCAATCATATTAAAGAACTTAATGAAAGATGCTTTAAAGCTACTATTAAGCGAAGACTAAGTAATAAAGCCTATTACAAAATTTCTGAATATTTAGATGACCGAAAGGCTTGGGAATAAGTTATCCTATTACTTAGAAGTTAGTCATTAACTTATTATTGGGAACTTTATATGTTTATATAAGAGTTATATATATTAAGTTATGCCAATATTTTATTTGCTTAACATTGCGAACTTATATGCCTTACATGACTTTACTTGATATTATTGTCTTAGTATTTAATTGTTGTATTTAGTCTGGGTATGTCATGCTCGCTAAAGTGTCTGTGCTTGCTGCGGCGCCATGTGCCAGGTCGGTCTCTTCCCTGTAACATGGTTGAGGAGGCCGATGGCTGACACATGCGTCACTACTCGTGATCGGGTGCGGCTCGTGTGGACTGGTCTGCTCAGACTATTTCAGTAAGGACCAACTGCTTTAAGAAATCGAGATTTCACTCTCACGATGGTCATGTGCGGCACTAGGTGCTGTAATGAGTTTTATTCCACAATCTTGCAATAAGGCAGCTTAACACACATTGAGCTGCTCTAATCTAATGTAATTAAATTAAAATTGTATAATAATTGTATTACCAAATATTGTTAACCAATGTTGAAAAAGAGCAACGCTAAAGTTTCTTGCCCGTTCTTCTCTAGCGAAACTGCATTCCGAACTGGCGGTAGAGTAAAAAATTGATTGAATCTAAATAATGTATAACATTTCATGGATTCAATAAATATTTGATTTTGATTGATTTTTTGATTTTGATTTTCTATCCCGCCACGAAAATAGAAATATAGAGTTGGAAATAAATTTTTTCCAATTAGAAAAGCGGGAGAACACATAATGAATTAAGGGAGGTCAACAAAAAAGCATAAGGTATATTTGCAACTGATGATGTCATATAAATGTTTAGGTGTGAGTATGTATCTATTTTTATATATGCATTTATCGATAAAATTAATCTATTTTTAACCGACTTCAAAAAAAGGAGGAGATTAACAATTCGTCGGAATCTTTCTTTTTTATGTATGTTACTCGATTATTCGAAGACGCCTAGACCAGTTCGAGATATTCTTTTTTTGTTTAAAAGAGTATACTTTCCAGGTGGTCCCATTGGCACCAAGTCAGGATCTGATGATGGGATCTCAGAAAAATCGAGGGAAACCTTAAAATTTTATAGAGACGCATAATTTGTTTTTCATTTAAGTCGGTGTACTTTTTATGAATTAAAAAAACTTTTATAGTATTATGTACATAGACTGCCATCCATTTTTTTCTTTTTTAAATTTTCTATCCCTATAGTTTCTTGAAAAAAAGGCAAGAGCGATAAGACCGCCAGTTGTACTTTAAATTATTATTTTTAGGTGTGTTTCGATATTATGTACAATAAAGAGTGCAAATAAATTACCATGGTTATAATATAGTCTATCCTGACAAATGAGCTGCCATTCTAATAGCAGATTAGGCAAAAACGCCGGAAAAATACGGAAATTCCTCTAGTCTTGAGTTTTAGTGAGTTTTATATAGTATACAAATCCAGATGTCAATTCTGTTTGACATAATATTAATTTTTCGATAACTAATATCAAAACTCAGTACTTTTTTTTTTGTGCCTCGATAGGCAGACGAGCAGACGGGCCACCTGATGGTAAGTAGTCACCGCCGCCCATAGACTTCTGCAATACCAGGGCACAGTAAAGCCGCTGCCTACCGTTGAACTTTCTAAACGTGAACGCATTAAAGTTGCAAGAAAAGAATAGTTTTTAATGGTTCTAAAAATAATATTCCGATAATAATGTAATGCTCATCTTTTTAATCATTTGTCTAACTAGTTTAAATGGCCAGTGCTTAGTACGGTCTCAATTTTACGCCTCCTACTCAAAGGTTTTTTGCTTCGAATTAAATCTTAACTGATGTTTTTATAAATCTTTAATGATAACCGTTCAAAATCAATTGGCCATTTGAAGAAATAATAAATTATTTATTAAAGATTAAAGTGCCTTAAGATAACTTGAGTTCCTTTTTTGAATAATGTATATAAATGAGCGTATCCTTTCATAATCGTCTTTAAATTTTATGTATCTTTTAAATTATTCATTCCCTTTTGAGACTGAGTAATAGAGAACATTATTGTAAGCTGTTTGAGACATGTATTATTTATGTACGATACGATAATACTTTGTCGTAGACGATCTTATTGATTTCAGATTATCGTAAACCTTACATACGGGATACGCATCCTATTATTCATATGTAGATGTCTATAGTTATAAGCATCTTCAGAATTCTGTCTGTACAAAAAATTTAAGATGTTTTATATATGTATAATCCTAAAGTTTGCGTATGTTATTATTTTCCAGAATTAATTCCTTATTAGCGACACTATCGAATGGTGTAATAATACAGTTGTGTTTTTTTTTTCAAAATCAACGTGTTCGATTCCTGGCTAGAAATATTGTTTTTTCAAAAATCCAATGATGCAGTTTTAGTTTTCATTAAAATCGGGCCCGAGACTCCTTTAAGTACTTTTCGCTATCTCTCATAGTTTCGGATTTGGCCATAGAAGCCCACTTGAAAAATTCACCCTGTATATCTTATATTAATATTAAAGTAATTGCGTACGCAGTATGATAGCTGTGCTGAGGTCTCGGGTTTAATCCCCGGGTCGGGTAAAAGGGATATTTTTGTAACGAAATACTCAGTACCCGTCCCGAAGTCTGGAACTGTATCCGGTATGGCAATAGGCCCGACCCTTATCACATCATGGGACGGTAAAAATCTGGGCGAAATGTGGGTGCACTGCACCTCTGTCTACCCCTTCGGGTATTATATATTATTAAACTATTCCTGTTAATCAATACAATAACTCATCTGTATAATAAAAATTACTTATAGCTCGTTATTCCAAAACTTTTTTTTTATTTGTGGTTTAAAATAAAGTGATTAACTGAACTTCTAAAGACTTTAAAAGTCTAGGAATCTCGGGTATAGACGACAAAGTCTAGCATTCTCGCTTGCCGCATTTAATTTATGTTCTTACTGCTTTAATTGTATTATTTTCGTCCACAAAGTGGATAAATGGCTTTTTAAAACCTAATTTTTCTTCAAAGGATTTGTGTCGAGTGCCTTAAAATAAATTAAAGAGAGTTTTAATAATGTGTTTTGAATAAATAAATTGTTGAGTTACGTATCTTTATTTCTTGGGCCGATCGAAAATTATGCCGAAAGAATAATAACATTTGCTTTGCAGGTTAGTTATACGATCATTGTTGTAATTAAAATTAACTGAGTTGTGCCTCAAAATTTTAAGGATCGCTACACACTATAACGGAACTGAAAGTATACCACCGACTTATATTTAATTTTTTTAACCAAATAAATTTAATAGATAATTTAAAATAGGACATCGGTGACGTCTAACACGATTCAATTTCTTTGTTACACACCGGGATCCTTAGACAATTTAGGTCTACCACATTATGAACCGCAGGTAACATTTACTTACAGAAAAGGTAATACCTACTGCAGGAAATATAATTGAAATGAAAACTTCTTTAGGTGCATTGAGCGTATTGGAAATACCTTTTGACATAAGCACGCCTATGACGTTCTATAATTATTGACAAGCAATCATAAATCAAGAAAATACTACTTCATGGACGCTGTTTAAAAAAAAAACACGGTAATTTCAAACTTTTAAATTTTCACTTCTGTCGGCAGTCCCCGTGTTTTTTTTTAATATACATATTACGAATTTCAATGTATTCACTCTCTCAAATAATCAAAGGTATTGAGAAACACTCGAATCCCCCACAAAAAAAATATAAACACAATATTTTATTTACAATAAAATTATATTAGAAGGGTGCCATTAAAGGTGCCTTTCTCAAAGACTATAACAACATCATATTTAGGCAACATACATTCATGTTCACATAATGTGAGTTAATAAATGTAATACATTATTAAATTAAATTTAAAAGTAAATACAGGCTTGCTGTACGGAAGTTTTTTCAACGCATTCCTAAAAATAATATATAAGAAACAAGTAAATATGTGTGAAAAACAAAATGTATTGTGTCGCCAGCCTAAGTGTGCGTTGGTCCTTCAGGAAGTAAACTCTTGCTAAGATATGTTAAAATATTGGCTGTATTTTTTTATTAGCGTAAAGTGATTTTTGTACGTATAATGATGACTTTGTTAGAAGTAAATAAAATTTAAGCCTAAATAAATGCTAATTATCCGACTCGAAGGATCAAATATTTTTGTGTCAATACAGTTATTTTTTTAGACATTTCTTTCTCGCCTCTAGCAGTGTCCCAATTCGAGCCATTAAAAAGTTAATATATAAATAAACTAGCTGTTGCTCGCGGCTCCGCCCGCGTGGAGGTCATGTTTGGGAGAAAAAGTATACAACACAAAATACCAATATTCATGTGTTTAACTTAAAAATTACGGATTTTCATACAAACTTTCATTCCCTATTTTACCCCCTTAGGGGTGGAATTTCCAAAAATCCTGAAACACATATTTTTTATTTTTTACTAAAATGCCAAATATGAATTTAACTTCAAAAATGAAGGATTTTCATACAAACTTTCATCCCCTATTTTACCCCCTTAGGGGTGGTATTTCCAAAAACCCTTCCTTAGTGGATGCCTACGTGATAAAAGGTACCTACTGTCAAAATTTCAAGTCTCTAACCCCAGCCGTTTCGGCTGTGCGTTGATCGATCAGTCAGTCAGTCAGTCAGTCAGTTTCTTCTTTTATATATACAGATAATTTCTTCTTAAATGGCATAATGTATTGCATAAATTAACTCACGAGTAATATCAATACAGCGGTGTTCTTTGTTATTGTCTAGTCTACGGGAGCTCCCACAAGTCCGTCCGTGGGATTTGTGCCAGTGTGCTCTGCTTGTGTGAACTTGTGTCTGAGATTGTGTTAAAAGACAGGAAGAAAGTGCGTGCGTTGTAAGTCAAAAATATATTTTTTAGTACATAAAAAAAGTAAGTAGCATTTTATTGGAAACGTTAATGACATAATAACACATAACACAATAAGATATGTTAGTACTGATATCTATAACTTATTGCTGCAATATCTTAGCCTGCCTCTATGCTGTGCTGAGGTCTCGGGTTCAATCCCTCGGGTAAAATTATATTACTTTTTTTTCCACAATATACTCAGTCTCAACCCGGAGTATAGAATTGTAGCCAGTATGGCGATAGGCTCGCCCCCTATCACATCATGGCACGGGAATAAGCTCGGCGAAATATATACTGCTTACACCTCTGCCTACCTCTTTGGTGATTCAGATATGAGAGCGTATGTATCTTAGCAAATATATTCGGCTTGGTTGACTTCTACCTCGATTATACGGAGAACGAATGAACTTTACGCATGAATGAGTTAATTTCAAATCTCCGGAGATATATATCTTTATTTCTGTTTTTATCTTTAAGAACGTGTAGGTTGAGTCAGTGAAGAGTAAGTGGGCTGAATCGTATTAAGATATGTTGGCTTTCTAATTTCTAATACTATACTGGCAACTCTGAAATTCGTCCAGCCGTATGGAGCTAATTGGATGTTAAACGCTTTGGTGAACTTTGACCTAAATTCCTCAATATTACAGCAAGCGTGAGGAGATTGCCAAATGATGGAACGTTTCTATTTTAATATAATTATAGGCCCTATTCGTACGATTGAAAATTTAAATAATAATACTAGCCCTGTATTAAACAATGTCCCACTGCTGGGCACGGGCTTCCTCTACTAATGAGAGGGGTTAGGCCTTAGTCTAGTATGGGATCGATTTCGGCACCGGGCATAATAATAATAATACTAGCCCTGTTTCAATCATTGTCCCACTGCTGGGCACGGGCTTCCTCTACTAATGAGAGGGGTGAGGCCTTAGTCCACCACGCTGGCCTAATGCGGGTTGGTAGACTTCACATACCTTCGATTCGTATAAGAATTCTCAGGTATGCAGGTTTCGTCACGATGAGGCGACTAATAGGGGCCATCGGGGGTCGCGGGCGCGCAGCGGAGGGCTGTCAGCCCGTATCGATGCACTCCCAAATTCGGATCATCGTGCGACCCCGAGATGTCGCTGTCGTTGTTCGGTGCGCGGGGGCTCCTCAGCCCTCCATGGAGATGGGCCGCTACGCAGCACCGCGCAGGGGCGATTCCGGCTGCAATTCTAGCACTCCTTAGAATACCCCGGGATCGCTCCGCAAGCGCCGAAGAAGGCCACCGCGGGGTTTTAGCTGGTAGTGTCGGGTGGGGTGTACATAGGGGTTAGGGACTCGGCCCAGCGGCAGCACGGATAGCCATCATCCGTGCGAGGGGGATGCTGGGTCGTAAGACCGGCTAGTCCAGCATACCCGTTTTATTCTTAATCCGCTTCCCTCCGGAGCGGGCGGCAGTAATAAAACGCTTTCCCCGCGACAAAAAAAATAAAAAATAAAAAAGGTTTCGTCACGATGTTTGATTGAAAATTTTATTAATTATACTTATTTTTTAAGTTTACCTAGGATAACATTGTGGTACAAAATGTATTTTTATATTGTTTCAGAATTCACACTTAATATCACTAAGAGGTTATCTTTATCATTATCAATATAATAGGGGGCGACCCTATCGCCATACCGGGCACAATAGGGTAGTTGACTCGATTTTTTTTATTAATTTAATCAACAAGTCGAAAGAATTTTATGAATCCGAACAAAAATAAGTAAATTAGACACCACTCAAATCTTCTGGAAGGGGCAGTTGTCAAATAACAGTACAGGGATGCATATCTGATACCGTGACGTCACGGTACTATGAATCGCCTGTACTGTACCGTTGTGCGAGGGAGAAAGCGATATGTTCCCAATACGCCATCGTTTTCGCTTATGCCTGTGAGTATTTGCTCATACCAATATTTAAAATAAATATTGTGACCTAATTTTTCAAGCTATTTGGTTTCTGTTTTCGCAAAAGAGTTTCTTTTGCGTATTATATTCGATTGCGTAGAGAATAATGTACGAAGTTAAACACAGGAAACTACCCTTTTCCAGACTCCGGGCTGATACTGAGTACTTCTAAATAGAAAAACCTAATATCACTTTACCTGACTTTATACTTGTTATCATTATCATTTGCCTCGGTGCGGGGATCGAATCCACGGCCTCTCGTTTCACAGCTGGCTACAAACTCTACGCTACGGAGGCTTATACATTTGGCGTTCTCATCAAGCAATAATGAAGGACAGTTACTCGTGTTTATACCCGGATTACACAATATTGTAGGTTGGCCTTTATCTTGGTTACATAATATGACCCGGGATAATGTTGGGAACAATGCAGGGACGTGCAATAAATTATAAATTTTGTTCTTGTATGGGGTTTCGAGAGACGGCATTCTCTGGTACCAAAGACAAACAATAGATTATACCAGAGTAACAAGGTTTTAGAACATTCCAGATAGTTATGGTAACGTTATAACTATTATGTCTATAGTTATACTAAATCAGCAGCGATAGCCTAGTTGGTTGCGGTACGGACTGCCAAGACGAAAGTCGTAGGTTCGAAACCCAAGTGGCACACACCTCTGACTTTTCTAAAGTTATGTGTGTAATAAAATGTTAATTATCGCTTGCTTTAACGCTGAAGGAAAACATCGTGAGGAAACCTGCATAACCTGAGATTTTATCGAAGGTATGAGATGTCTGCCAACCCGCATTAGGCCAGCGTGGTGGACTACGGCCTAACCCTCTCATTAGTAGAGGAGGCCCGAGTCCAGCAGTGGGACAATGTTTAATACAGGGCTAGTATTATTATTTTATATAATATATTTATATAACTATTTAATAAGGCCCTGCACGCACTAAAGTTAAAGTATAGACAGAAGAACAGCTTTAATATTAGACAGAAATAGCTTTCCTACGTCACTACGATAATATTCATCTTTCGATCGGATATATTCGCAAGATAAATGACAAATAGACAACCCATAATTAGTGTCGAAAAGTTTTACCCTCAGATAAAATATGTCTTAGTAAATTAATATTTTATGAGAGGATTAAAAAATCGGCTCTAAATAATTATAAATAAATATTTGACGGCTAGTGGCGCAGTGAGTAGCTGGCCGATAAATAAGAAGGTATGGGGTCGATTTCGGCACCGGGCATATTAATAATAATATAATAATAATACTAGCCCTGTATTAAACATTGTCCCCCTGCTAGGCACGGGCCTCCTCTACTAATGAAAGGAGTTAGGCCTTAGTCCACCACGCTGGCCTAATGCGGGTTGGTAGACTTCACATACCTTCGAAATTCGTATAAGAATTCTCAGATTTCCTCACGATGTTTTCCTTCACCGTTAATATGTCCGGGCATAATATGTCTGTGTAATTCATAAGTATTTTGTTTCAGGTCTGGGTGTTATGAGACTGAAAAGTCAGCCATGAAATAACTAACTACACAAAACATCTCAGTTAAAATATATTTTTTTACATACATATACACTCACGCCTGTAATCCCCGGTCGGGTAGGCAGAGGTGTAACCATTACACCCATTTTCGCCGAATTTCGGTCCCATAATGTGATAGGGGGCGAGCCTATCGCCACACCGGGCACCATTCCAGACTCCGGGTTAATACTGAGTATTTCTAGGTAGAAAAACCCAGTATCACTTTACCCGACCCGGGGATCGAACCCGAGACCTCAGCACAGTAATCGTAACGCATGCGCAATTACAACTACGCCACCGAAGCAGTCACATTACATTTTTTTAATTTTTTTTAAACTACCGCTACACTTTTCTATACGTCACGAAAATCCATCAATCGACGCGACGGATCCATACATTTAATTCACAGACAATATTAGAATTATTCTATATTGAATTATATATGACCGTTCGTAAAATTTTATGTGTTTTTGTATTACGTTTGACTTGGACGTCTTTTGCGTCATAATTCAATGATTGGGGGCATGGTTTGTTTTCATAGTTGGGCAGTTATATTTAGGTTATTTAAAATAATACAGCATATTGCCACAGTGGGCGAGTAGCCGGCTGTGAAACGAGAAGCCGTGAGTTCGATTCCCGCATCGAGATAAATCGTTGTGTGACAGACATATACATATTTGTTTCGGGTCTGGGTGTTGTGGGACCGTACTCCCTCGTAGTTGTTGATACCCACGATAGAGGTTAGATGTATTTATTTTATTATGTGTTTTAAAATGTAACTTACATGTTATTTGTTTTTCAGTATTTTTAATATCGTATCGTAAAAGTCTGTCGAATGGAACACTTGTGCCAATATTTTATGAAAAACAATACATTACAACGATAGACAAAACATTAAATAAATTTCATCTCTCGCCACTTCATTTTAGTTCAATATGTTGATAGAACGAAGTAAACTAAATATACTATAGTATACAATAAGAAATAGTCAATAAGCAAATTTTTATCACAAAGCGCGGGAAATTAAACTGAGAGCATTTGTGTATTTTTATGAAGTTTAATTTCATCGAAGGGGAAGCGACTTGTTTATATACTTGGATGGTTAATAATAATACTAGCCCTGTATTAAACATTTTCCCACTGCTGGGCACGAGCTTCCACTACTAATGAGAGGGATTATGCCTTAGTCCACCACGCTGGCCTAATGCGGGTCGGTAGACTTTACATACCTTCGAAATTCTTATTCGAATTCTAAGGTATACAGGTTTCCTCACGATGTTTTCCTTCACCGTTAAAGCAAGCGATAATTAACAATGAATACACACGTAACTTTAGAAAAGTCAGCGGTTGGTGGTTTCGAACATACGTATTCGTTTTGTAATTCCGTGAAATATTTATTTTGATGATTTTTTTGTATATAATATGGTTTGTCCTAATGGTCTTAAGTTTTCTTTCTTTTTGTTGACCAGGTACGAAGAAACATTGGAAACTCCTAGACCAGTTACAAATGCAGTTGAAGCCGGTTTTTAGGTTTTAAACTTATGATTAGTAGGTTTTTTATACCACGGTGGTGGCAAACAAGATTACGGCCCGCCTTATGGCAATCGGTTACCGTAGCCTATGGAGTATGGACGCTTGCAACACCAGGAGCAACACATGCGCGATGCCGACCCTTCATAAACTTGATTCCCTTCTTGAACCACATACTAAAAAACTATGGATTCTCAATAAGAAGCAATCAGAAGAAGAGATTGATTTTACAAATGGATCAATAAGAATAAAGTTTAATACGCATACAAAATAACATGATTTGATTGATTTATTTTCGGGATCGGTCAGTGTAGTTTGAGGTTGTCTTCTGAACACCCTTAAATCACTTAAAATACGCCTAAAGCTTTGTAGTAAAGGTTAATAAATATAGTAATGTATTTAGTAACCAAAAAGACTTAAAAAAGTAAGATACCTAACACATGTATAATTCTGAAAATACTCTCTTTTCCAACAGGGGTGAAGTGTAAAACATTTAATATAGTAAGCCAACATATTTCACTAAAGACGATTGGTGTAATTTTTTTTACGTATTACTATCAATAGTATGCATTAACCTCTCATGTAGCAACAAGGACACCGGTGTTCGGAAAAAGGTAATAAGTAGTGAGTATAAATACAAGCCAAAATCAACGTTATTTCCATAACATTAACGTTACAAATACGCACGCATTCGGCAAGTTGGCAATACTTGCCGAATGCGTGCGTATTTGTAACGTTATGCCAAATATGATACTTGAGGAGTTTAGTTAATAAATATCGGCTGACGCTCGATTATAAAAATACAGGGAACCCGGAAGGAATATGTTGTATGAACCCTTCACCATGGATGTGTATGCTATATTAACTAAGTTGATGATTAGAACAGTAGAAGCGGAAGATTATTACATTTATTGTTTTAAAGACAATAAACTCTGTGCCACTGTTTAAGTACTCCCCAGTGCGCAATCAGCTTGCATTTACGTCATACGATTGCATGCATGACGCATGCCATAAGCATGTGATACGACAACGCATGCCGCAAATGCACGCTGATCCGACGACAAAAGGGAATATGTTTTAAGGCACAAGAGAGCAATGTCAAATAGGTCTACATCCAACTGTTAGAGCATGCAAAGCTGAACAACATGGCGATGAAGCTTACAGTAATGGCTGTCTCAATTGCCACTTACGGGTATAGAGGCGGGTTTGTTCACGACCACAATGTCCTCGTCGATATGAACGAGGGTGATCGGTTGACTGGTGACCGGTACTTCATGCCTGAAACGATACACACGTCAGGCCCTCCGCGCCAGGTGACCAACTATGAGCACGTGGTCCCGCCCACAGTCCCTGCTCAAAATCCGTCACTGTATGAACCGATAAAACAACAAATGAACATGCTCGAGCACAATGAGTGACAGCGTGACACAGTGTCTCCGCGTGATACAAAATCAATTAATGACTCAACGACCGTGTCGTTGCTGAAAACCGTGCACTCGCATGCTCATTCGGTGCTATACTCTGTTACAGAAGATTATTTACTGGTCTAAATACACCTGGTAAGCTGTAAACGTAGGGACGTCACATCGGATCCTGTTTGGTATCCGTTTGAGAGAAAAAACTGCACATGTACATCTTAGTAGTTCGGAAAAAAGAAGATAGTTAATATTTACAGCGGTCTCGTATGTGTGTGTGTCGTGTCTGTGTACTAGGGTGCTGTTCTACTGGCGGTTAGGGTTGGCAGTAACGTTACCTGTGTACAACGTTGGCGAGTAGGTCGTTGTGTTTCAGCCTGTAGTCGGGGTCGACTCTCTCGTAGTTTACGGTGAGGGTGCCAGCCCTGATGCAGCGCTCGTACTCGGCGGCGGGATGAGCCCTGAACTCCCGGGCGAAGACGTCCAGGATCCGCTCGCCGACCCATCGGCCTTTTGTGAATGTCGTGAACGTGAAGTAATATGGGAACACTTTTCGGAGACCTGGAAAAGACGATTATTTCAATTGTTTTGTAACGATTGTGTAATGCAAGTGTTTCTATAATAGAGACTGGTTAAGGTGCAAGTGCGTCACCTAATAGTAAATGGGGTTTGATCGTTAATATGTTCAGAAGATTCATATCGACGGTTGTCGGGCTATTTGATTTTTTTTATACCCAACAGTGAGACACATAGCCCCGACCTCACACTAAGATACGAGTCTGTTGTCGTGGGTATCAGAGACTACGAGAGACGCAGTGTCTCACAACATCCAGACCCCGGACTCAAATATCTGTCTGTCACACAAACATTTGTCCCGGTGTGGGTATCGAAGCCACGGACTCTCGTTTCACAGTCGGCTACTCGCCAACTGCGCCACGGAGGCTGGATTTAAGCGACTTTTTGCGATACTGAGTTACATAAATCCGTCGTTTTTGAACTTAAACGCATGAAAATTGGTATTTTGTATTGTATACTTTTCTCCCAAACGTGACCTCCAGTCGGGCGGAGCCGCGAGCAATAGTTTGTATAATAGAAGACGGTGAATATTAACCGCGGTGTGTAGTGAGTATTACAGTTAATGTATATATTTAATACATCGTTAGCTCATAAAGTCCGCATTGTGATGTAAAGGTGTGCCAAAGATAGCGCTATTGCGGGTGACCCGCCATTAGATCATAATGGAGCATTCGCCGCATTAAACATATTGAAAAGCGAGTAGAGGTGTCGGCTGTCGATGGACCAATATCGATAGTTTGAAGTTAGTAATGTAGGAGATTATGCTGAATAAAATAATGACTCCTATCCGTCACACGCATAGTCCTGATCTCACACTAGGTCAAACCTGTATCGTAGGTATCAAGAAAAACGAGGGTCTACGGTCCCACAACACCCAGACTGAAACGTCACACAAACATTTGTCTCTGTGCTGGAATTGAATCCACAGCCTTTCGTTTCCCAGCCGGTTACTCACCCGCTGTGCCACGAAGGCTGTCTAAATGGTGTAATTAGTTATGCTAGAATAGTAATCTTTTTACTATTAAAGGATAATTTTCTTAAATTATTTTAAGTAATCCCAACCCACATAATTTACTTAATCTCGTGAGAGTCGAATATCTAGTTAATTTAGTTTGTCTGTAATAAAATATATTTTTGCGATTGATGAAAGGGATACTCTATTATGAAGTAACTTATATATCTTCAAATATAAAGCTGTAGTCCTGAATTAACTTACTATAAATTATGGACTAAAGACAACTTTTGCTCATATTTATACCGAAGTATCTAACTTCTGTAGCAGCGATAGCCTAGTTGGTTGCGGTACGGACTGTCGAGACGAAAGTCGTATGTTTGAAACCCAAATGGCATACACCTCTGACTTTTCTTAAGTTATGTGTGTATTAATTGTGAGTTATCGCTTGCTTTAACGGTGAAGGAAAACATCGTGAGGAAACCTGCATACGTGAGAATTCTCATAAGAATTTCGAAGGCGTGTGAAGTCTACCAATCCAATCGATACCAGATTTATCGAATTTTCTCACCACTACCTCCAAGGTGTTAAAATGCATATATATTAGGGTTATTAGTTGTTTACACTGCCTAGTTAATGTACTGGCTAAGGGCCAATGTAGCGAAGTAGAGCCTACATCTTGTGGTTTGTAAGCTCATAGATATGTTGCAATAAGGCTCTTGTGTTAAAGGGCTTAAAGTTCTAATTGCAGGTATATGGACTAAATCGTAAAAATAAAATAGGTTCTGTTTCCGAATTTATTTTCCGTATTCAAAAAATATGACACTGAATATCAGGGTAATATAGATTCGATTTATTTGTTAAATGTTTTCCAGAATCATATAGTCTTAAGTCTTGTTACATTATGTGACATTTACCATAAGAGAAAGTAATACAAAACACCGCAAACTATTACAGACGTTCACACCCATTATAAGCCAAGGTCATAGTGTAGGCGTTATTAGCATTGTATTTTTTTATATGATAAAAAAAAATACAATGCTTTCCTAATTCAAAAATCATTTCTAATATCGGTTTCATGTTTGCTTGTTGTGGGACCATAGTGCCTCGTAGTTTTTGATATCCGCGATACAGTTTTGATCTAGTCTAGTCAGGACTGTGTGTGATATTGTTAGGTGTATTTATTAGTTTTGATTATTTCTAAAGTTTACGTATATTATTTCAAGAGGTCTAAATCCCGTTCTCTATCCCAGTCCGCAATCATTTACTTTAAATCTGGCAACGGATCTATGAATCTTCATTGTATTTCTCGACGGTTGGAGATCACTTAGTTAGTCATTTATCGATAAAAATACAATCGATAGCTTACCCATCACTATATAATGAAATTAGTGTTACCATATGACAAAATACTTACCATTTTCAATGTAATATGACGTCTCGTTGTAGCGGTCGTCTGTGAAGCCTGGCCTCTTCGCCTTCAGAGCTTTAGTTTCTAGCTTTGCCTGTAACAAAGCAAAGCTTTAGTTAAAAAACATCACTCCAACAAAAAATATTTAACAATATTTCAATATGTTAAAATATACAACTGACTATATAACAAAATGCCTACTGTGTTGAGGTCTCGGGTTAGATACCCGGGTCGGGTAAAGTAATATGGGGTTTTTCTATTTAGAAATACTCAGTATCAGCCCGGAGTTTGAAATTGTGCCCAGTGTGGCGATAGCCCTCGCCCTGTATCGCATTATGGGACGGTAATAAATTCGGCAAAGAGTAGGTGTACTGGCTACAGGCGTGAGTGTATAGGTATGTATGTATGTATTTATAAAAAAAATGCAAAAATCTACGAAATATATGATACGAATATGGAGTTTATAAAACAAAATAAAAGTGAAAATAGATTCACAAAAGTTTGAATGGAAAACAATTGACCGAAACGTCCGCGGCTATAATAATAGATTGACAGCGTATTAAAGGCAAATTGTACGGTCGGATCGGTAATAAAAAGTTTTCGCCTGTCGGGAGTTCGCGTGAAAATGGGAAAACTTTTTTTAAAACCATACCAATCGCCGGCCGCGTTGCCGGTTGGTTATTTTTCGTCGATTATCATGTTGCACGAGGGATTCGGTTTATAGAATGGCAAATCAGGTGTGAACACGATTTTTTGTTGGCGGTACCGGTAGTCTCTGAGGAGCTGAGTCCAGGATTGGTTTACTCAACACGAAATGAACAGATCTCAATTTTTATAGGCTAAGTGAACGCCTCTGTGTCTATGGATTTCACGATTTCGATTTTTAAAATGAGCAATAATATTGTTCATTTAAATTATCATATCGCAAAAAAATAATATATATATTAATTCAGCTTAAGAGTCATCAAGCCATGTGTTCGAGAACGGAATTAAAGTAAATGCTTGTCAAGCACTCTCTGATCATCGAAATATTCCCCATGCACGTTGAAGCCCTTTTCATTTTACTCCATTTGTATTTAATAAATCGTTTTTATAGATATTTTTTCACCTTTTTTGTTAAATAAACACAAATTGTCTGTTGACTGCCTCAGTGGCGCAGTTGTAATTGCGCATGTGTTATGACTGCTCTCGGGTTCGATCCCCGGGTCGGGTAAAGTGATATTAGGTTTTTCTGTTTAGAAATACTCAGTATCAGCCCGGAGTCTGGAATTGTGCCCGGTATGGTGATATGCTTATCCCCTTACGCCTATCAGATTAAGGAACCGAAATAAATTCGGCGAAAAGTGGGTGTACTGGTTACACCTCTGCCTACCCCTTTGGGGATTACAGACGTCAGTGTATATGTATGTATCTAAATTGTATATTAAATGGCTTTACTATTTTCACCGTATGTTCCGCAAATAGTAATTCGAAGTTTAAGAAATCCTGAGACGTTCGCTGATCCAATTTTTATATCAGAATATTTATATAAATAAATATACCCGACAGTCAGACATAGTCCTGACCCCAGAATAACCTGTATCGTGGGTACTACGAGGGACTACGGACCCAGAATAAAGAAGAAGGTCCGAAACAAATATTTGTTGTTCACACAAATTTGTCTCGGGGCGGGGATCGTACCCATATCTTCTCGTTTCTCAGCCTGTTTCTGTGTCAATAGAAATTCTAAAGTTCTCAAATAATGAAGAAAAAATCTTAAATGTAGAACGTAAATGGTTTCATATGTAACATAAGTGTAATGACATAATTTTAAATATGTCTTTAGGAATCTCATCTGTGACGATTTATGTGTTAGGGTGACGTGGGCTCCAAATCTTAATTGGGACATGGGGACAAATTCGAGATAAGTATGACGAGTTTATTCTTGCTTCGGCAGAGCGAGTTAGGTTAAACAATTTGCCTTTTTTTATTGTTCAGCCATGACAAAATCGAGAAACAATTTACGAATGTTTGGTCACACAGGCAATTGAACCTATAACTGTCTAAACGCACTGTCATAGAAAAGTCCGAGAAGTATGCCATTTAGGCAGATTTGAACCTACGTCTTTCATTTCGGCAGTCCGCACCAGTCCCAGCTAGGCTAACGCAGCTTTTATAAGTAATAGTCCAACAAAAACAAATAAAATACATGCAATACTTTTATTTCGTTTACATTAAAGAGTTTGACATTACTCAAATGATTTCTATACGATTCGTACTTTAATGAATACAAAAAAAAAAAACATTTAATTACTCATCAAGTGGCATGAGATTTGCGATGGATACTCATACAATACCTATAAGAAATATGTATTACTACATTTGTTCACTAGGCCTACCATGATTTTAATTATAAACGTAGGTCATTTCATAAATTGCGAGAATTGGGTTCAATGGTACGTTTTCCGGGCTTATAATTTTTTTATTCAAATATTAAATTAATCAAATAGGTTATCTACATTGAGACTTTTTTTATCATCCCTAGTTTTTTTTTTATTGCCTTGATAGGCAGACGAGCAGACGGGCCACCTGATGGTTAGTAGTCACCGCCGCCCATAGACTTCTGCAATGCCAGGGCACAGCAAAGCCGCTGCCTACCGTGTCGTATATATGCTGTAAGCTTAGCTGTAAATTGCTTTTAGAGCTTCAACAAACATTGTAGCCGGCTCTTTTGGCAACTTAGGTAGAAAAATAAATATTTGGCAGCGACTAAGTTCATAAGCGCCTTTAGTCAACTTCTATCAAGAATGGGTGAACTTTTATTCACTCTAGGAGTTGCTGCTAATTAAATGTTTTTATTAATAATAGCAAACAGAGATTTAAAAAGATCTGATTAACTTACATATTCTAAAAAGACTAGCTTAGATGCTCTGGACCATTTGCAAACTGGAAATTATCCATGTAAATCGGGACGGGTGGTGGTCCTACACACAAGGCAATTTATTTACACAGAACTATACAATCTTTTGATTTACTACATTTTGTAGGTGGTCGTCTAAATGACCGGGTATTGTTTTGTGATTTATGGGTTTTGATTGGTTCAAGTCAGGGATTAAGATCCAATTCAAGAACTGTAGCTGCTTTAAAGTTAATCGTTCTTATTTTAAATATTTTGAAAATATAATTAGACAACTGAGCAAAATATCATCAAAATCAGTCGTTTTTTAAAAAGGATGATTTCCGAGTAAATTAATTTTGAATTTATTTTAATAAATATAAGTTAAATATATAAGGTAGGTTATGTTGGTTTAGATTCACCGATGATCATCTTAAAAAAATCACTTACGCGTATTAACTATTTGGTCTTCGCACGTCGTTAAAGCAGCCAAGCAGCGCTTTTTCTTACTTAATTTACATAAATTGAAATTTCTAAATAAAACATTATTTATCTCAATAAAATATACACATGTTACTTATGAGTGTAACTTTATATTAAAGATTTTTTAGAATGGGTTTCTTAATTCCAAAATTGCCCTATACCCAAACAAATTTTAACTCTATATAAGAGAGATAGAGTATATATTTGTAGAAACGCAAAGGTATTTCGAATAACCGCACATTGATAATAGAACCCTTAATATATCGATCGACCCTTACACATAATAATACCCAACCACCATTGTTCAGAATCTATCACGAGTATTTCGCTAAACCCCTAGTACATTCACTTTCGAGTACTGCTTCTCGGAAACCGACCTCTTTCAAGACGAGTAATGTATTTAAATTAGGCCGGAGTGCTCGACGTAAAGCGGTGACCTCGGTAAGAGATAATGAAAACAAAATGACCCCGCGACCCTCGCAGGCGACAACGATGACTTTCGACCTGTATAATTTCATTTCATTTGTTTTATTCATGGATGTGACATAATATGGAAAAATTTAAATAATATTGTTTAATGTTTCGGTGTATTTCATTGTTAATTATCGCTTACTTTAACGGTGAAGGAAAACATTGTGAGGAAATCTGCATACATAAGAATTCTCACAAGAATTTCAAAGGTATGTGAAGTCTGCAAACCCGCATTAAGCGTGGTGGACTAAGATCTAACACCTCTCATTAGTAGAGGCCGGTGCCCAGCAGTGGGACAAAGTTTGATACAGGGCTAGTGTTATCCTTAATTTTTCGGGTAGTGTGAAATTTTCTTTTATTCAAATGGAACTTTAAAGGCTTTAAATTCAACGCTTTGCGGATTTATATTTTTCATATGTATTTTTGCGGCGACGTTTTGAATCCTTTGCCGCTGTTGAGGCGACGCGACGGTCTCGCCGGCGCTGAAATGTATTTTTAAAGCATATTTCCATTCATCATATTCAATCACCAGAACTAAGATATTCCACATGTATTTTACAGAAACCACAATATTCATAAGAAGTATGAGTCCTAGTATCCCTATATAATTTAATTTTCTTCTCTTCATGGAATGCCGATTATTTTTACCCGACTTCAAAAAAGGAGGAGGTTAACAATTCGTCGGAATCTTTTTTTTTATGTATGTTACCCGATTACTCGAAGACGCTTGGACCGATTCGAGTAATTCTTATTTTGTTTAAAAGGGTATACTTCCCAGGTGGTCCCATTGGCACCAAGTCAGGATCTGATGATGGGATCTCAGAAAAATCAAGGAAAAACAAATTTTATAGTGACGCATAATTTGTTTTTTATTGAAGTCGGTTTACTTTTTAGAATTAAAAAACGTTTTACGATTGTTACTTTTATTATCTGTATTTATTTACAATAATGCTAATAAACATAATGCTAATTAAGCGCGTTACTTAAAAGGGCTAGACTAACTTGGCTAATATTTTTAATTGTTGTAATATCCGTGTTGGTTTGCAAAACTTGCAAGCGAAATTGAAAATATCGATCAAATTGAGCGTTTTTTTTTTCTATAAGATTTCTGCAGTCTCCTACGAAGCTGCGGGCAAAAGCTAGTTTAATATTTGTCCAGTGCAATGCTTGATGTAAGTTATAATTGCCAGTAACTAGTTAGCATTGTTTAATAATTCATTTAGGTTTAATATATTACATAGGCGAAACAATTATACAAAAATATAACATAAGGATAACTATATACGAAGATTTCGAATATCATTGTGGAACTGTCAACGACACCTTAGTGGTAGGATATTCATATCCGCATGGATAGCGACCACCGTACACAGGGTGTAAAACCCACCATAGTAGCACACGCAAGTGTGTCGCGTTTCGGGATCAGCCAGTGTACATCCGGTTTTTGTCGGAGGTCTACAGTTGGGACCACGATGTTTGGCCTTTTTGCGGCTGAGTACTCTGACACTAGACCTTCCACCGCTTCTTCACCATCTTGCCCATGGCGTAGTGTGAAGGAGTAGGCCGTCATGATTGTGTTGAGCAGCGGGGGATAGATTATCTCTCGCTACTCCATACTCTAATTGGACGGCACTTACCTTACTTAGTGTGGTCACTTTGCCGTGCCAGAATAAAAAAACCCATATCTACGCTAGCGAACATTTCGCTTAGTATATAAAATGATGTAATCCAGCGACCTAATAAACTTCTACAATCTAAAGAACAACTACTGAACTGTTATTATTGTTGAGTAATTGCTAAAAGTTCCTTCATATTTGCCATAATAAGAGCTTAGAAAAAGCGCCGAATAATGGTAATACTTGACTTAATTTCCGAATTAGGTTTCGGTATAGCTACTTCGGTATGTACCATACCGAAGTAGCGATACCGAAAGATTGATGGATAAAATTATAGGGTCGAATAAAGGTAATTTATAATGCCATAAAAGTAGTTTTTGTTATTATTATAATTCGAATACAGGCACACACATAGGCCTTTTTTTTGTCGTGGGGAAAGCATTTTATTACTGCTGCCCGCTACAGGGGGAAGCGGAATGAGAATGAAACGGATATGCTTGACTAGCCGGTCTTACGACAGCCGCTGGGCCGAGTCCCTACCCCCTATGTACACCCCACCCGACACTACCAGATAAAACCTCGCGGTGGCCTTCGTCGGCGCTTACGGGCGATCCGGGGTATGCTAAGGAGACACAGAGCCCTGATTCCACACTAGGGCATACCTGTATCGTGGGTATCAACAACTACTAGGGGCAAGATCCCACAACACCCAAACTTGAAACAGATATTTGTGGGTAAAACTAATTTTTTGTTTCGGTGTGGGGGTAGAACTCGTGGCCTTTCGATTCACAGCCGACCCACTACACCACGGAAGCTGTCATAATTATTGCATACTGAAATAATAACTTCTGGCTATGTCGCAGTGCGGGACCGAAAGTCTCTCAGCGTCTCTCATACCCACGACACAAGACTCTTAGTGCGGGGTTAGGACTATGTTATTGCCTCTGTGGCGCAGTTGTGATTGTGTACGGGGCACGATGTGCTGAGTTCTCGGGTTCGATCCCCGGTTTAAGTAAAATTTATATATGGTTTTAGGATAAAAGCTCAAGCCCGGTGTCTGGAATTGTGCCCGGTATGACGATAAGCTTGCCGCCTATCACATTATGGGTTGGTAATACGCTCGGTGAAAAGCGGGTGTACTGGTTATACCTCTGCCTACCCCATCGGGGATTACAGGTGTGAGTGCGTATGTATGTATGTATTTTATTTAGTTTGTTAAGTAGCTTGCAAACTACATAAGTCGCCGACAAAACTCCAAGTTATGAATGCAATATTCCTAAGTATAAGCAAACATAAATTGTATTCTATCGACTGATCGCGTGTTGGAAGCCGTTGGGTGTTTTCGCTTAGTAATAACCCGAGACTAATGCGCGCCAGTCTAATGTCTTCATACGGAAACTTTTTACCCGACTGCCGCAAAAAGGAGAGTAATGTTTTTCGAGTGTTTTTATAATCTCCATATATTATTTCTCAAAGGTTTTTTAGTGTCCGAACGCCATAACTTCCTTAATTCTTCATCAAGTTTAATGATTCAAACAACATTTTAAATATTATGTTTGCCGCAATTGACGAAAAATAGACAAATGTTTTAAAATTATAGGTTTTGACACAAAAAGATGAAAAAGTACAGTGCCATCTGTTGACAGTATTATAAACTAATTTGTTGCATTGTTAATTTATATAACGGAACACCTAGTCTATGTATATATATTTTTTATTCTTCTTCGCGGCAAAGTGACCGAACTGCACCTGATGGTAAGCGCAGTGTCGTCTAGATAGAGTATCAAGTAGCGAGAGACAGTCTATACCTCAACACATATTTCAATGGGACGCTGTGTAGCCTCAATGGCTTCATTTATTCTAACATATTTGATGTGGATAGATTTGTTTCGGTTTTTGGGAGTGATACAAAACAAAGAATAAAATATGGGTATCAAATGAAATATATTAAATAACATATTTGAAATATAAATGTCTCAAATGTTCACCCTACACTGCATAGTCGGGCATATTCCAACGAATGTTCGCGTGATCAAAGGAGTTTGCAGTTCTTAATAACATCGTCAATGTAACGGTATAATGGCTTCAATAGGGCATCTGCTTGTTTCATTACAAATGGACGTCGAGGTCGTCTGTGTCGTGCAAAATAAGTAATAAGTCATGATATCAATTCGTAATAAATATAAAAGAGCATTGAAATTAAATTAGAGTAAAAAAATATTTCTTTAGATAGCAATTGAATAAAGTCAGTATTTTTCATGATTACATGCACTTCACCGCCCCGAGATGATGAAGGTTGTAAAGTTTTTGAAATGTCGGAACTAAAAAGTAAAATAAAGCGTGATTAAATCTGTATAAAATAATTTGTTTTTAAAGAGATTGCCTTCTAGAAAATGATTACCGCAGACTTATAGCAGGCTCCGTGGCACAGCGGGTGAGTAGCCGGCTGTGAAACGAGAGGCCATGGGTTCGATTCCCGCCCGAGATAAATGTTTATGTGACAGACAGATATTTGTACCGGGTCTGGTGTTGTAGGAACGTAGTCCCTCGTAGCTCTTGAAACCCACGAAACAGGTTTTACCTATTGTAGGATCAGAAATATGTGTGTGACTGTTGGTGTATTTATTTCTTGTTTATTTAAATAAAGACAGTATTTTTTTGTCACTACATGCACCTCAGTCCGCCCCGTGGCCATGAAGTTTGTAAAGTATTCGAAACGTTGGAACTAAAACAGCGTAATAGGATTTTATCCTCAAAAAATAAAGAAGGTTGCCTTATAGAAAATGATTACTAGAGAAATATAAGTCACTCTCATATAGGTAGGTGTCTGAAATACATGCATTGGTTCCATTTACATACATACATATACACTCACGCCTGTAATCCCCGAAGGGAGGCAGACGTGTAACCAGTACACCTACGTTTCGCCGAATTTCGGTCCCATAATGTGATAGGGGGCGAGCCTATCGCCATAGCGGGCACAGAATCCAGACTCCGGGCTGATACTGAGAATTTCTAGATTGAAAAATCCTATATCACTTTACCCGACCCGGGGATCGAACCCGAGACCTCAGCGCAGCAGTCGTAACGCACGCGCAATTACAACTGCGCCATTGAGGCAGTGGTTTCATTTAGACTATCTCACATTCTGCCTTAGGCCGTGTAGTTTCAACCGTAGTTAATTTTAACTGTTGTTAAATTCTTTATTTAAAGTCAAGTTAAAGATAATTACACTGTTTCATCAACAGTCACAATTGTTCTTTATTTTTTAAACAACAACATTTCCTCCCGTTCCACAGTTGCTTACTACTACCCATGAATTCGCTAATGAAACGCTGAAATCTTTCCAAATTAAGAATTCCCGACGGGTTTGTTATTAAGACGAAGCATTAACTCCGCCAGCGGAAAACAAACCGGGGATTAACCGCTAATTAATAAGGCACCGGGCTAGATACAAGGGTTATATTTCGCTTTAAAATGAGGATGTAATAGTCATATTAACGCTTAGTCAGGTCGGATAGCGTAGTTGTTCAAACAATGTGTAGTTTCTTGAGATTTTTAACCGACTTCAAAAAAAGGAGGAGGTTGTCAATTCGTCGGAATCTTTTTTTTATGTATGTTCCCCGATTACTCGAAGACGCCTGGACCAATTCGAGAAATTCTTTTTTTGTTTAAATACCAAGTCAGGATCTGATTACGGGATCTCAGAAAAATCGAGGGCAACCTTAAAATTTTATAGGGACGCATGATTTGTTTTTTTATTGAAGTCAGTGTATTTTTTATAAATTAAAAAACATTTTTTCCATCAAAATAGCTCCTAATTATAAATTTTATTTATTTATATTTGTAATTGTAAACAATAACGATGATCAAACTTAAACTGTTTATGCTACATCTGTCAAATCATTTGAATCGTTCGCTCTCAAATCAAAGAAAGTGACAAAACAATGATTTGTATAACCATGTATTGATGTTGTTTATATGCCGAAAGACTACTTATAATATAAATCTATATATAATATAAACATCTTTTTAAACTGCATCAAAAAATCAAACTAATATCTTGAGCAAAACCTCCAAGCAGGATCATTAATATTATCTCAAAACATAACCGTCGCGAAATCCCGTTGTCCCAAAATGCATTTGAATTTCAACAACATCCCGAGTGCTTCAGATTTTGTTCCCTAGGAACTTTTATATTTCTGAAGAGTTTCGGCCCGACAATCTCTACTTTCACGGTCCATTCAAGAAAGTTTGAATGTGGCACAACATTATTGTAGGAAACGACTTCTTACAACGCAACGGGTGTATGAGACCGAGGGTAGATAGAGGGGAAAATCAACAGACTGTACAGCTGTAAGTAGATAGGGGCATTGGCTTTATCTTTAAAACATTTTCAGTCAAATAATTTACTCAATTAATCCTGTATAAACATTTTCTCAGTGCTGGGCACGGGCCTCCTCTACAAATGAGTGGCCTTAGCCCACCACGCTGGCCTAATGCGGATTAGTAGTCTTCATATATCTTCAAAATACTTATGAGAATTCTCAGGTTTCCTCACGATGTTTTCCTTCACCGTGTAAGCAAGGATAATTAACAATGAATACACACGTAACTTAAGAAAAGTCAGCGGTGTATGCCATTTGAGATGGTTTGGAACATACGACTTTCGTCTTGACAGTCCGCACCGCAATATATTTGTATATACTATTTTTGTATATATATGATACTTGCCTTACTAATAAAATTATAATTGAAAATTCGTTTATAACAAACAATTAGTGCACGTAATTAAGTATTAACTTGGTACAATCATAAAATAGGACCATGTTAACCATAAAAACCCATAAAAAAGTTATATTCATTGCACACATTGCACCTGATGGTAAGCGCAGAGTCGTCTAGTTAGAGTATCAAGTAGCGAGAGACAATCTATACCTCACTACTCAATACAATTACGCCGGCCTGTTGTGTAGCTTCTTCATACAACGCCTAAAGGACCCAGGATAATAGGAAGGAGGGAACACGGTGGCTGGCAAACTGTTCCACAGCTTGTTGGTGCGGGAAAAATACGAATTTGCAAAAGGTAGTAGACACCACCAAGCTGTGGCTCCGCAAGCCAGTAAGCGTACAATAATACTAGCCCTGTATTCAACATTGTCCCACTGCTGGGCACGGGCCTCCTCTACTAATGAGAGGGGTTAGGCCTTAGTCCACCACGCTGGCCTAATGCGGGTTGGCAGACTTCTCATACCTTCGAAAAAATCTCAGATATGCAGGTTTCCTCACGATGTTTTTCCTTCACCGTTAAAGCAAGCGATAATTAACATTTTAATACACACATAACTTTAGAAAAGTCAGAAGTGTATGCCACTTGGGTTTCGAACCTACGACTTTCGTCTTGGCAGTCCGTACCGCAACCAACTAGGCTATCGCTGCTATTTACAATAAAACTAAAGTGAGGTAAGAAAGGTAATTAATAAGTGATTAATCAAGTAATTAAATAAAGTTAGGTTATGTATGGTATCTCATATATTATGAGAAAATTAAACTCAAGACCTTTACAGCCCAATTAATTATTAAAGTCAATCAGGCTATTGAAATAATTAATAGAACCTTTACTGACTCCTACATAGTCAGAACTGTGAGAATTTAGGTCGTGTAGAATAATGTAAAGAATATTTAAAACATAGAAACATTGGTTTATTTCTGTATCCTTAGCATTTTGAATACGTGAAGAGAAAACTTTGTTTTTTAAACATATTGCTCTCAAAATTAAATTAAATAACACATTAATTGTTGACTTTTATACAGACAGTGTCAAACATATAACATAGGGTCTCAGCGACGTAATAGAACAAAATAAAAAAAACAATGGTTATAGAAGCATACTGTTTGAAAGAAGAACTTCAATAACTTTCAAATTTTTTTTATGAATTACGATGAAATTTGGACCAGTGGGTGGGCAATAGTTTTAATATCAAGTCTTACCTTTTTCAAGTCTTTATTGATATCAGTATCATCGGCTTTCCTCTTCTCGCACGAGAGTATGCAGTTCTTTCCGTTGTCCTTTTCACCCTAGAACAAAAGAAAAGCATAGAATTAGTTTTATAATAGGGTAGTTAGCATGATATTTTTTATTATTTATTCAATAAGTTATGTTATCTAAACCGGTTATCGAATGAAATCAAATCTGGTGAAAGATAGAGATGTCAAATGACTGAAAATAGATGCACGGTATGACGTCACCTCGCTAAATAGCGGCGCAGTTGTGTGAAAGAGATGTGAGATGTTACCATTACGCACCCACTCTTGCTCATACAAATATTTTAAACTATATATTTTCTTACTGTTTTCACCAAAGGGTTTCTCTCTCTTTTTTTACATTTTAAAATAATGTTCAAAATCAAACCCAGAAAACTACCACTATTTCTCAATGTGGTTGCCTATTAAACGTTCGATATTAAAAATGTCTGATGAAATTTAAGTTTTTGTAGCCGAACGCCATTCAAATATTAAAATCAAATTTTTCATTTATACATTAATTATCGTGAACCGAGCGAATCTGTCAGTAGCAGTTGCTAGCTTTTGTAGATCAAAATGTTGAAATCTATGATACCAAGTAATTTATTTCGAAAGTCATGTTCACTATAAATTGTAATTAATCGTGGGAATTACAGAACAAACTGACATTAACACAGTCTCAAAGATATGAAACAAAAAAATTACGTGCTGAAAGATTTATTTTTTAATAAACGTAGATGAATTCGTCTGTATTTTTTTGCAGTTACACAAGATCTCCAACAGATGTTAATATACTTCTTGTATTTTATAGGGTTTACTTCGAAGGACGTCCTATATAAATTGAGTTTATATCTGAAGACCGCTACCCGGTAACATATGAAATCTTAATAAATATAAATATATATATCTAAATATATATCTTAATTATACGCAAGCCTATCTAGGTAAAAAAATAAATAAAAAAAAAATAAAAAAAAAATAACACCAAAAGTATTGTGATTCCAATTTTAAAACCACTTCTTTTATAATTGTAAATTATACATGATTTCAAAAAGTAGTTCTCATTTGTTTTTCAATATAATTATGCTACATGACATTTCCGTCACATGTTAATATTTTGATAATTCTAGTATTTATAGAATCAAGTGTTCTATATAATACAAGAATTTGATTTACATGTAATGACGAAATGAGGGAAAATGTTAAAGCCGAAGATCGTCCAGTATCAAACTTCGGTAACGACGCCGATTTACAAGACCAAAACGAAGTTAGCTCCATCCCTAATATGGATGTCATCTGACATGTATTGTATATCACGCATGTCATAATGAATGTTCCACCCATCAAACCATTTCAAACAGATGTTTCTGTTCGCCTCGTGTACGAGCAATCAGCTTGTCAGTGCATATCGTTGATTGTGACGACTGCAGTGCGTCTGTCACAATTAGTTTTTCGGTTGTTTTGAATGCTGTTCTGTTACGTTTAAAGCTTAAATAGTCATGTTATTTAATTGTAAAATTGTTTGTAGGTTAACATACATAATTGTCAGTTTTTGCAGGTTGTAGAGCAATCGCCTGTAAACGAGAGGTCGCCGGTAAAACTCCCACCTGAGATAAATGTTTGTGTAATCCACAAGTATCTGTTTCGGGTCTGGATGTTGTGACACCGAAAGTCTCTCGAAGTTCCCGAGACGAGACCCATGTTCACCATAGGACCAGATATAATAGTATCACATTTTGCAAAATATATTTCTCATCCTATCTATACACATATTATAAAGCGCTAATCTCTGAAACTGTTAGTCAGATATAAAAATTCTTATAGTTATAGGCTATCTAATAATACCACCCATGCAGAGCAAATAGCTGTCAAGTAGGCGATGCTAAGAGCAACACCTAGTTATATCTCTAGAGTGTTTATAATAATAAGTGATCAGTATTTGGTAGAAATCCATTTTCGGGCGAGTCACGTAAGAACTACTATGAAGTAAAGCACTAATAAAAAAACACCCAACAGTCACACACACATAGCCCCAACCCCACACTAAGATACGAGTCTTGCGTTGTGGATATCAGGGACCTAGAGAGACGCACGGTCTCACAACACACAGACCCCGGACAGAAATATCTGTCTGTCACACAAACATTTGTCCCGGTGTGGGAATCGAACCCACGGTCTCCCGTTTCGCTACCCGCCAACTGCGCCACAGAGGCTGTCTAGTAATAATATTAGTATTTGACAGCATACACAATTGCATGCGTATTTATCTTAATTTCTCGACATAGCAACGAACATAGGACTGCCGTATACAGTATCACCAACGAAGCGTGATGACACGAAAATTAAGACAATAGAGTTGAAATTCCACAAACGAGGTCTGAAGATCGAAAAGGTAATTTCATCCTGGAATTATAATTTATCAATCCGAGGCGAGTTTTAACAAATCCTTCAAATATAAATAGAATTGTTCACCAAAGAAACGTTGAATACTCAAAGGAGGGTAGTGAGGAACGGCGGAGGAATGTATCTTGCCCCCCCCCCCCCCCCTCTTCTCGACACCACCTGGGCTACTGAGGGTAAAATGAAATTCTATATTAATGCAATATCTCAGATACATGTAGCTTAATGAAATATTTGGGATTTATTTGCGGCTGTTTGTGGTATTGTTATTTTCTAATGGCGTTTTAATATCTTCATTGTCATTTTCAGCCTATCTGGGAGTGGTGCGGACTGCGACGAAAGTTATGGGTTCAAAACCAGCCTAAAATATACACCTGACTTAGATTTTTTTAAGTACATCCAACAGTCACACATCTAGAACTACAAGGGATTAGGGTAAATGAATATATCATTGATAAAAATCGCTTCCTTTAACGGCGAAGGGAAACGTGGTGAAAAATCGGCATACCTTAGAATTCAAAATTAGAATTTCAATGGTGTGTGAATTCACCAATCCGTACTAGGCCAGCGGTGGAGTAAGACCTAAATCCTCTCATTAGTAGAATAGGCCCGAGCCAACAGTGGAATAGTATATAATAAAGGACTTTGATATTGTTATTTTTGACTGACCTCAAAAAGGACCCCGAAGTGTATGTTGTTTGCATTACATTAATGTGTCATACACACTTTTAAATAAGTCTTATTTAGACCTACGGAGAGGCAGTCGCATGCTTTGAATACCTAAAGTGTAACAGCTATTTAAAAATGGAACACTTAAATATTAATTTTGTTTTTGACTTATAATTTTAGAAGCGTAATATATGCCTCTCACATGTCAAAGAAGTTTTACTTCAACCGCGCGTAAAGGTTATATATTTTTTTTACAATATCTGTCAGGCTATAAATTAGGATCAGAATAAAATTATTCCTCGCTATACCAGGCGACCATAAATCATCGTAGGCTTGACCGGAGAAGTGCGACTTATTGTCCCGTCGGCGACCGTCTGTGATTCGTCAACGGTGATAGATGAAGGGTATATCCGAACACGTGACTGATGGTGCGACATGTTATTGGCTATTTGACAAGGAATGCCATCGAAGGTTATGTAGGAGACTGTTTTTTTGCTGTACGGTTGTGGTTTCGTCGTGTGTATTCTAATTGAATAAGGGGCAATAAAATGGCAAGAAAATATGATTAGAAATTGCAAAGACAATATAGTCCGGTAGAAATTTTAAATAATGTATTTCATTCTTATTTTACGCCTAGGGTTTGCCTGTCTGATTATAATTAATTTAAAATACATCTTTTATTATGTTTCTGTTTGTAACACATTGAAATAAAACTAATTTTACCGATTTTACTGCGGTCCGCACGGTAACCCTGAACTCTGTAAGTCGAAACATCGGGACAAAAAACTAAAATAAACCACGATAAAATCCATAAAATAGGTTTTATTTAATCACATTATGTGCATAATAGCTTAGTATTTGCTACACGTTATCCCTTTGAATATTAATCAAAAGGCCTCTTCAAATCGACAGTTCATTTGTTCGTAGACCGCAAATACGCAGCGAGTTAGAAGCCGAAGGACCGCAGCTACAATAGCTTTTATGTGGTTATGAAACAAGCGTAAAGGATAGCGGGTTCAATTAATATATATTAATATAGACTTTGAGGTGAATAAACAATGTATGAAATATCTTAGGCAAAACGGGCCAACGGCCAGACGCTATGGAAGGTTCCGTTAAATAAAAAGCATAATTTAAAATATGTTTTAAAAATTAATATCAGCCTAAACAAAATAGATTTTATTAGATATTTCAGAGTGAATATTCCTGAAAAAAAATAGCCGTAATCGAAAACACGTTGGAATCTAATATTTCAAGAATTGGACATTTTAAAAACGATATTGATTTTGGATTCGTTTTTTAAAATAATCCGCTCGATGACGATTTTATTTTTCCCGCTTCTAATTTATCCCAAATCTTAAATACGATATAATAAAAAATATTTGTACATATATTGTTTTTTAATAAAAAAATATCCGTTTACTACATTAAATTAAAAACAACGCAACCTACATCATTTACTCTCCTTTTTTATTCAATAAAAATATATCAAAGTAAAGGATAACATAAAACAAACACAGATTCAATTGTTACCGAAGCCCTAAACGAGTGCGGGCGTAACGGGTAAGAGAAACTCTTTTATGACGTAAGCAAAGGTATTACACCATATGTAGCGTCGTTAAAAGCTAAGTGCCCTTACACACTATACACTATCGTTATAGATGAACTACAGACATATATCAAATAGATGACACAAGTTAAGTAGACTAAGTGTTACGTTACTTACATTAGAAATCGAAAAGACACGCGTATTCTGATTTACCACAGAAAAACATTCGAGAAGTGCCTCTTCGTCTCTGCGAGTTATGTAATTAAAAAAAATACCCTGGCATGGCAAAGACCACACTTCACCTGATTGTAAGCGTAGTGCCATCCAATTGGAGTATCGAGTAAGAGACGATCTGTCCTCCGCTACTCAACACAATCATGTCGGCCTGCTTTTAACACTACGCCATGGGCAAGAAGGTGAAGAAGCGGTTGAGGGCCTAGTGTCAGGGTACTCAGAAGGCCACAAAAAACCGCTAGACCCCCGACAAAAACCGGATACACACTGGCTGATCCCGGAACGCGACACACTTGCGTGTGCCATTTTGGCGGGACAGCCTGTGTACGGTGGTCTCTATCCTGGCGAATATGCAAAGTGCGATCAAAGGGGATTTTTTTTTCATTTTGACTTTGACAAGACATGATTCATTTGGATACAGGTAAAAACAAACTAAAAATTTAAATAAAAGTTCCGTTAGATGACTAATAACATTTTCCGACAAAAGCATAAAAATCAGTAAAAAAATATGAATAAGGAGAATTTACCATGAAGAGTTTCAAAGAGAGTGTCAAGTTTTATATAAAGGGAAAAATAACAATGATTAAATACGTTATTACAAAATATATATAACTATAAATACTCTGTGTGTGCACGGGCTCTTAAGAAATAATACGTGGCATGGCTAAGGGGCGGCTACGATCGATTCGTTATGGACTACGAGCTACGGGCGGCCCACTACGCCGTAGACCCACTACGGTGCAATTGATTTACTGGGGAAATCCTAAACTTGCGTCATCACTTCGTTATTCTTAGTTTGGAAAAAAAATATTGCTTAAAAGTTTCTGTGGAGTAAAAAGAAAAACAAAAAATCATTGTTTTTCTATTGCTAATTGATTATGGATACAAAACCTTTTATTTAGTCAATGTATGTCTATCTTAAAATACTTTTAGATAATAAGTAAAAGTTTTTTATTTATAAAAAGTACACCGACTTCAACAAAAAACAAATTATGCGTCACTATAAAATTTGTTTTTCTTTGATTTTTCTGAGATCCCATCATCAGATCCTGACTTGGTGCCAATGGGACCACCTGGGAAGTATACCCTTTTAAACACAAAAAGAATTTCTCGAATCGGTCCAGGCGTCTTCGAGTAATCGGGTAACATACATAAAAAAAAAGATTCCGACGAATTGTTAACCTCCTCCTTTTTTGAAGTCGGTTAAAATCGAACGCAAGTTGGAAACGTAAAACAGTCTCCCGTATTAATGTGGAGAAACTCGACCGAAAGCTTGTTCGTTAGAGACTTTGCATTAACTAAATAGAACGAGTTATTTTAGGTTCCGAGTAATTTCAAGTAGTACCTTCAATTTCCTCTAACCAAATTCAAATTTGATTACATTAATTTGGTCTGAGTTGTCGACTGAAATAAGCTTGGTTATATCTACGTTCTATCACTTTGATAATTCTTTTGGAAAATAATTGTTAGAAAGATATTTAAACTGTCCTCCCCTTTTTTCTTTTCTTTTTTTTCATACTTTCCCATCCCATGGTTGTCTTGAAAAGATCGCCGAGAGCGATAAGACCGCCAATTGTACTTTAAATCATTTTTGTTCTCCTATTTCATGTATATTAGTGTACAATAAAGAGTAAAATAAATAAATATTTTTGATACGAAACAATATTATTATAAAACACGCTTATTAATTGTGAGCTCATTCCATAATTATTCTGGTTATGTTAAATCAAATTTAGTTTTATTGGTGGAACATCAACTTGTATTTCAGAACTCTGTTATTTTAAATAAAATAATAAATAAATAAATACACTCAACAGTCACACACATAGTTCTGACCCCACATTAGGTCAAATCTGTATCGTGGGTATCAAGAACTACGAGGGACTACGGTCCCACAACACCTAGACCCGAAACAAATATCTACCTGTCACACATATATTTGTATCGGTGCGGGAATCGAACCCACGGCCCCTCGTTTCCAAGCCGGCTACTCTCCCGCTGCGCCACGGAGGCTGTCAAAATTAATAAATTGAGAACTCAATAATTTTGATGAAAATCACTTCATAATCCTTGGTACCCGATTAAACGAAAACCATCGTTTACAATTTATCAACTGGGAGGAAAAAATGTCGGATCGGAACTCTATGGTTCGTAAAGTTTTAATAGAAAGCCCACGAGCCCCAGCTTGGAGACTCTATCAATCGATGACAGATTACACAATGCAAAGTTTGGATGTTGACAAATTTGGATAAAATGTTAAACAAGCAAGTTTGAGTTTACGAACGTTGACTAATTTTCAACAAGTTTCGTTCCATTTTACACAGAGTTGTAATGGATTTCGGATGAATTTGACAACGATTGAGAGTGAGTTTGTAATTTAATTTGCGTTTATTGTTTAATAAACTTCTTCTCCAAGAATAGCAAGTCATTTTTAACCGAATTATAGATCAAACTTTTCGACTGTAAAAAATTTTTTAAGCTTTTGCTTGCGGCTTCGCCCGCGTTGTAGTTATTTTTGAAAGAAAAGATTCAAAAACCATGGCGACATCTTAAACTTAATCTTAGTATTATGTGGCCTATATTAATCAGTGATAATGAAACATTCAAATGGTGAAAGAATTTTTAAAATCGGTCCAGTACTTTTTGAGCCAATTCGTTACAAACATACTTACATACAAATGTTTCCTCTTTATAATATTAGTATAGATATATCATTTATAATTTGTTGTGTCATTACGCGATATTTCCACCAAACGAAGACGACATATTTAGATGATTCATTCTGTATTTGCTTCATATTTTACTTCGTGAGAATCTGATGAATGCATGAGGAAAAATGCTAAACTTAATAGATTACGGAAAAGAACTGCTATTATAATTAAAATCGATTTAAGTTTTAGTTTAACTTATGATACACACTTATGATATACGATTCACGCCTGTAATCCCCGAAGGGGTAGGCTGAGATGTAACCAGTACACTCAGTTTTCGCCGAATTTCGATCCCATAATGTGATAGGGGGCCTAATGGGATAGGAGCCTATCTCTATACCGGGCACAGATTCCGGACTCCGGGTTAATACTGAAAATTTATAGATAGAAAACCCCAAGATCACTTACCCAACCCGGGGATCGAAACCGAGACCTCAGCACAGCAGTCGTAACACATGCGCAATTACAACTGCGCCACCGAGGCTGTATATAAATAAATAAATACACCCAGCAGTTACATTGTATTGTACGTATAAAAATTACGAGGGTGTACGCTCCTACAACACACAAATCCAAGACACACACGTGGATCACGCAAATATTTGTCTGGTTCGGGGATCGAACCCGGCCTTTTGTTTTCACAGCCGGCTACTCGTCTACCGCACGGATGCTGTTGGTAATATGGAGAGTGGAATATTTCTATCGAGACCAGTGCATTGTATTAGTATATTTATAAGAATATAAATGCTAATAAAATATATCCTATTTTAGGCAATTCTTTTACAGAAATGCCGTTATGGCGATAGGCTCGCCCCCTACCTAATTATGGGACCGAAATTCGGGGAAAAGTAGGTGTACTGGTTACAACTCTGCCTACCCCTTCGGGGATTACAGGCGTGACTGTATGTGTGTGTGTCTTTTACAGAAATTAGTATACGTAATATATTGTGTTTATCAACTTAAAAGACTGAACTTAAAGGACTGCATCAAGATTTTTGACAATCTTTAATAAGTCAAACTATACAGTATTCTACAAAAACCAAAAGATTTCAACGTAAAATATTAAAATTTCAGTCGAAGCTACACAGGATTTTAAAGTTGAAAGGTCAAAGAGCCCAGCACGGGTGGTTAAAAAATAACAGCTTCCGGCCACGGAGTATTATAATCCGGGATGAAATTTCAGGGAAATGTCAAGATAAAATGGAAATTAAAAATAATATACCGTAGACGCACTTCAGATGTTCACTAGATAAGAACTAACATATTTCATGTTCATTTGTATTCTGTTTAATATTTTGAGCTTTGGCACTTATACATTAAAAAAATTTACACAAATAACTTTAATATTTAATGTGTGATATTTTACATTACGGTCAAACTATATATTGCCCGCGGCTCCGCCCGCGTGGATGTTATTTTTGGAAAAAAAGTTATACAATCCATGGAGGCATCTTAAGTTATTTCACTTATATTATGCTATCCTATAGAAAGCGTTTTGTTCCGGAGAAATAAATGGCTTATGTCATTTTCTGATCCCTAAACTGCCACTATGCAAAAACTCAAGTCGAATCCTTGCTCTGTTAAAAACTAAACTATCCTACGGGAACTGTACATTTTTCCGGATAATAAGTAGCTTATGTGCTATTCCAGACTATAATCTATCTCTGTGCCAAATTTCAACCAGATCCGTCTAGCCGTTGTAGCTTGTTTGAGTAACAAACATCCAACCATCCATCCAAACATTCGCATTTATAATATAAGAAGGATTAAAATAAAAACTTTTGTGTTTTATTTTTACTTGGCGTACATAATTAGTGATATGTTGATGTATAATTCTTGAAAATAAAAATGTACACATTTTTTTAACATTTTATATAGTCGACCTTCACATAGGCCTGCTTCATTGACAAGATAAATGTATATAATAAAAAAAGTTGACGTAACATTAGGCTCAAAGAAAACGTTGCCAAGACTAAAATCCTATTGTTTTGTAAAAAAATAAACTGTCATCTATAAATTTAAAATGTTGTGGGATAATCTACTATTATCTATTGCTATGGCAAATTTTACAAACCCCAGCGTAGTAAAAAAAAATGAATGGCAATCAATAAAATAAATCTCAAAACACTATATGATATTTTCACGAGATGGTATAATAGAAAAAATATATAGGATCGACATCCTCTATAAATGTCAGAAAACTACTTAAACATTATAAAGTGGTCCACACGCGGTGTGTATAAATAATCTACGGGACAATCTTATTTTAAAAAATTACATTAATATTCTCTCACATAACTATAGATTTTACTATAGTAGATTTATTTAATATTGAAAAAGTCCTTATAACAAAACATTTAATGAATAATATTTGTATTATTTTAAAAGTCAAAGACAACCAATTTTGTAAAAATGAAAATGGAACTCTCCCTTACTATCATAGACATATAGAATAGACAGAGCATATATCCAGCTATTAAGTGAATGCAGGCAGATAAAGTGAGAGAGATAAAGTGAATGCGCGGCCAGCATTTGTCTTTTTCTAGAATTTTGATTGTTCTACGTCACAGACTTGTAGGAGCGAAACGAAACAGGTATTGGCCGCACAGTTGCTTTGTCTCTTTCTACAAAGTGGTAAATTTTGTGAGCATATTTCTCTGTCTATGCTTACTAAAATAAACACATTTGTAGCTCTACTTTAGCATAGCGACATCTTTCGGCATTCGTTGAAATTGTTTTCTTTTAAATACCACATTCGACGGCATAAGTCGATCACGTCTGCCTTTTAAATGCGTCGACGACGCAACAATCAGACGTCACTTAGTCCCCGCATGAAATAGCTCAGACGACAGCCTTTGATATGTGTGCATACCGTACAGCATGCTATAGATGTGAAAAGGTTACGTCGGATTGTTTCAGACCGGCATTTGGAATGCTGATATTAGTTCAAAGTACAGAGTATATTGTTTAATATTATATGTGATTTAGTTTTGATCTAATGTTTCTATTGAACTTGCGCATAATAAAAAAACAGTTTTGAAAATTTTAAGATATATATTTTACTAGCTGTTGCTCGCGGCTCCGCCCGCGTGGAGGACATGTTTGAGACAAATAGTATACACTACAAAATACCAATTTTCATGCATTTAACTTCAAAAATGACGGATTTTCATACAAACTATCATCCCCTTTTTTACCCCCTTAGGGGTGGTATTTCCAAAAACCCTTAGTAGATGCCTGCGTCATAAAAGGTACCTACTGTCAAAATTTCAAGTCTCTAACCCCAGCCGTCTTGCTTGTGCGTTGATCGATCAGTCAGTCAGCTTCTTCTTTTATAAATACAGATGGGCAAGAAAAACAAATTTAGAACGCTGAAGCGTAAGGAAGTCTGTAAACCTGAAAATTCTCCACAAGAATTTAGAGGCCATGTGGAGTACAACAACTAAGGCTTCTCTGGTCAGTATACAGCAGAAAGACATATAATACAGGGGTAATATAAATTATAATACCTTTGGTCGCAGGTTTGCAAGTGTGATTACGTTAATCACTACCGTAAGGGAATGTGCTATACCTAAAAATTTAGTACATTCTTCTTGCTGAAAATATTTAGTTCGAGAATCGAACACACTAAAGGGATAAATTTTGCCTAAGTTACTCCGGGAGATAACAAGCCTCATCCTTTTTATTATATCCAAGTGTTTTGAAGCCAAAAATATTTCTGATACGTACGATATAAGACAATTATATCTAACTAGCTCGGTGGCGCAGTTGTAATTGTGCATGCGTTACGACTGCTATGCTGAGGTCTCAGGTTCGATCCTCGGGTCAGGTTAAGTGGTATTGGGTTTTCTATTTAGAAATACTCAGTATCAGCCCGGAGCCTGGAATTGTGCCCGGTATGGCGATAGGCTCGACCCCTATCACATTTTGGGACCGTAATAAATTCGACGAAAAGCGGGTGTACTGGTTACACGTCCGCCTACCCCTTCGAGGATTACAGACGTGAGTGTATATGTATGTATGTATATCTAACTGTGGTGATGTGTATACTAGTAGTAATCTATTTAATAAATAATGCAACGGACTTCGCCCTAAGAATTTTTTATACTCAATCCACAACATTAATTATGGAATCACACATATCGTCCCTTGTCCGCTATTCTTGCGTGACAGAGACAGGCGTAGTTATCGCTCTCTGTCTCAAGTGATAGATCGTGGCCAGTAGCCGGGCGGCACCAAGGGCGACTGCCAAAAATAACAATAGTTACAGAGCAGAAATGTTTCTAATCAGGCCAGTAGTGCGTGCTGCGACACAGTCTAATGTAGACACTGTATAATCTCGACGATTAATTTATGTAGGAAACATATTATGTTCTTTTTCTGAATTTCGTGCGTATTTTTTTTATTGATATTTTACACGTGCCAGTCTTATTAATAATTTTAGTTTTTTATTCTCAGGTATACAGGTTACTTCACGATTTTTGTCTTTCGCCGTTAAAGCAAGCGATAATTAATGAATATACATGTAACTTTAAAAATGTTAGAACAGTATGCCATTTGAGCTGATTTAGAAGCTTTTGTAGTGACTGCCTCGGTGGCGCAGTTGTAATTGCGCATGCGTTACTACTGCTGTGCTGAGGTCGCGGGTTCGATCCCCGGGTCGGGTAAAGTGATATTGGGTTTTTCTATCTAGAAATTCTCAGTATTAGCCCGGAGTCTGGAACCTGTGCCCGGTATGGCGATAGGCTCACCCCCTGTCACATTATGGGACCGAAATTCGGCGAAAAGTGGGTGTACTGGTTACACCTCTGCCTACCCCTTCGGGGATTACAGGCGTGAGTGTATATGTATGTATGTATATGTAGCGTAGTAGGCGAGTAGCAGACTGTGAAACAAGAGGCTTTGGTTTCGATTCCCACACCGGTACAAATGTTTGTGTGACAGACAGAAATTTGTGTCCGGGGTCTGGGTGTTGTGAGACCGAAAGTCTCTCGTAGTCCCTGATACCGACACAGGCTTGTATCTTAGTGGAATCAGGGCTATTTGTGTGACTGTTGGGTGTTATTTATTAGATATTATTAAAAATTTCTATAATGTGGCTTCACCATTTTATATATTTATTATAGCTCTCTCAGTAGAAAAAAGGCAATATATATGCTGCTAGGGTTTTATCACACAAGTTCTTCTCGAACAACCTCCATGACGCAGTGGGGAGCAAGAAACACGAGTCCACAGGTTCGATCTCCGCAATAAGACAAATGTTTTTGTGATCAACACATTTTCGACTCTGAGTGTTGTGGGATAAGTCATAGTTCCTGATACGGATTAGTTTAGTGATGGGCCAGGACTGTTGGGGTATAATAGGTGTATTATTATTATTATTTTTTTTATATATCATAGTCCGACAAACGAGCCATTGGGTCACCTGATGTTAAGTGATCTCCACCGCCCATGAACATCCACAATACCGAAAGTATCATGTATGCGTAGTCGGCCTTAAAGGACAGGAATAGGGATTAGGGAAGGGAAGGAGGATTCTGGGCCTCCGGTTATCTCACTTACCATACGAAACGCGACAGTAAACTGTCACTTTACGTTGGTTTTCTGTGAGACAGTGGTACTACCCCGGTCGAGCCGGCCCATTCATGCTATAGACAAATATGTCTACAGTGTGGCTCTACCACTTCCAAAATTATGTTTAAAGAATGTAGACATTAAAATAAACTGTAGGTGAATTGAATACATAGAATAAATACCGCGTTTTTTATTATCATACTATGTTAGCGCTAAAGCCGTCGCCTCATTATCAGTTCTTTAAAAACGAATTGCATCCCAGGTCAGATAAAGACTTCAATTATTGACAAGTTCAAATTTAACAAAGAACAAACACTGGAAACCCGTTTTTTCGCATTCAACGACCTTTTATCTGAAACTCTGCGAGCGTAATTCAAGTATTTCAGTAATTTCCAGTTTCCTTTTTCATTACACTAGCGCATTGATCTATCGGCGGATTCATCCTTGGATATATCGTCAAATTGGTCTCGAAATAAGTACAAGAGTTTGAGAAAGTTGGGAGTGCTAGAGAAATCTTTACTTTGCCTATTTCTTGAGATTGCATTACTAGAATTTTTCTTATGTTGAATGGTAGAAGTTTTATTAGGAAGGTTTTGGATGTAAAAATAATACCAGCCCTATTTTATACTGGGCACTACTCGTTTAATCAGAGAGGTTACGTTAGTCCACCACGATAGGCGGGTTGGTAGACTTTTCATTGAAAATCTTATGGTGAATTCACAGATATGCAGATTTCCTTATAACGTTTTCGTTTACTGTTATAATCTATGATAGTATAGAATGAATACACATGTAACTTAGTGTGCAATATGAGCTGGTTTACAACGTGGAATTTGCATCTCGGAAGTCGCTGCGGCTGCTATGGGATATAACAAGGAAGTAATAAATAGTACTCAACAATAAAGTCCACAGTAAGATCGCTATGGTAGGCAGCGGCTTTGCTATGCCCTAGCATTGCAGAAGTCTATAGGCGGAGGTGTCTACTTATCATCAGGTGGCCCGTCTGCTCGTCTACCTATCCCGGCAGTAAAAAAAAGACACACTCAATGATGAAAAGTCTCAAAGAGTACAAATCAGGTACCCTCTCACCAGTAAAACAACCAAGCCTTGGGAGTTTGGTCAAGGTAAGGTAAAACAGCTCAGTCCATTCAAGTCTCTACATTAATAGCAGAAGGTTAACAAACTAGCAAATACTACCTGTTAAAAAATATCCACCATCCCATAAACCCAATGTCCAAGGAAAAGGGTGCCTTGGTAGCAAAGTAAATGGAGAACTCACTCAAAGTCCGAAATGTAATCTGCTTCACGTTTGCAATGATTTATTTTCTCGTTACACGCTTGTTTCGTAAATGTTTTACAAACACATTTACTTTATTCTCGATAAAGATGTACACAAACGCTATAAAATTAAACGCGCCGTGAAGTCATTCGCAACGCACGCGACGTGACATCCTTGCACCGCATTCGACGTGAAATTTTAAATTGAATTCAAACTAACGTAAACACGCATATGTCTATTTGTAAATTATAAACGAAAATAACTGTGAAATACATTTTATATGTTTACATTTACATATTAATTCGATAAACATAATTTCAATATTATCACTGTGTTCATTTTGGATTTTTATATAATGTTGCTGGTGGTAGGATATTCATATCCGCCCGGATAGCGACCACCGCACACAGGGTGTAAAACTCCCAATAGTGACATACACAAGTGTGTCGCGTTCCGGGTTCAGCCAGTGTACATCCGGTTTTTGTCAGGGGTCTAGCGTTGGGGTCTACGATGTTTGGCCGTTTTGCGGCCTTCTCTCTCGACCACTTCTTCACCTTCTTGCCCCATGGCGTAGTGTGAAGAGACTACCGGCATGATTGTGTTGAGTAGCGGAGGACAGATTGTCTCTCGCTACTCGATACTCTAACTAGACGGCACTGCACATAGTTCACAATAGCTTTTTTACGGCGATAAGGCGTGGTCTGACATGCGGTGATTAGTAAAAGCTACCAAGCTGGCTCCCAAAAATAACATCCACGCGGGTGGAGAAGCGGTCAACAGCTAGTACATCCTACTAAATTATAAATGAGAATGTTTGGATGGATGGATGGATGTTTGTTACTCATTCACGCTACAACGGCTGGACGGATCTGCTTGAAATTTGGCACAGAGATAGATTATAGTCTGGAATATCACATATGTTACTTTTATATTATATATAAAAGTAGCCTATGTGCTAC
The DNA here is from genome assembly GCA_905220505.1 of Laothoe populi. Taxonomy (NCBI): domain Eukaryota; kingdom Metazoa; phylum Arthropoda; class Insecta; order Lepidoptera; family Sphingidae; genus Laothoe; species Laothoe populi. The sequence goes on from HG992151.1 coordinate 3,647,165, forward strand.
ATAGGCTACTTCTTATCCCGAAAAAAATGTACAGTCCCCGTGGGATAGTTTAGTTTTTCAGTGAGCAAAGAATCGACATGATTTTTTGCATAATGGCAGTTTATGGATCAGAAAATTACATAGGCTACTTTTTATCCCGGATAAATGCACGCTTCCTATGGGATAGCAAAATATAGAAAGGTGCAATAGCTTAAGATGCCTCCATTGATTGTTTTTTATTTTATTTTTTATTCTGGCGCGGCAAAGTGATCACAATGCACCTGATGGTAAGCGCAGTGCCGTCCAGATAGAGTAGCAAGAGACAGTCTATCCCTCGCTACTCAACACAATTATGCCGGCCTGCTGTTTAGCTTCTTCACACTACGCCTAAAGGACCCAGGATCATAGGAAGGAGGGAACACGGTATCTGGCAAACTGTTCCACAGCTTGATGGTGCGGCAAAAAATACGAGTTGGCGAACCTCTTGGTTCGGGCCGGGGATTGTATAGCTTTTCTTCCAAAAATAACCTCCACGCGGGCGGAGCCGCGAGCAACATCTAGTAAATAAATATGTTAAACTTTACAGACTAATAAATAACATTTGAGCATAATTTGTACACGATTTTAATTCTCACTCTGTATCAATATAAACAATGGTTGGTTTTACGAGCTATAAAACGAACATAACACACATAAACATAATTTGTGGGGGCCAATAAATATCTGATTAGTTACCTTCGCTGACAGATTCTAGTCAGCTGTGTTTCAGACGTCCCTGGAGGCCCTTACAATGATATATGTGTGGTAAATGTGCCAAAAACTGGGAACAATTCGTATCAGTATCTCGGAATAGAAAGAACATTTTGGTTGACAAAGATAGAGACAGACGATTGTCAAAGTCGACCTCGTCTGTCTAAAGAGAAATAAAGACAGCTACAGTCTACGGCTGTACCAATATGATTTTGTTATTCTTGTAACAATTGGATCCTATACTAATTATAAGTTAGGTCAACGGTAGGCAGCGGCTTTGCTGTGCCCTGGCAGAAGTCTATGGGCGGCGATGACTACTTACCATCAGGTGGCCCGTCTGCTCGTCTTCTTGAGGAACTAAAAAAAGGTCTCACAGAACTCACATACTATCGAAATCGTTATGGAGAATCCTTAAGTATGCAGCTTTCTTTGGGTTTTTCCTCACCATTAGAGCGGGCGATAACTAACACTGTAATAGACTTTGAAATGTATGCCATTGGAGCTGATTTTGAACCCATGCTATTTGTCACGGAAGTACGTATCTCTCCTCGCTAGCTATCACAGCTTATTGTTATCTTTGTGTAATTTTAAAAGGAATTATTATTTACAAATAAAACTTTATTCAAATCTGTTCAGAATCATTATAGATGTATAAGAATATAATTAATATTAGAGGTCATTTTAATCTATTCAATTTAGCAGTACTATTAATTGTCATTAATATAAATTCGCTAGTGAATGGTTGAAAGATTTGGCAAGACTAACAACGCTGGGTTAAGAATCAATCCCTCTGCCGACCCTCATTGGGACAGAGCGTAGCGTGTTATGCCAAAATATACGCCCATCGTAACAGGGAGTGGTTAGTGTGATATACTAACATCAGTAGTAAATCTATTACATTATAGAACTAAGGTAGTTTTGAGCCGTCATGATAGGCACCTGCCTACAAGACCATGTACCCCTGTGTTCGCAAAATAACAGATCTCAAAGACAAAATGCACCAATATGGGAAGTAAGTAGTAGTAGAACCAAAAATAAATAAATAATACATAGGTACACCTAACAGTCACACACATAGTCCTGCAACCACACTAGGTCAAACCTGTATCGTGGGTCACTACAGTCGCACAACACCAAAACTCGAAACAAATATCTGTCGGTCACAAAAACAGGAGCGGGAATCGAACCTATGGCCTGTCGTTTCACAGTCGGTTACTCACGAGCTGCGCCACGGAGGTTGTCGTAAAAAGGGGAGTACATACATACATACACACACACGCCTGTAATCCCCGAAGAGTTTTTTGCCGAATTTCGGTCCCATAATGTGAGGGAGGGAGGGCGAGCCTATCGCCATACCGGGCCCAGGTTCCACACTCCGGGCTAATACTGACAATTTCTAAATAGAAAAACCTTATATCACTTTACCCGACCCGGGGATTGAACCCGGGACCTCAGAACAGCACTCGTAACACATGCACAATTACAACTGTGCCACCGAGGCAGTCGGCAAAAGGGGAGTAATTTTCGGATTATAGCAATAAATACAAGTGTGTACACCTGTGGGTGGTCGGAGTGTAGCTTGCACGCAAACAAGACAAATGCTTAGATACAATCTCTGACCGGTACGTGGCGTACTGTGCAACGTACGTACCACGCAGATATACGTAGCGATACGCTAGCACTTCGTAATATGGATAAGGCGTTCGCGTGTGTTCAGTTGATTCTTTAATGATTCTTTTGCACATATATTCGATATGTTTTTTATACAATTTATAATGATAATTTATTTTATAATGAGCAATGTTTCTAGTATGGGTGGGCATTGCGTGCACTAGAAGTTAAATTTAGATGTTATCTAGAGGATTTGCGATGTTAAGAAGCGGAGACTGGTAGGTTATCGATTAATTTTGTTACACCGTATAAATTTCGCAATAAACTAATTAATAAAATGTATAAAAGTATGTAAGTATAAAGAATCTCACAAACATGAATCGTATTTTTTTTTATGTGAAAACTTCTATTGGCACGTTAAGCACATTTGGGATGTCGGAAAAGCACTGAACTTGCGCGACCGTCACGCTCAGAATATATAGATGTGTGTGTGCATGTGATGTTATTTTATTTTTGGCATAAGCACGCCTATGAAGTTCTATAATTATTGATGAGTAACTTCGAAAAGTATGTATTAGCAATCATCGATTAAACACAAACTACAATGAAACCGACTGTACGAACACTGATTAAAACCGAGCTACACTCCCGCTAGTTTCGTATAGACTGCCCCGCGAGCGTTGAGGCGTTCCTTTTTATAACAAATCTTTCCCCCCTGACTATAACTTATCCAATCTACCCGCAGATATTTTGTGACCCTCTATATTTCCATAAAATCTAAGGTAGAGTAGATTAAGCCGGAAGTCCTTGAATAAATTATTGTACTAAAAAGTACCCTTACATATGTATGTCATTTGGACTCGCATCGATTCTACGACTTTCTTCTCGGCAGTTCATACCACTCGTAACTAGGCCGTCGCTGCTTTGTATAAATCATTTTAAAAATCAAATTGCCCGGACAGCTGGAAAGGCTCCATTGGTGTCGTGTTTTATGACAATAATTATTTATGCTTTATTATACGACCGGACCTTAAAATCCGTGATTGAGGCAAATGACCTACGTACGTTCTGCTTGAAGACGTGAAGGACATGTTATTGTTAAAAAAGATTTTAAACGTGAAGTGGGTTTTAACAGAACACATTAAATTCAAAATTTTCATCAATATAGCATAAGTAACATTCATAGAATGATGATTAAAAACATCAGTGATATTCTATGAATTTAAGAGCAGCGATAGCCTAGTTGGTTGCGATAAAGACTGTCAAGACGAAACTTGTATGTTCGAAACCCAAATGGCATACTTTTCTGACTTTTCTAAAGCTATGTGTGTATTCAATGTTAATTATAGCGTGATTAAACGGCGAAGGAAAACATCGTGAGGAAAATAACTCTCATAAGAGTTCCTAAGGTATGTGAAGTCTACCAACCCGCAATAGGCCAGCGTGATGGACTTAGGCCTAAACCCTCTCATTAGTAGAGCTCCGACATGATTGTGTTGAGTAGCGGGGGATAGATTGTCTCACACTACTTGACACTCTAACTGGACGGTACTGCGCTTACCATCAGATGCAGTGTGGTCACTTTGTCGTGCCAGAATAAAAAAACAATTTACATTCAATCACAAATACAGTACGCAGTGAAATCAAATGCGAAGCAACAATCGTACGGACGCGACGTAGTACATTATAAAACAAATTCTATTGGCATCGATTGTTAGCGAGTGGGCTTGTCGCCTATCCGTTTTGTCTGGCTATTCAGACTGGCGGAAGATCTGTCTACAACCATATAGATGTGTAGTAAATTATGTACTCGGAAAATGTTTAAGTAATTAAATACACATAGTGACACACATAGTTCTAACCCCACACTAGGTAAAACCTGTATCGTGGGTATAAACAACTACGAGGGCATATGGTCATACAACTCCCAGACCCAAAACAAATATCTGTCATAAAAACATTTGTCTTGTGCGGGAATCGAACCCACGGCCTCTCGTTTCACAGCCGGGTACTCGCCCGCTGCGCCACGGAGGCTGTCATAATTGTTGTTTGCGCTTTAGGTTTGAATAAAAAAGATATTTATTATTTGTGTTACTAAATAATAAAGCCTAAACGAATTAATAATTAACCCAAAATAACGGCATAAATTAAATTGCATTAATTTCCTGACGGGTCATCAACAAAATACAATTATTTATTATTATAAAAATCAACTGTTTTATTTCCTTACTTCCAATTTAATTATACTTCATATATTTCATCTATTCACACTTGTATTCTCGAATGTGTAGGTAGAAGTGCAAACATAGTTCCTAATTATTGTTATATTGGGCAAGATTAATTTGATTTTTTCAAACTAGGCCCGAATTGAACCTAGCACCTCACCAGTTTATCAACCAAGTACGCATACATGTCATTATTTTATTATAGATTTAGTATAATAAATTTAATTACACAATTTCCTTGTATCTGAACATCGACCGATTCTAGAAAATTCCAGCACGTTGCACAACCAGACACGTAACAAAAACAAATAACATCACCCTGTTTATTACATCAATGCAAGACATTCGTATCTCGCACGATTACTAAATGTAAACACCTCGTAAAGTTACTTTAAACGATTCAATACTGTTCTACCCACGTCGAGTTCCATTGCTTTATAGATATAATTAAAAAACAATGAATCGAAATTCAAAGAGTTTGTTACGTGCGAAATTCTCCGCAAATTCGAAAGCACACGACAGGGCGGTGTAAACTTGCGACTAAATGTCGTTGATGATGAATAAATAAATCGTTAACATCACATACCCTTCAAACTGTATTCTCAGGTATGCAATAATGGTACACTTTACATACCATTGGATTGGTGTTGAAAATTATTATGCAGGTTTCCTCACGATTTGCCCGTTACCACAAAGCAAGTGTTAATCTATACTGATATATAAAGAGGTGGAGTTTGTGAGTCTGGATGTTCGGGGTAATCTCAGCAACTACAAGTTCGAATAAAAAAAATATTTTAATTTTGGATAGCTCATTTATCGAGGAAGGCTATAAGACATATAACATCTAGTTATGACTAATAAGAGCGGAGCATCAATGAAAAATGTTGCGAACACGGGAAAATTTATCCCTTTTGAGAACTTCCGTTGCGTGCGCTGCGTAAAGGCAGATTGGTCGTTAATTGTATATTGTCTGGCCGGTCACCGTTCTAGAGTATGATTCAGGCACAATACCTGAGTGGTAAGACGATCGGTTCGGGTGCAACAGAGCAGGAGACAATTGACAACAGGATTGTATACTTTTTCTTCCAAAAATAACTTCCACGCGGGAAATAGCTAGTATGTTATAAATAAATAACACTCAACAGCCACACATATAGCTATGACACCACAGGTTCAATTGTCTTGTGTCGTGGGTATCGGGAACTACGAGAAACTTTCAGTCTTACAATACGCATACCGAACTGAATTATGTGGAACAGACATTTATCTCGAAACGAGGATCAAACCCGAGGACTCTTCAAAGCCAGCTACTCAATCTAGATCCATAGACACTTTCAATCTTTTGTTCGGGATTACGTATTACTCAAGTAACCATTGCCCATCTTATATTTGTAAATCACTAAAATGTAATAGCTTTGATCAAATTACATTTTATGGTATTTAGTATTTACACATGATTTTGTAAGACGGTTTAATGTGAAATATGTTGAAACAGTATAACAATCAATTTAGCCATGAAGTAAACGTGGTATTTAACATGCCGTATTAATAGAATAATGCAATCTGCAAAGCTTTTCCACACATACACATACACTCACGTCCGTAATCCCCGAAGGGGTAGACAGAGGCGCAACCAGCACACCCACCTTTCGCCGAATTTCGGTCCCATAATGTGATAGGGGGCGAGCCTATCGCCATACCAGGCACAGATTCCAGATGCCAGGCTAATACTGAGAATTTCTAGATAGAAAAACCCGAGACCTCAGCACAGTAGTCGTAAGGCATGCGCAATTACAACTGCGCCACCGAGGCAGTCCAACGAAGATGTAAAACAAACAAATGAAATGCTATACATTATTTAGAATCACTCAATCTTTGTTTACTTTTCCGCTAGAGAAGAACAGAGAAGAAACTCCAGCGTTGCTCTTTTCTAACACCGGTTAACAATATTTGGTCAGATAATTAATATACGATTTGAGTTGGATTACATTACATTACAGCAGCTCAATGTGTGTTGATTAAGTTGCCTTATCGTATGTAATATTGTCAAATAAAACTTATTACAAGATTTTTTTTTATCCTTGCACGGCAAAGTGACCACACTGCACCTGATGTTTTGCGTAGTGCCGTCCAATTAGAGTATGGAGTAGCGACAGACAATCTATCCCCCGCTTCTCAACACAATCATACCGGCCTACTTCTTCACATTATGCCATGGGCAAGAAGGTGAAGAAGCGGTCGAGGATCTAGTGTCAGATTACTCAAAAGGCCGCAAAACGGCCAAACATTGTACCTTAACTGTAGACCCGCGACAAAAACAAACTGATCCCGGAACGCGACACACTTGCGTGTGCCACTATGGCGGGTTTTACACGGTAGGCGTAAAACCTATCCGGGCGGATATAAATATCCTACCACCAGCAGAATGCCTATTACATGACCGTCTTCAATTGGCAGACCACCATAAAGAATGTGAAAAAGTAAATAAGGACCACGACCTATTGCTTGTTTACGATATCATTTCGTAATCTTGACCTATTGAAACAATTTCACAACAGACAATCGCACGTATGCCAACAACCAAACACACAGCCGGGTATCTGTGTCGTCTCATTCCAACATAGGTCTGTATTAAAGGTCTAGACACAAACATTCAGTCGCAAAGAATGCCAGCCCGGCCTATCCACTTGGAAGACGGCCAGCGGACATGCCTGATCGATAGTTTTACGTTTTATAACCTAACGTAATTGATGTTGTTAAATTGGGACGGTGGGCCGTGCGTGCGGTTTGTTATTTGTCTTTGTAGATGGTTAAAACCAGGGATGTTATAGAGCTCCGTAACCGTAACCGAAACTATCGGATATCCGAAATAAAATTCTATCCGTAACCGTAACCGAATCTGATATAAAAGTTTCAAATAATTTCGGATTTTCTAATTGAGACACGTTAGGACTGGTTTTTGTATTTGCCTGGCCGAACCGACACACGAACCGCGCGCGTATCTCAATTCATTTATTATAATTAGTTCTATTGCTTAGACATAGCCTGTCAGTCATTTACTCTTGTGGGATTACATTTACTTACATAAAATAGTACCAAATGAAAAACTAAAAATAAAGCTATTTGTTTTTTACTTTTACAATTTCTTCAAAACCTAAAATCCATAACCGAAACTATCCGAAACTGACGGATAATCCGAAATAATTTCATATCCGTAACCGTATCCGAAACCGATATAATATTATTCACATATCCGTATCCACATCCAGATCCGAAATTTCCAATCCCTAGTTAAAACATTCGTAAGTCAGATTTATAGTGAATTGCATTTATATTGTAGTAGATTAGTTGATGTGATTTTTGTTTGTAATTGCTAATGATTATTAGTTTAATTTATTTTGTTTATTATATCTGCCCATGGACCATGGCGTAATTACCCAGTGTAAACAGTAAATAACACTAATCTATATGTATGTTCGAAACCCAAGTGGTACACCTCTGACTTTTTTAAAGTTATGTGTGTATTAAATGTTAATTATCGCTTGCTTTAACGGTGAAGGAAAACATCATGAGGAAACCTGCATACATGAGAATTCTTATAAGGATTTCGAAGGTATGTGAAGTCTACCAACCCGTATTAGGCCAGCGTGGTGGACTAAGGCCTAACCCCTCTCATTAGTAGAGGAGGCCCGTGCCCAGCAGTAGGACAATGTTTAATACAGGACTAGTATTATTATTTTATTATTAGATTAGTTGATGTGATTTTTATTTGTAATTGCTAATTATTATTAGTTTCATTTATTTTGTTCATTATATTTGCCCATGGCGTAATTGCCCAGTGTAAACAGTTAAAACCCTAATTTATATGCATTTTAAAACCTTGGAGGTAGAGGTGAGAAAAGTCGATAAATCTGGTATCGATATAATTATCATTCAGATTTACATGACAAAGTAGTAGTGTGAAGTAGTTCACAGCAGGCTGACATGCTTATGTTGAGTAGTGAAGGGTAGATTTTCTCTCGCTACTTGATACTCAAATTGGACGGCACTGCGCCTACCATCTTCATTGCTGTGTCAGATTTAAAAAAAATCAAAAGTGTGTGAAGCCCACCATCCGCATTAAGCCAGTGTGCTGGAATAAAGCCTAATCTCTATCATTGGTAGCGAAGGCACGCACCCAGCAGTGAGACAGTGTATAATACAAGGCTGATATAATATTAATATTATTATTACATTAGTCAAGTCTAACATAGATACAAATTTCAATTTCTGAGATTAAACTTAACTTACAGCATACAATTTTAATGACGTCATCTAGACAGCACGTTTCGACGCTATGACGTCACCACTGCGTTAACTAACCATCACAACAAACTGATAATCTTCACAAGATTTACTACCATTTTATTGCCCATTTTATAGCGTGAGTCAGGATTCTGACATTTTAATTTGATTATGAAATATAAATAAAGCTGTTCGAAAATCTTTTTCTTCAACATGATGAAGAGCCTTTGAAAACATTTCTATGAATTCCGTATTAGATGGAGACTGGTATATTAATGTAAAGATTTTCGTATATGTGTGTTAATAAGATCTAGCTGTTGCTCGCGGTCTGTAATAGGCCTTTAATAGGCTACAGTGCGTCGTGATATAACTTTTCCAAATAGACATGTTATAAGATGCAAAAAAATCAAATACGACTAGTAGATACAGAGATTGGCGCGTTAAAACAGTTAATTTATTAAAAAAAAAATTATATATAAAAAGATATATACAGCCTCGTCGACAGCCGGCCGTGGGTTCGATTCCCACACCGAGACAAATGGTTGTGTGACAGACAGATATTTGTTTCGGGTCTGGGTGTTGTGGGACCGTAGTCCCTCGTAGTTCTTGATACCCACGATACAGGTTTTACTTAGTGTGGGGTCAGAATTATGTGTGTGACTGTTGGGTGTATTTATTTATATAAGGTAAAATTTGGTGTTTACTCAAGTTTATTGCAAATATATTATGGAACTACTACAGTTTTGTTTTGGAAATAGCTTTGTCTCATTGATTCATATTGATTTTAGCTAAATAAAAGCAAATTTTTTCTAATACCAAAATGTTAAAGCTTAAATCAAATTCATTTTAAAACGAATAGCTATAAGGTAATCGTCCATGATCAATGTCTTTTGAATGTTCAAACCTGTGACACTTTTATAGGCATCAGCTAGACTAGACTAGAATTGTTCTCATTTAACTCCATATAAATAATATTATCACCCTATCATTATTTATATAGTGGTAGAGCCACGCTGAAGACATATTTGTCTACCGCATACTGTCTATAATGGTAGGCAGCGGCTTTGCTGTGCCCTGGTATTGCAGAAGTCTATGGGCGGCGGTGACTACTTACCATCAGGTGGCCCGTCTGCTCGTCTGCCTATCAAGCCACTAAAAAAAAAGCATGAAAGGGCCGGCTCGACCGGGGTAGTACCACTGTCTCACAGAAAACCAACCTAAAGTGACAGTTTACTGTCGCGTTTCGTATGGTAAGTGAGATATCCGGAGGCCCAGATTCCGCCTTCCCTTCCCTAATCCCTATTCCTGTCCCTTTAAGGTCGACAGCGCATACATGACACTTTTGGTATTGTGGATGCTCATGGGCGGTGGAGATCACTTAACATCAGGTGACCCACTGGCTCGTTTGTCGGACTATGCTATAAAAAAAACAGTTACATATATAGTCCAGACCCCATACTGAGGTGCCAGTCTTGCGTCGTGGTTATCAAGAACAGCGAGCGACTACGTTCCTATGACAGGGTGTAAACCCAACGAAACCCGAAACAAATGTGAATCACACAAACATTTGCCACGGGGGTCGAACTCGTTTCCTCGCGTTTCACAGACTCACCAGCTGAGCCACGGAGGCTGTCCTTAAATATATTCACGAATTAACTTTATCAGAGTAATAAACATGAGTTATTTGTTACAATCCATGACCTTTCACGTATACGTTAGATTGTGCCTCTATTTTTCATAGTACAAGTTACCTGTGGTTTTATTACTCCACTTGTAAATTATTATGACATAATTTCGCCTGTATTGTCTGAAATATGATTTTCGGCGGCCTTCGTGATTTTTCCTTGAATAATACTCGTGTATTACTAAAAATAATAAAATAAACTCGGTTTTAAGAATATATATGCTGATGGTAGGATATTCATAGCCGCCCGGATAGCGGCCACCGTACACAGTAAAACCCGCTATAGTGTCGCGTTCCGGGATCAGCCAGTGTACATCCAGTTTTTGACGCGGGTCAAGATTTGGGGTATGATGTTTGGCCGTGTTGCGGCCTTCTGAGTACTCTGACACTAGACCCTTGACCGCTTCTTCATTTTCTTGCCCATGGCGTATGGGAAGAGGCAGGCCGGCTTGATTGTGTTGAGTAGCGAGGGATAGATCGTCTCTCGCTACTCTATACTCTAATGGGACCGCACTGCGCTTAACACCAGGTGCAGTGCGGTCACCGTGCCAGGAAAAAAAAGCTAGATCTCGGAAAATATAAATACATTGCGTAGTGTGAAGAAGCAGGCGGGCATTATTGTGTTGAGTAGCGGGGGATAGATTGTCTCTTGCTACTCGATAATCTAATTGGACGGCACAGCGCTTAAAAAAAATAATCATGCCGACCATAGTTCATACCCATGATGCAGATTTACCAGTACCTACTAATTAATTTGATGCCCAGTCATGCTACAGGCAAAACTGTCTACAATGTAGCTATATAAAAAGTCTGCCAACCCGCATTAGGCCAGCGTGGTGGACTAAGGCCTAACCCCTCTCATTAGTAGAGGAGGCCCGTGCCCAGCAGTGGGACAATGTTTAATACATGGCTAGTATTATTATATTATATTATTAATGCTCACTTGTCTAAAAACACGAAGAAACGCGGCGGTAGATCTTTTAGATATTTTCTTACAACTATAAACTGAATACTACATTCAATTGTCACACACGTAATACTAACCCCACATCAGGTGAAACCCGTATCATTGGTATCAAGAACTAAGAACTACGGTTCCACCGAAACCTGAAGAGAATGTTTATGGTTCTCATAAACATTTGTCTCGGGGATCGAACCCGTGGCTTCTCGTTTCATAGCTGATTCACCCACTGCGCCTTTTAGGCTGTCAATATAAATAAATAACACAGCTACCCACATAGTAACTATCTTATGTCGTAGGGCTCAGAAACGAGTTAAGGATTTCGGTCTCACAACAACCCGGTCTGAATTTTTAGGATCACAGAAGCTTTCGCCGTGCTTAGTGCGGGAATCGAACCCGCGGCCTTTCGTTGCACAGCTGATTACTCGCACTCTATGCCATAGGCTGTTGTATCCTCAATTAATGTAAGATCAAGAGTTTATAGGTCTCACTAATCACATAAAAATACAAAAGAGTACATACGTGCTCCAAAACTGGGTCAAAACAAAGTTTCCATTACCTGCGAAAAAATAAAAATAAATAAAATTAAGCGGTTTTAACATGAGACTTCATTGGCCACAAGGGCAGATTTTATGGGTCGGACAAAAGGGAAAAAACTTCCGCCGTAAATTGTGCGGTTCCCTTCCAGGACCAAAGCAAGGTCAGAGCGAGCGTAAATTTTTGTTGTTGGCGCGAGTGATTAGCGACGAGCGATGTAGTTTTCAATTAATAAATAACACCCAACAGTGACACACATAGCCCCGATCCCACACTAAGATACAAGTCTTGTGTCGTGGGTATCGGGGACTACGAGAGACTTTCGGTCTCACAACACCCAGACCCGACTCAAATGTCTGTCTGTCACACAAACATTTGTCCCGGTGTGGGAATTGAACCCACGGCCTCTCGTTTCACAGCCGGCTACTCGCCCGATGCGACGAAGGCTGTCAATTATTTGTAATTTATTTAATGAGTCGTAATCCATGTCACTCTAAAAATTCAAACAACAACGTTTCACGCTTGTATAGCCAAAGGTGTATGCAGAGGTGTAACTAGTCCACCGACAGTTCGCCTCGCTTATTTCCGTCTCATATGTGATAGATGACGATTGACATGTGATTTTTCAAATTAACAACATAAACACAAATTTAATTATCACCCCGTTTAGTATTGCACTATATATATTTCATTTCAAATTATGTAATTATACTGAAAAATATACGCATCTGTTTCTCCGTTCAAAATGAATGCTTTCTTTTGTTTTATTGCCTGGATAGGCAGCCGAGCAGACGGCCCACCCGATGGTAAGTAGTCACCGCCGCCCATAGACTTCTACAATGCTACGGCACAGCAAAGCCGCTACCTACCGTAAATATACCCAACAGTCACTTATACTACTAACACCACACTAGGTCAAATTTGTATTATGGGTAGAGATCTACGAGGGACAACGGTCCCATAACCAAAACATATACTCATGGATCATACTGTCATGGAGCCGGAATCGAACTTGGACCAAGAAAAATAGAATCTATTACAATGGCTTCGCTTATCCAACGCACCACAATGAAATGCATTTTACGAGTGTAGAGAGCCCTCCCCATTTGAGGAACAATAAGATATTAAATAAAATCATTACTGCGGTGAGCGTTTGCAGTTTACGTTCGACCATCGCTATGATGTTTTCGGCGATCCCACGCAACTCAGTTGTATTAATGTGGGTAAAGAATTACAATGTCGACTTAAGTCATTTTTTGTATGCACGGCAAAGTGACCACACTGCACCTGATGGCAAGCGCATTACCGTCCAATTAGAGTATCGCTAGAACTAATCTATCCCCGCTACTCAAGACAATCATGCCTGCTCATTCACACTACGCCATTGCCAAGAAGGTGGAGAAGCGGTCGAGGGTGTAGTGTCAAGAGTACTCAGAAGGCCGCAACACGGCCAAACATCGACCCCCGACAAAAACCGGATGTACACTGGCTGATCCCGGAACGCGACACACTTGCGTGTGCCCCTTTTTAACAAGTTTTTCATATGTATTTTTGAAAGTGAAATCATATAGTATTTATAGCAAACGTAGAAGTTGGTCACCTCACATTGAGTTACCTGCACCGTTCATGAATACCCTGACTCGGAAGAATCTTTCGGGAATTACAAGCGTGAGAATATGTATGTATGTATTTTTATGTTTCTTCCTAAAACCAATCAAATCCTTACTTCATATTTATTAGGTTGAAATATGCCTGCGTTTTCGTTTTCTACTCTAAATAAAGGGAACATAATTTCATTAATATTTCGCTTATTAGATTCGTCTAGAAACTTCGAAACTTTATTCAGTAATATACTTTGGCAACAATGCCCGTCAGATGGAAGTATAGCTTCCAATTTCATTAAATAGGACTCTTGTATTGATTGTCCTGATGTTGTTTAAGATAAATAAATAACATCCAACATTTACACATAGTCCCACCAGTAAGATATAATTATCTAATGTCGTGGGTTTCAGAATATAGAATACTAGCTGTTGCTCGCGGCTGCGCCTACGTGGAGGTTATATTCGGGAGCAGAAGTGTACAATCCAAGGAGTTGTCTTCTGCACAGAGGCACCTGTGGTGATTGTCCAGCCTCTCAGGTGTTGTGCCTTAATCTTGAGATTGCATCTAAAGAATACCCCATAAGTTTAACCTCACTTTGCCCCTTTCAGGAATGATTTTTCAAAAAAGGTTGAAACACGTATTTCTTTATTTCCTACCAAAAGCCTAAATATGAATTTACAGATCCCTAAGTCGAGGAATTATGGATTTCCCATACAAATTTTGAACTCCTATTTGACCCCTTTCAAGGTTGTTTTTTGAGAAAAAAGATGTGCTTCTCCAGGATATAATTTATTCCCTTACCAAATTTAATTACAATCCGTTCAGCCGTTTAGTCGTGAAGAGGTAACAAACAAACAGAGTTACTTTCGCATTCATAGTATTAGTATGGATATCAGAATAAACAGAACAGTTGCTAACTACCGTGTTCCCACCTTCCTATGATCCTGGGTACTTTAGGCGTAATGCGAAGGAGCTACTAAGCAGGCCGGCATGATTGTGTTGAGTAGCGAGGGGATAGATTTACTCTCGCTACTTGATACTCTAACTGGACGGCACTGCTCTTACAATCAGGTGCACTTTCTCACAACACCCATAGCGGAAACGAAATTTTGTCTTCACGTATATATTATCAGGAATCGAACCCACGGTCTTACGTTTTGCAGTCGGTTTGTCGCTCATGACGCTACTTAGTAATTCAGGAATAAAAAAAACATTTACTAAGATATAAAATTTGTCAGTATAAATAAAATAACATTAATAAAACAACCTATAGAGGTTTAGCGTTGTAATTATGTACCGAAACTCTTTACTTGATGCCTTTGGCACGATGTGGGCCAATTATGGCCACATACTACGTTCTGCAATAAATATACCTTATAGGAGGCACATGTGCCAAATGGTAAGTATTACTGCAGTTCGAAATTATAGCCTAGATCTTAAAACACCGAAACGGCACCCCGAAGTGCATTGTAAAATGTGCCGGATATTTTGTGAATAAAAATACCAGTAGTTGTGACTGTTGGCGCAGTTGTAATTGCGTATGCGTTATGCCTACTGTGTTGAGGTCTCAGGTTCGATGCCCGGGTCGGGTAAAGATATATTGGGGTTTACTATCTAGATATACTTTCTTGCAATCAGTTATATGTTATATATCTTGCATTACTTTATAAAACAAAATGTGATTACATTGTTATACGTGTAATGAAGTTGGTAATAAAAAGTTTATATTACGGTCCATATTTTATTAACCTACCACATTAATGTATTAAAAAAAAGAACAGTAAATAGTAATTACAAGCAAACAATTACACACAGTTGTAAATACACTACGCATAGGTAATATTTTGCGCTTGACATTCAGCAGATTTTCGTAATCACCCTCATTTTTATGTTTATTACTGACACTCGCAAATTCTCCCGCCGAAACCCACAAATTATGCGCCATTACGAAAACTTGACTAAAAACCTATATTAAACATAAGTACTGGCTGTAAAAAGACAATCGCACGAGTTCGTGAGTGTGATAACTCACATTCAAAAATGGAACGAGTCCACATTAACTACTAACAATAATAACAGATGGCAGCACGTACGCGGTGAAATTAATTTGATAAAATAGGGATGAACGTTAAATCGGTATCGTAGCTGTAATGATCGCTTAAAGTGGAAAGTTCCTCCAATTATTTGATAACACCGGTAAATTAAGACGTGAGTAATAGCTTTGATGCGTCCAATGAATTGTAGCTAAAATCGAGAATTTTTCAACGTTTTTGGAGCAACTGTGTCGTTACTAAGATTCATTATTATTTTCTTACTCAGGGTTTTCGTATAGAGTTTTGGCAATGCTTATAAAATACACTTACGGTATCTTCTAGTGAATAACCGTCGACACTTCAAAGTATGCCATAGATATCAACAATCGATATTTAAATTATCAACATCAAAATCGATCATCCCTACCGTAAACTTCAAGCGCCCTGTTCTGTCCATAACGTGGCAACAGACAAGTCGCCCATGCTTAATTAAGATGAATTTTTGATGATGATTAAATGTGATCTCAAAGAAATTTTATCGTTCAGATGTCTTCTTACTTTGCATTTTTATAGCCAACTTACGTTAATTGACAGTTATTTTCAATACGTGTATGTATAATTATATCGCTTCAGAAGTGGCTATAACTTATTGAGTATAACTTATAAATTGAGTCTGCATATCATAGACTCAATTTTGTTTGTAATTAGATACAAAATTGCCTGATGATGTGAGGTAAAATCGTAGTTCTGTGGTGAAATTATAAAAAAATCACCTGATGGTAAGTGATCCCATAAATTGGTGAATCACGGGTGCGTTGCTGACTTAAAGGAAAATAATAGTAATTGGGGTTAGGAGGGGAGGGGTACTTTCAGTTGGTTTTCTGTGTGAAAGTGGTATTAACCTGGTCCAGTCAGCCAATTCACTCTGTAGACAAAACTGCCTACAGCCAGGCTTTCCCATTGAAAATAGTCTGAAGAGGGTCCTGTTACAGTTATTGTTGATCACATATTTTATTTGTTCGTAGCTCTTTAATATTACTAGCATATTCGCACGCTCCATAAAATGATAAAAGATATTTCATTATGCCTACCACAATGTGACCGCTGTTGAAACGTTATTACCTTCGTGTGTGGTTATTTTTATGACAGCCTTTACCTGCGACTCTTTTCACGCTAGTATACTTTGAGAATGACCTATTTATGACCATAGAAGTTGACCTCAATAATGTACCATAGCACATAGTATAAGTAGTTTATGGTAGTTCTGATTTAATTAAACTAATTATCTTTGGGTGTAAGAGCCTAGCTCTGTTAACCGAGAGAGGAGGTAATCTACTAATCTACATTTGGACCAGCATGATGATCATTGTCTCAAGAGTCCATAAAATATATAAACCCAAGTTCAGGTCTTTGTCCAAGAACAAGGTGAAGATACTTAACCTTAAGTTAATCAAATTTATACTTACCTTGAATTATTAGATGCATGTCTTTGTAATACGCTAAAGTCTCGATATGCCGATTCAGTAATTTCTTATCAATCGATATAAGTACCATTGTCAAACACTAGCGTTTTTAAAATCTATAAAAAACAGCCAATTCGATACTGGCACAAAAAGAAATAACAATTGAATCCAACAAGACGACGAATAAACGACGAATGCGAAACTTTCGCAACACGTGACCAGACAGAAAAAGTGGACGAAACCGAACGTATTTTTAAAAAAAGAACTGTTCCCCAAAAAGCAAACACCATACTATGTATACGCGAAATCTCGTCGACTGCGCTGATAAATAAAAGACAAAAAACACGACGGCGCGCCCGAAAAGGTAACAATGCTAAACTGTGACGTCGGGAGAATTAAAATAAAGCTGAGTCGAATACCGCAGCACAAAGGTAGGACTAAGAAATGTTTCTGGGAAATTGTGTTTCACGCGCAAAGAAAGCTATGCGATAAAGCGATTTAAACGACCGTGTTTTGCATAATACAGTTCTATGATATATACTTTAGAAACTTTGAAAGTATGTATGCTTTGCGGGAATAGAAGTAAAATCTGAAATAATTCGCTTTAGTAAAATAAAAATCTTTATTGATCACGTAGGCATATAAAAGGCACTTATGACAGGTCAAAACACAGATGGAAATTAACCATACGGAAAAATAATTATGTCTAACGTCATGGGAACTTAGAAACCACCATCAAGGGCTGGTAGGCAAAGAAGGATACAACGAGGACGGGACTGGACAGGGAGAAAAGAGGGAGACCACAAAAAGAAAGGAAGATAATCGCGGTCTTCGGTAAAGGAAGTGACTGGAGATGATGATCACGGCAGGGCGCAGGAATGGGGGGGGGGGGGGGGAGAAGGTGAACGGAAACTGGACGGTATAGAAGGGATGAATGTAAACCCTAGTCTAGCTAACATACCAGCCTTTCACTAGCTACTTAAGCGATGACGACCCGAAGAAGAAAGGCAGAAAGAAACTCCAGGCTTTTTTTTGTTAATAAAACCAGAAAGGACAGTCAAACTTAGGGTAGGTATGAAATAAAGTGTATAGTTAATTTGGGAAGTACTTAAATACAATCCATATATTTCAAGCCCGAAACGATACATGACGTAACGGTGACCACTGCACGAGTTTGCACAGCAATGAAATTGCAACGCCGCGCCGGTTAGAAAATAAATTTTAAAGATCATTAATAGTGTACATTAATTAAAGGGACCATTGTAGCATGCCATACGTTCAAAATTAATGTAGTGATAGCAACCGCCATTAAGGCACTCATCACTGGTAATTAACTAAAACTGTACATTGGAATTTTAATTATGTCTGGATACTGCATACATAGTTGTAAATTTATTTACATTTAATAAATACTTTATATCAAGAGTTTTAATTATTATAATACATGTTGGGGATTCGCCGTATAGGCTCAACATTCTGTTAATTTCATTTACTTTTCGCTCGTGATCAAGGTTTGAATAATCCCAATATAAATATGTGTGGTCGGATGTAGCCATCATGATTTCCAAAACGTGATAAGTGCGAATAAGACCACTTGTTTTCATCTTGTTCTTCTATTACATGTTTATGCACTTATGTGTTGTTAGATATCTAAGAAAACGACAGCATCTTTGACAACAACAGGGTAGCTGACAAGATGTTTTATTATTTTAATCAATAAGTTACGTTTTCTGTAGAAAATAATTTTATTAATCCGGTTAAAATGGTTAAGTTAAAAGCCATTCAAATATGGTGGAAGGGGTAATTGACAAATTAGGTGAAAAGGATATACGATATGAGTATAAGGATATAAGTGGGTAGTGGCATCTTACTACTCTTGCACATACCAATATTTAAAACAATAACTGCAGCCTCAATTTTGAATCAATTTTGATAGTATTTTGCCAAAGGGATTCTTTTCCTTTTATTTTTGGTTACATATTTAACACCATATGCTCCAGTCTAACAGTATCTACTTAAATTTATGCACTTTAATTACTAGTATTAACCAATCACAGGTTATTTTCATCATTTCGTTCATTGACAGACGATTGCATATCCAAACATTTATTTATCTCTCAACGCTATCGAATCGAAAATAAAATACACGAAATTTCGCAAACAACAATTACCGTTCGCTATAACAATTTAGCGAAGACACGGCAGTACGATCGTTCAGGTCACGGCTCACGCGGCACCAACGACCCTGCTCCTTACACGCTTGTTTGCATTGCTACTTTCGGGTTAACTTCGCTTCGGAAGTAGCCAAGTTTGCCACCTTAGCGACATTACCTGTAATTTATTTTATCGATGTTTTACACACTTTTTAAAGGGTTAATTTCTTTGTTGTGGCAGAATTACGTTTGAGTTATTTTTTATCGTCTTCTATATACAATACACAGATCAATAGAGCATTTAGCAAGAAATTGAAATCGAGCATATACATCGCGGAACTCAAAGGTCAATTTGGAAATAGCAATTGTTGTATTTAAAGCCACTGCTTTTGACGTGGTTTAACATTTAGATTTTTTTCGTGTTTATGGAAATTTGTATGGTCTGTTGAATACTAAAATACTCTTCGCAAAGGTCAGGTGGTCAATGACTCTCGTAGGTCAATAATGTTGTAACCCAATATTACAGGACAGTGAAGGCTTGAGCCAATAGTTGCACATTTTAGAATAGTACTAACCAAGCATAAATTGACGCAATCAAACAAATATATGAGGTAAAAATATTTTGTAACCACCTCGTAGCCAGTAGACCTTGTATACACAACACTCAACAGATTCCTGCAATAGAATACTGAAGCCGCAACGCGCAAAAATCGAAACCGTTTCAAGCGTCAACTCCTTACGCCATATCCATATCAACCCCAAATGGCTGTTAATTTAATTGTACCTCAAATTTAATGTAAAACCCGTCATGTAACAATTTCCGATCGCGATCGAGCCGACATAGCGAAAAAAAATACGCCTTTAAAAATCGAAAACGTGAACCGACTAATTGGCGGGAGACAAATTAATCGAATTATGAAAAAGCGATACCGGGAATAGCGGCTGCGCCCGAACATCGGGCAGTTTGAAAGTCTTTTATTTTAAAAGTCTTTCTAAACCCTTTTAAAAGTAAATTTTATTGGAGATGGAGCGTATATTGCTCAGTGATTTGAATTGATGAGTTACATTATCCGGCCCATATTCGCGTGTGGTGAAACAGTATATTAGGTACAAGAAAGTATTTTATTGCAATACATCAAATTGGGAATTAGTGCGTCGTTATCGATCGTTTGTTTGTTTTATTTAGTGTGATTCATTTTATTTGTACGATTTTTCATTTCGTTTTTCAACCTTGTGTCATTTGGCTTTGTTGGATTTTATATAATTCGAACTGGTGAATAAGTCTCGTATTATTTTGTTATAGGATCAAATGAATGTAACATCGAGATTATTTCGTTTATATTATGACGTATTTTTAATAATATCGCGTCATCATGTTAATTTTACTACTGAATACAGTTTTAAAATTTACAATTAAAACACTAATATTAGTATTAAAGAAAATCAAATTGACAGCCTACGTGACGCAGTTGGCGAGTAGCCGGTTGTGAAATGAGAGGCCGTGGGTTCGATTCCCTCACCGGCACAAATGTTTGTGTGACAGACAGATATTTGTGTCCGGCGTCTGGGTGTTGTGAGACCGATTCTCTCGTAGACCCTGATACCCACAACACAAGACTCGTATCTTAGTGTGGGGTCGGGGCTATGTGTGTGACTATTGTGTGTTATTTATTTATTTAAAAAAGTATACTGCGAAATTCTAAAAGCTATTCAATGAGAACATTGTGAAGACTAGAATACATCTATATTTCCAAGAAAATGCTTCACCAATATTAGCTGCTTCATCGAATTTAATAATATTAAATATGTTTCAACAAACGAGGCCGAAATAATGCTCTCGAATATTCCATCATTGAAATATTTAGATATTATGAACATTTGATAGGTTTCTTCGAATCCAGTCACGACTATCGTAACGCTAAACGCTATTTTGCAGTTAGCTTAAATTCACGGTATCTAAATAGCGTTGTAAATGAAATCAACCACTCAAACACAAAGGACATCATTATTT
This sequence comes from Laothoe populi, assembly GCA_905220505.1. NCBI lineage: Eukaryota > Metazoa > Arthropoda > Insecta > Lepidoptera > Sphingidae > Laothoe > Laothoe populi. The sequence continues at coordinate 3,668,461 of HG992151.1, forward strand.
TTTGTATGGGGAACAGGCCACTTACAAATTGTGGTGTTTAGTAATTACACGTATGTTTCGATAATTGCCGTGACAGGAATTTGTCAAACCCCTATTTAACTAAACAAAAAAAAAACTACTTTTTTCTGAGTTTTCATGATTCCGGTTATGTTTATATATAACTTTTAGCCTGTTTAGTATAATCAATTGGTTAATTTTTTTTATGCATAATATCCTTAATAAACGCAACCACTTGCGGGGCCCAAAAATAATTGACTCCTTTTACATACACACGCAGTCACGTCCGCACGCCCAGAAGGGTAACTAGTACACCCATATTTCGCTGAGCTTATTTCCGTCCCATGACGTGATAGGGGGTGATATCGCGATACCGGGCACAATTCCAGATACCGAGCTGATATTGAGTATTCCGTGGTAGAAAAACTCAATATCACTTTTACCCGACACGAGATCGTACCTGAGACCTTAGCACATCAGTCGTACAGAGTTCGAGGCAGAGTTTTTAATTGTAAATATTACCTTATACGATGTGAACGTCTTTGGAATACGAACTTTCGATTCAAACCAAATTTAAAGCCAGTAGGTGGTTCTAAGGGTCTACGGAAACAATTCGGTTGAAAACTTTTTGACAAACGCCATTTTGTAAGTAAAAACCAGATGACGGATTTGAAGATACACGATTGTTCTTCGTGGAAACTGAGAGATTAAGTTTGCACGCGGCACGGGTTCCGTCATTTGTAAGATTATTTAAATGCATTCGGCATTCTTTGCAAATCTTACGACATGTTTACCCGTCTTAAGTTATAAAGATACACTCGTAATTGGGATATTAACATAGCTGTTGATTTAATTAACAAAAACAGTGCATGGTTTATACACAAAGAAAGTTCATCCTTTAGTACTGAGAAATAGAAAGAAAGAAATATTTAATTTGTTAAAGCAGTACTATTACATTCAGCACAAAAACTAGTTATATAGGTAGAAATTAAAAGAAATTAAATTAAATGGAATTAAAACTGAACATGTAAAAACACTATACATTTTTTATACAATATATAAATATACTTACTGCATACTTAGTTGTTATAGTATATTATAATAAAATAAAAATATTTTTTGTGCTCACAATAACAATTGAAGATTTATTCTATTTCCATTAAGAAATTATAAATCACTGCAACATTCGTTTACAACAAAAATACTGTGATAAAAAAAACAAAAGAGAATTCGCTAACGGTAGAAACAATAATAATTGTTTTTATCTGAAATAATCAAAATACTCTTGGCGAAATTACATTCCACATCAAACCAAAAACACGGGAAAAACAAATCTTATTACGCAAATACTTTTTACTCGCATTTAATTTTGCGCCGGAGTTGTCCCAATGGTTTCGTAAGAGGTTTTTTGTGACCGTTGGACCCTAAGATCGCAGAGCGCTTGACCCTGTGCAGAGTCGAATGGTCATCGCGACATTGTTATCGCTTTTTGTTCTTTTAGAAACAGCTTTGGAGAGCTGGGATTCGAAGAAGAAGCTGATGTCATCCGATACGTTGCTGCTGGGATTTTACGGTCAGTTTTGCAGTTTGGACATTTTGCAGTTCTTAGGTGGTCTAAATTATATGACATGTCATGTATGAAGTTATATTAATATTGTTTTTAATTTTTTATTGCTATTGAAGGCTGTAAAGTTGGCCAGGTGAATCCAAGAGATGACGTGAAAGACTAAGTAACGTTTGTCTGATTTTCAGTAGGGTATAGGTGCGTTTCGATGAAAAATGTATAATTAGATTCAGTAAGGTTAAAGTCATTATTATACAATTTTCGTTATCATTGTTGATGAAAACATCGTCAACTGAAGTGATATCTCTTTGAATAAACTTATTCTTAACTGGTGACTACTTACCATCAGGTGGCCCGCTTGCTCGTCTGCCTATCGAGGCACTAAAAACAAAAATCTTAGGCGATAATGTAAGTCATGTAGTATTTTAAGGTTTAAATTCCAAAATAAATACTCTGAAAATAAAAATACTTTCAGCGAAAATTTCGTTGCAGCTTGTAATTTATAGAGACATGGGATGGTATATTATGAAATATAATATTAACTTTGAATTTTAAAGATTATCCCGGCTACAGAACCCTTTACTGTGCGTGATCCACCACACACTTGGCCAGTTTTTATGTATTACTATAGCCACATTTTGAACATAATAAAACAAAAACATATGGGCTTTGTTATTGTGTTTTAAAGGACGTGGTCAGGTCTCGGGTTACTTTTACTGCGTCTCCGGGTAGGTGGGCGAATTGTTAAAACTCTCTAACGATCATATCAATATTTTTTAATTTCAAAAATATTCCTTATTATAACACACACACACATACACATACACTCACGCCTGTAATCCCTGAAGCGGTAGGCAGAGGTGTAACCAGTACACCCACTTTTCACCAAATTTCAGTGCCATGATGCGGTAGGGGGCGAGCCTATCACCATACTGGGCACAGATTCCAGACTCAGGGCTAATACTAAGAATTTCTAGATAGAAAAACCCAATATCACTTTACCGAACCCGAGACAGCAGTGCACAGCAGTCGTAACTCATGCGCAATTATAACTGCGCCACCGAGGCAGTCAAATGTCAGTTCTAATAAAATATCAATGTTTAACAATTTTAATTGTGTAAGTAAGTAAATGAAAAATAGCAGCGATAGCCTAGTTGGTTGCGGTACGGACTGTCAAGACGAAAGTCGTAGGTTCGAAACCCAAGTGGCATACACCTCTGACTTTTCTAAAGTTATGTGTGTATTAAAATGTTAATTATCGCTTGCTTTAACGGTGAAGGAAAACATCGTGAGGAAACCTGCATATCTGAGATTTTTTCGAAGGTATGAGAAGTCTGCCAACCCGCATTAGGCCAGCGTGGTGGACTAAGGCCTAACCCCTCTCATTAGTAGAGGAGGCCCGTGCCCAGCAGTGGGACAATGTTTAATACAGGGCTAGCATTATTATAAATAAATGAAAGTGTAGTGTTTTTTATATTATTTTTTTACATTATACGAGTGGTAACACTTGAGATTAGATTGTCACGATCACACGGGTAGTGGGGGCAGTCAAGTGACAGCCGCCGTTCGGGACGGATAGATGACGACTGTTCTGGTGTGATGTAAACCCAATTTTACTTGTACTAGCTATGTATTAGAAATTGTCCCATTGTTGGGCGCCGGGCCGTCTCTGCTAATGAGAGAGGTTAATGCGGGATGGAATACTTCACGTACTTTTGATACTTTCTCATAAGAATTGTCAGGTATGTAGGTTTCCTCACGATGTTTTCCTTCACCGTTAAAGCAAGCGATAATTAATAATAAATATACGCGTTACTTTAAAAAGTAAGAGGTGTATGCTATTTGGACTGGTTTCGTACATACGACTTTCGTCTTGATAGTCCATACCACTACCTAGATTGTATTAGTTACAAGGAGAATATGACATCAATAGAAACAGTAGTCAAATATTATTACAGGATATTGAGAGAAATATTTCGTCCTACTAAATGACGAGACCAGCATGACAATAATGGTGGATAGCCAAGGATTATGGAAAGCCTACGATGCTTATAACACCACTAAGAACTTTAAATTATACAATACTGCATGGCACTCATGAATAATTCAAATGTTTTTTTATGGTAAAAGGGGGCAAACGTGCAGGAGGCTCATCTGATTGAAAGTGATCACCGCCACCCATGAACACCTGCAACATCAGGGCTTACAAATTCGTTGCCGGCCTTTCAGGAAAGAATATGCTCTCATATTTCACTCATTTTTTTATTTACAAACAAGCTACAACATAATGTTTTGCCATCAACGAATTGGGGTAAATTTAGGGAGCATTGACGTTCATAATAAAGTAAAATAGATCTCATTTGACGGGATCCTGAAGATCAAAAGAAATAAATTGGCAGGCGGGTTGGCGGCGAGCAGCTTTGCTCCATGATTCAGTCGCCATACGTCCTGATTTCCACGGATTTTCTGTTCAGAACCGACCAGTTACGGGTGTAAAAAAATTCCGAATGTAATAAACTTTTAAAATAACCAATTGTAACAAGGAACAAAAACAATCCGTTGAAACATATTTAAAAAAGTTTATATTTATGTGATCGAGAAAAATTCTAATCTCTGGATAATCTCCCATATCTTTTAAACACTTGACCCGATTATTCCGATTGACACATATAGACTTTTCGTAGTTGTGTTTTTTCCTAAACAAACGTAACTGGTGGACTTGTCCGGCATTAATCGTACTGATGGTAAACCTACTCAGTACCCGTACAAACAGAGACGGGTATGCACACTTTATTGATTAACGGACGGATTGATGTTTTCGACTTGTAAATTTGTTTTTTTCGAATAAATGGACCGGCTGCGTTTGTAGAAGCCAATTCATTTCGAAATTAGTTGCGTATAGGCTCATGGTTGGTAAAAGTATTGCCTTGAAGAAAATGTAAGTTCTTTTTCTGGCTGACCACATTTTTTTTTAATAATTCATAAAAAACGTTTAAATATATTACAATATGCATATTATAAAATTAGGAGCTCGTCTTAATCACACAATATTTTAATGTTATAAATACCACAATTATTTCCCAAAGTTTCAACCGAGTTGCATGGGCCGTGGTCACGGGCTGACTGAGTAAGATTTAGTATTTAATTATTAAGCGCGATTAAGACCCGCTCCTAATATTATAATATGTATTCAAATCGCGAGAGTCTATAAACATAATACAATATGGTTTCTGGTGCAGATATCATAATTTAAATATCACCTAGACTTGACAGCAAAATCGATATTACCGATACCGATTCCCGAATAATCGTTACGAAACCCGTCTACGACGGTATCGTTGTGTTAATAAAGTGATCGGCGTTAATTACATTTATCGAAAAAGTCATGCGCTAACTATTTTTTATTCGCTAATTGTCAAATAGATAGAATGAGTGTTAGCGACCAGCGTGTTTTCTCTATCTATATCGAAAAGGCATAGCGATAGTGAATAATCCATGTCTAGACTACAGACGCTTTAAAATTTCAAGATTATATGTTATTTTACAGAAGACGGATTTATTTAAAATTGAACAACTGTCCTATTTTGTTTATTTATTTTAAATGTTAATAATAATCTTAATACTACAGAATTGTTTTCTGTAATATTAAGATATTCCTCTAAAAGTTGCCCGTAATACTGGAAAATTTCAGAAAAATAAAGTGATTTTTCTATGATTTCAGCATCCTATGGAACTGATAAACAAAAGGTAATATGCGATAAAAATTTACAGAAAACGTTTTATCGATCACTATTAAAGACTCCAATCGATTACTGCACATCAGATAAAAGCCTCAAGTAAACATCGTCCCGAGCAAATTCAAAAAAAGAACTCAAATAAAACCGGCGCCTGAACGGAGGGCACCCACTTACATTTCAATATGAAAGGCTACAGGAAATTGATTCCCGAGCACACGACTCCTGCAAGCGCTTCCTGTGATTTGTAACCGATTCGAACGTTAGCATTACCATCCGATTAAAAACTCCATTCCACTTTCAACCTTATCACTATAGACACTAAGCTATAAACCGTGATGTTAGATTTATCGGCTTCCAAAATTAAATTTGTATACTGGACGTGAAATGGGCAGGGCCATTCAAAGATATAATGACAAATTATATGGCATTTTATTGAAAAATATCCGCCATCATGCACGAGTAATATCGGGAAATTATGTCGTGACGTCCACTGATTGGAACCCAATAACTCATCGGTGAGTGTATCGAATGGAATTCCTAATCCAGCTGGATGTATTGGTGTAAGTTAGAAATAGATACGTCCATTTGTTGCATAGATCATATATAAAGAAATCTTAACAATGATAATAAGAAAAACAAGAGTCACACACATATTTTTTTTATTCTGGCGCGGCGAAGTGACCACACTGCACCTGATGGTAAACGCAGTGCCGTCCAGATAGAGTATCAAGTAGCAAGAGACAGTCTATCACTCGCTACTCAACACAATCATGCCGGCCTAACATAATCCCGACCCGACTCAAGCAACCTGTATCGTGGGTATCCAGAGCTACAAAGGATTAGAATCCCACAATGCCCAAACCCGTAACGTCACCTACTCAATATCCAAACTGTGTTTACAAACATTACGAACACAATTACGTTAGTATGCAGAAATTAGTTCAATTATATTTAGTAAGTAATCTGATGGTCAGTTGATTTTAGTCTCCTTAGCACCTTCTCCTTCAAAGACCTGTTCAATGTCAAATAACTTAAGGTGAGGTGGACTCAGACAGTTCAGTTCAGACTACATTTTTAAACTAATTATTCGATGTTAAAAACTAAAAATATTAACAATATAAAAATTAGACATGAAAGATGAACATATTTACAAAACGATTGTGCTTCTCGATACACGATTCATTAAAGTTGGCTCGATAGAAAATATTCGCAAAGATGCATCGAAATTTTAAAATTTCAATCCACACGACCCCAAATGAATCTGTTGTATACGGTTATAAAGAAAAATATTGAAACGAAATTTTTCTATAACATTTTCAATGAACTGCATTAAACGAGTGTGTGAATATTTTATCACATTTCATTTATAAATACAAAGAAATAAATGTTTGAAAATTACGAAACATGAAATGGCAGTTGTCTCCATGTTGAAATGTATTTTAAACATGATGCGCATGTGCGATACTTGTCAGACGGCAATTGGGCCGTGTTGAGAGCAGACGTATACGTGATTTTTCGCTCGCGCTGTCAAAAATATTTTTTGTGAAAACATGATGAATATAACATAAAGTGTTCACAAATAACACTAACTCATGATAATATATTGAATATAATCAAATATATTTAACTTATCATAATAATTTCAAACGATATATATTTTATTTATCATAATGACTGTCATTTCTTATCAAAAGTCGTGAATACAGGTTGAGTGATTTGAACAAACTATTTGAGAATAAAATTATGGTATGATACTTGATATAACAAAAATATACTAATATTATAATTACGAAAGTGAGTCTTCCAGTTTGGAAGGTTGCATGGTTAAACCTCTGAACTATTTTTGATAATAATCGATATAAATTAACACTAGTATTATTTAATCAATACCATTATTAAAATATTGGTGTTCGCGAGACGAGAGGAACCAACAGTTTATGTCCTAAATAGATGTAGAAATATAAAATAAATACAACCAACCGACACACACATAGTCCTGACCCCACACTAGGTCACAAAAATTTGACTCTGTGCGGGAATCGGACCCACGGCCTCTCATTTCACAACTTACTAATCGCCCGCTGCGCCAGGAGGTTGTCAAGAAATGACTAACTCATGTCCAAATTTGATTATTATTTTGTTGGAAATGAAAACCATCATCAGCGGGCTCATACTATTTCACACTACCATTGGGACTGATTACCAGATCCCTAGAGCTCGAAGACTATAATCGTAAATAACTGCTTTGGATACAGCACTTTGAATTTCTTTCAATTATATATCATAAGTTCTGCTATATTTATTTTATATTGATTGCGCAAGACTAAAATACGATTATAAGTTATTGTGTTCGTGTCGGTAAAAGAGAAATAATATATAACTATTCTTGTCATTTCGTGCATGACGTCAGATATGGATGACAATATTAATTGTCAGAAGAATAGATCTTGCAAAATTTATGATTTCTGAAAATGCATCAACTGAAGATATATACTTTTTACCCGGCTCCACCCCTATCAAATATTATCTATACATTTTCTCACTTGTTTACGGCAATGAGTTACTATTATAATTTCCATAGCCAATTTTTATCCTATGATATCGCTGTTAATTTTTCGTATAAAAATTACCCTATTCAGTTTCACTTATCTCGATACCTGCTGGTGGTAGGATATTCATATCCGCCAGGATAGCGACCACCGTACACAGAGTATAAAACCCGCTATAGTGGCACACGCAAGTGTGTCGCGTTCCGGGGTCAGCAAGTGTACCTCTGGTTTTTGTCGGGGTCTAGAGTTGGGGTATGATGTTTGGCCGTGTTGTTCTGAGTACTCTGACACTAGACCCTCAACCGCTTCTTCACCTCCTTGCCCCTTGGCGTAGTATGAAAAACTGAACATCAGGCCGACATTGATTGTGTTGAGTAGCGAGGCATAGATTGTCTCTCGCTAGTTGGTACTTTAACTGGACGACACTGCGCTTACCATCAGGTGCAGTGTCGTCACTTTGCCAGGATATAAATAATTTCAGAATCCATCATCATCGGAGCCACCCTGACAAAATAGCAAATAGACAAACAGATATTTTTTTTTTATAAATTCTTGATATCGATTTTCTATTACTATGACAATTGATATTTCTTTTTGTTTTGACAGAATATTTTTTCTAATAATATTCATTCATACCAACGAAAAAGTTTTTATTCCACAACGAAATATTATATTAACATAATTTATTCAATTAACAATATATTGAGTTCTATTATTTTGATAATAGAACTCAAAATTCATCGGATTTATGACAATTCATACTTGACGGTCTGCATAGTGCAGTGGACGTTTAGTCGGTTGTAAAACAAGAAGTCCAAGTTGGATCCCGAAATCGAATATCGAAAGGATACACTTCCTTTACCGAAGATCAAGAGAAGTGACGGGAGATGTTGATCTGGAGAAGGGTAAAGAATGGGAGGGTAAAATCAAAAGGAAACTGGACGGATTTGGCAGAGATGGGTGTAATCCCTAGTCTTGCTTAGCTTAGCTAGCTTAAGCTATTACATCTATATGAATATGTCTAGTAACCTTCGCCGAGCGGATACCGTGAGAATACGCGAGGATCTTATCATTCAGCTCAACCAGACCCTAGATCTCATGTTTATTTTTCTCAGGAATCGGGTTGAGATCTATAGCAAGAAAACCTAGGTGATCGTGTTCTCGTGCAAGAAATCCCTGTTTCCTCACGTCCCCGTTCTTACAGGTGTTCCACTCCTAACGCACAGGATAAAAAAATTTTTTTTTCATAAAATTCGGTTCAGTGTTTTCAGTTCAGTCGTGAAATGTAACAAAAAGAAAACTTTCAACCACCACAAATTCACCATTTTAGAGGCTACATTTAAAAAAATACGTGTATGTTTATTTGTTTGTTTGAACGCGCTAATCTCAAGAAGTACTGTTTCTAATTGAAAAATTATTTTAGTGTTGGATAACCCATTTATCTGGAAACGCTATAGGCTATATAACATCACGCTATGACTAATAGGAGCCGAGCAGCAATGAAAAACGTTGCAAAAACGGGAAAATATATTCCTTTTGAGAGCTTGTTTTGCGTGCGCTGCGTATACGGTTAAAGTTACACAACAATCATGTATGACGGAATTGTTCCTCTTAAAAAGTTATAAAACAAGTCCGCGATAGCATATATCTATCTTTTTCGGTTAGCTCACCTTAACCTGCCTCTGCCTTTTTAATGGTAATGAAATTTGTCCTAAAACAATACATTATTTGCGAAGGGGTTTTTATAAACTTGGTATTTGACCGAAAATGACCTCCACGCGGGCGAAGCCTCGAGCAGCAGCGAGTAGTATATAAAAGACGTGATTACTTTCATTCATATTGCAACTTATTTCACTGAACGTTAAAAATGAGTAATAATTTACATTGTTATCATTATAATTTGTAATAATATAGTTACATATAAATAATACACCAAAAAGTCACACATATATTTCTGACCCCACACTACTTCAAACCTATATCGTGGGTATCGAGAACTACGAGGGAATATGGTCCCACAACATCCAGACCCGAAACAATAATTAGTCTGTAACGATAACATTCGGTAACTTTGTTACGAGAATCGAGCCCACTGCCTCCCGTTTGAGGCTGAGGCTGTCATATAGGTTTTAATTTTAATGAAATAACATAATAGTTGAGGGTTTTTAAAAAACAAAAATTTATGGTATTTTACGTTCTATTTAATCTGATTTATTTGACATTTGCTCATTTCACTGTTTTAAATAATGAACATCCTTTATATGAGCGCCTATCGCTACTCGTTGGGAGGGGAGCCCCCGCGCACGCCGCCGCCACCCGTCGCATCTCACCCCCTCAATCATACCACAGCCCAGAGCGGGCAAAGCCTTAATTTGAAGATCTATTTTACCTCATTTATATTAAAATGGCTGGTTCGCATTCTTTTTAATTATGTATTATCTCATTAATATATGCAGTTTTCTTAAAAAAAACTGAAATACTAAAATATTTAAATTCATTACAATCGTAAGCTCAAACGCATTTTCTATTCATTGATCTGCCGCGAGTGCTGCGAGAAACTAGTGATGCAACAACATGCTTGTTTTGTAAATTCCGATCACATTTTGTATTCGATACTGACAATGGCGAAAGATTTAAATATTATCATAATAATACAGTTTAAAGTCACACACAGTTCTGAACCCACACTAGGTCAATTCTGTATTGCATCTACGAGGGATTAGGGTTCCACAACATCCAGATCCGAAACATTTGTGGTTCACATTTATTTGTCTCGGTGCGACGAGCGGCCAAGCTCTCGTTTTACAATCGATTACTTGCCCACTGCTCTACTGCTCAAAGTATATACAAATACAATAAATGTAACAATAATTAAATACACAGCCTCGGGTGCCTCGGTGGCGCAGTTGTAACTGCGCATGCGTTACGACTGCTGTGCTGAGGTCTCGGCCTCGATCGCCGGGTCGGGTAAAGTGATATTGGGTTTTTCTTGCCCTCTATCATATTATGGGATCGTAATAAATTCGGCGAAAAGTGGGTATACTGGTTAAACCTTTGCCTACCCGTTTAGGGATTACAGGCGTGAGTGTATATATGTGACTGGAAGTGTGGGTAGAAGGCGCCCGAGGAGAACTTATACCGATTAAATAAATGATCTCCTAAAAGGGCAAATCAAAAGTACCTACAACCGTCAAACATGTTTGAGAAGATGTACGATTGTGGAAGAGGCGAAAAAATTGTGTCAGGATCGTAGCTAGTGGCACTCATTAGTCTCTGCCTACCCCTATGATACGGACGTATGTGACGTGTGTATATGTATGTATAATCCGTAATTCAATTAATGTTTTCAGACTTTAGCTTTTCGCATACGTACTATAGATTGTGACCCGTGCCCCAATTTAAAACAAAATAGTAAGTAATACAATCATGTAGCTGTACAAGATTATATTATTTATAACACCGTCGATAAAGCGAAAATGGAACGTTATATTATTTCGTTCGGATTCGCGTTAACTCTCATACCATCACTACAACGGACGCAGACCATAAATAACGAATAGTGGACGCAGAAACCGGTATCGCTTAAATTATTAATAGCTTTTAACGCGAAGATAAATGTTATGTATTAATTATAACCACTTTCGTGCTGTGTGAACAGATATTAAAATTGTGTTTCATGTGTCGATTTTGTTTAGTGGCAGCTTGAACAGGATAGATTTATTTATAGCAAAGTAAGGCAAACGCACAAGTAGGTCACTTCATTGTAAGTGATATCCACCACTTGCTGGTACGTTTCAATCGGTTTGTTGCAGAAAATTTTAATTTTTTAAAGGTAGGAAATGAAAGTATGCTCTTAATTATTGGTTTCCAGAATTTTGGGTGCGATGTATTGGCGGCATTTCACTATAAACTGTATTAAAAGGATTTTTTAAACTTCATGAGTACATATAGGAGGAAACTGTTAATCTATATAGAACTATTAGACATAGAATTATAAACATAGTTATTATTTTCCAACTTAAAAAAATTGATCTCACTATTAATTCATTCAAAAATTCAACCAAAAGTACAATCCATACTAATACTATAAATGCGAAAGTAACTCTGTTTGTTTGTTTGTTTGTTACCTCTTCACGACTAAACGGCTGAACGGATTGTAATGAAATTTGGTAAGGGAATAGATTATATCTTGGAGAAGGACATAGGCTATCTTTTTTCTCAAAAAACAATCTTGAAAGGGGTCAAATAGGAGTTCAAAATTTGTATGGGAAATCCATAATTCCTCGACTTAGGGATCTGTAAATTTATATTTAGGCTTTTGGTAGGAAATAAAGAAATACGTGTTTCAACGTTTTTGAAAAATCATCCCTAAAAGGGGCAAAGTGAGGTTAAACTTATGGGGTATTCTTTAGATGCAACTCAAGATTCAGGCACAACACCTGAGAGGCTGGACAATCGCTACAGGTGAAGAAGACAACTCCTTGGATTTTATACTTCTGCTCCCGAATATAAACTCCACGCAGGCGGAGCCGCGAGCAACAGCTAGTGTAAAATAAAGGTAATTCCATATAATTGTGGGCGTTCGCAAAATTTGTTACGTTGAGCCAGCTGTCAATAAAAAATGTCGGCGAGAGAACTTCGCGATTAAGCCGCTATTTGCTCATTACTCGTACAAACAAGGTGCGCGCGTTACAAACGTGTAACAACATGGAGCTATGTGGCGCTATAAAAAGCACATTTTCTCTGGAGAACAAGATTACGTGTCTCAATGTTGAGATGATTTATATATGTTTTACCATACCAGTATTCTTAAAGAAGTTTTTAGCAACTTGTGTACTACTGGGTTTGAATTTCGAATAGTAAATAATAGACAATGTTTAGTCAAGGAAAAGATAACTAGGCTTTGGTATCGACCGTTGTCACTCGCTAACGTCTATTGCTGGAAACAAAATGTCGTGTCACTTCAAATTAATCCTATGGACCATAATTTAGATAGCTGGTGGTAGGATATTCATATCCGCTCGGATAGCGACCACCGTACACAGGGTGTAAAACCCGCCACAGTGGCACACGGAAGTGTGTCGCGTTCCAGTGTACATCCGGCTTTTGTCGATGGTCTAGAATTGGGGTACGATGTCTGGCCATTTTTCGGCCTTCTGAGTTCTCTGACGCTAGACACTCGACCGCTTCTTCTCCTTCGTGACATGGCGTAGTGTGAAAAAGCAGGCCGGCTTGATTGTGTTAAGTAGCAAGGGATAGATTGTCTCTCGCTACTCGATATTCTAATTGGACAGCACTGCGCTTACCATCAGGTGTAATGTGGTCACTTTATTATCTATTTCTGCCGTCAAGCAGCTTGAGCTCCTGTTTGAAGGACCTAATAGCCAGTATAATTACTAAGAATTATGAGACTTAACCTCTACCGGAATGCTGTACCATACACTTTGTAATTCAAACGTCTGAGTAAATAATAAAATACTCTTTTCGTAAACTGTTGGAAACTCAACTATTATGTGGATATACCATTATTATACACAAAATCAGTAATCACGTGACCATCTCGAATCCGCCGTCTAGACCAACAAAAGCGTTCTAAAACCCGTAACAAAAGACAAACATAACACATACGTTACCACGCGGTCCCATGCAAATTGAACGTCGTATCAATCGATACGAGCGATTAACGATTATCGATACAAACCCGTTTCGACATACTATTCCCACGCGATGACACGCGGTATGAGTTGCTTGTCGTATATGAGCGTAGCGATGCTGTATTTGGATATTGTGACAGTAAAAACAATTCACTCAATAGTGATACCTCATGGTCGTTACCCCACACTAGGTGTAACTTGTATCACGAAATACGAGGGACTACGGTCCCACATCGCCCTGATCCGAAACAAACCTGGTGGTAGCATATTCATATCCGCTCGGATAGCGACCACCGTACACAGGGTGTAAAATCCTCCACGTCACACGCAAGTGTGTCGCGTTCTGGGATCAGCCAGTGTACAATAAAATGAAACACACAAAACTACCCTATTACATAAATCATGACAAAGTCCACTGCAGGACAAATTACTACTCTTGTTTAGTAGTCTCGCCACCGCCTCTTGGGCAGTCCTTGCCGTGTATTTTTAGTGCCTCAATAGGCAGACGAGCAGACAAGCCACCTGATGGTTTGTAGTCACCGCCGCCCATAGACTTCTGCAATGCCAGGGCACAGCAAAGCCGCTGCCTACCGTTCTCCGTCTCCTGTGGCAACCACTATGCAATAATCTTAGCAAAGTCTATCATCGCTTCAATCATATACAGCACAAACCAGTTTTTATTGCGTTCAATTGAACGAGTTTCGAATGTTAAGCAGACGTGATGTTCTCTAGATAATGCCGTCTAACTTACGACCTGTTTTTTTTATTACTAACCCATACTTATCGAGTTGCATTAGAATGGAGTGCTTTGAATCTCATACATTGGAACTGTTCGTTGTATAACAAGTTACAGCCTTGCTCTATATAACCGACAGCCTCCGTGGCACGGCGAGGAGACGACTGTGAAACGGGAAGACGCGGGTTCGATACCCACGATATAGGTTTGACCTAGTGTGGAGCCAAGACTTTGTGTCTGACTGTTGTGTGAATATATTAATTAGTAAGATTTTCTGTTTACAATTCATGTGATCTAAAGGCCAATTCTCTATATATATATTAAAAATGACTAAAATATAATTCTGTTCTAGGTTTGGCGTCAAAAATGTTACAATTGACATACAACATCAATGGCAACTTTGTATTAAAATTTGTAAAAATCTGAAATTGATAGAAAATCAAATGCATTTCATAATTACACAAGAATATCAATTTTGGTTAATTTATAATCTAATGTCAGTTCGGTCAATGTTCAGTCGCTGTGTCAGTTAAATAAAAGAATTGAGCCCTCACACACGTTTTTGCCGCGTCAAAATAAAAATATCAAACGATTTGTACTAGAAAACCTTTTTGAAATAAGAACTAGAATTTTAAACGTCCCTAGGATTAAGCCGGTTATGCGAACACATGAATGATGTCAGAAAAAATATCTCAGAAAATTAATGAAGCAGTTAGCAATCCACAGGCGAACGCATGTACTTATACATAGCAATAATAAGCAAGCATATTCGAGCCGAATGGAAAGATGTGCAAAATAGGGCACACTTTCACGCATCGCAATATCAACTCTGATGTAAACATATAAAGTTGATAATCTAACGACAGCGACCTTGTTCAGTAGAAAAAAAACGGGAGCAGCCACTGTGAGAACTTTCTAGGTTTTTTAATATGTCCAGACGGATTAAGCGGTCAGCAAACTTAGGATTGATATTTAAAAAATAAATAAATAGCACCGCATCGCTAATATGTAGTTAAAACAAGACTATCTTATCATGGAATCATACTGTAACTCTGGCCATTCCTCTTGCCATCTGGTTTAAAAATATCACGTATTTATATCATTGAAACCATGTTTTTTTATCCTGGCACGGCAAAGTGACCACACTGCACCTGATGGCACCCATAGTGCTGTCCAATAAAATTATTGAGAGGCAATATATCCCCAGCTACTCAACACAATCTATTTATTTATTTAAAACTTTATATACACAAAATGTATAAAGGCGGACTTAATGCCAGAGGCATTCTCTACCAGTCTACCTACGGGTGATGCAGAGACGAGACAATATGGGTGTATGATGATGGGTGTATGGGTGTACATATACATAAATAATATATATATAGAACAGAATATATTAGATATGTTAATTAGTAATATAGTATACGTAGATATACACAAAAATATAATAAATAGATATCAGCTAAAGTTGTAATCTTTCACACCATCAGCGAAGAGCATCCGAACTTTCGACTTAAAAGTGAACCGGCTGGTCGCCGCCCTGATTTCGAGTGGAAGCGCATTCCAAAGAAGTATAGATTGGATAGTAAAGGACGAGTGAATAAAGTCAGAACTGTGAGAAGGAGACATTAGAAGTAAACTGCTTGAGGAGCGAAGGTTTCTCTCGTGATTAGATCCTAAATACTGAAAATTAGAGGTTAAGTAAGAGGGAGAATTAGGAGAAGTAAGAATAGAAAAGAGAGTAGTGAGTGCGCGCAGATTACGGCGCTGGCGGATAGGTAACCACTTGAGTTGTGTCCGATAAGTAGACACATGGTCATATTTACGCAGATTATAAATGAATCGAATGCAGTTATTAAGAAGACGGTCGAGTTTATTGAGTAGATCTGCATTCAGATCAAAATAGCACACATCACCATAGTCGAGGATAGGAAAGATTAAGGTCTGCACAAGCATCGTCTTGGTTTTACATGGGAGAAAGTTTTTTAGACGATAAAGAGCACGAAGGGTGCCTGTAACCCTTTGGCAAACAGATGTTACTTGGGCTTGCCAGTTCATAGTAGTGTCAATATATAACCCTAGATCTTTGACATGGGGACACAGAGTGATGACTGAGTCATTAAATCGGATTGGAGTCAGAGCTGCATTGTCCAATCTACTAATCAACCGCGTGCTACCCACAATTATTGCCTGACATTTACTTGCGTTTACACATAAACCAAAGCTGTCAGACCAGCTCTTTATGTTTTCCAAATCCCTGTTTACTTCGCCTATAGCAGTGGTCACATTATCGGCGCCCGCCTGAGCATAAATTTGTAGGTCGTCGGCGTATAGATGATACGCACACTGAAGATTTGACGTTATGGAATTAATAAAAATAGAAAACAATAAAGGAGAAAGAATACCACCTTGAGGGACACCAGTGTCAATGTTACGCCAGTTTGATGAAGATTCACCAAGACGCACCGACTGCTGCCGCCCTCGAAGATAAGTTGAGAACCATTCCAGTGCACCGGAAGAGATCCTTAAGTTGGAGAGGATAGATAGCAGGATATCGTGACTGACGTTATTGAAAGCATTTGAAAAGTCGATCAAAGTTAACACAGTAACTTTGGTATCCTGCATGCCGGCTCTAATATCGTCAGTCACTTTTAGGAGTGCGGAGACGGTGCTGTGACCGGGCCTGAAACCAGATTGCAAATCGCTCAACAGTCTGTTCAAATGAATGAACCTGGACAATTGTTTGTGGGCACAGGCCTCAAGCACCTTGGATAGGAAAGGGAGAAGCGATATAGGACGAAAGTGATTGACAAGGGTGGGGTTAGGATTTTTTGGAAGAGGAATAACAAGGGCTTTCCGCCATGGAGACGGAAAGACTCCAGTGCTAAGAGAAAAATTTATGATGTGGGAAATTACAGGGAGAATTTGGTCGAGGATAAGAATAATCATGCGACGACTGATGTTGTCGCAGCCTGTCGAGTTGGATTTTATGGAAAGGATAATCTTTTTGACCTCTTCCGTTTCAACTGGAGAAAAGTAGAAACAGTCAATGGCGGGCTGTGGGAGCCCAGCTAAGAAATTCAGAGTACGACATTTGGTTTGGTGATCCAGCGCAGCAGGGGTTGTGAAATGGTCATTGATATCGTCCAAACCAAATGTCCCCTGAAAGTCTAAGTGCCTCTCCTTGCCAATACCTAGAGTCCCAAGGAACTTCCAGATGTTGGCAGGAGAAGAAGAAGTGATATTATTGAGAATGTGGTGGCGTTTTGCGTTACGTATCATCTGGTTACACCGATTCCTTGCAGATTTGTATAATATCCAGTTATCCTCCGAGCGATCCCTCTTGTATTTATGGAAGGCACGATTCCTACGCCTCATAGCTATCCGAACCCCGTTCGTCAACCAGGGAGCGGGAGGACGCTTCACTTTAACCTTTTTGATGGGAGCATGGACATCGTAGAGTGCAAGGATGGTATCTGTAAAAATTTTAACTTTTTCGTCCACAGTAGTCGCTGCCATCAGTTGGTCCCAATGTAAAACTGCAGCATCCCTACACAGCTTATTTGCATCCATACGCCCAAAACAGCGCAAGTTTAGAACCTTAGGAGAAACTTAGGGTGGTTTAAGGGCATAGGATAGGAAAATAAGGTCATGATGGGAAAAGCCAGGTGCGAGATATTGTCCATGACTGGAAACAAGGGAGAGATTAGAGGAAAGGATTAGGTCAAGCCAAGTATCGTTTCCATCTGTGTTATGATGGGTCGCTTGCAGAGGTAGAACATGTAGGTTGGCTGACTTAATAATATTCAGGAGATTAATGGAGCGAGGGGAGTGAGGAATGAGGATATTGGTATTGAAATCGCCCATAATGATGTGGTGTACATATTCTGATCCTAAAGATTCCAGAACCGATTCGAGACTGGAGAAGTAGTCAATACAAGGGGGACAGTAAACAACCCCAAGTATGGTTTTAACTCCTTTAACCCCCACCTCGAGGAAAAGGTACTCTGCTGGAGAAGAGGAAGAGAATACCACTTTGAAGGGTAACTCGCTCCGGAGATAAATAGCGACCCCTCCTCCTCTTCTGTCAGCACGGTCATTCCGAATTAGGATACAACCGGGGAGAGGGTAAGTGGTAGAAGGAAGGTGAGGTTTGAGCCAACTCTCAGAAACCAGGACGGCATGAACATTTGAGTCAGAGAACGTCTCCAACAGGTCACTATAATGACTGGGTATACTCTGAGCATTGATATGACACACGTTGAAAGAATGACCAGTTTTCATGTAGAAAGTTTGCCGTATCAAGTCCCCGAGCCCGTCAGTTGCTGAGCAAAAACTGTTATCACTGAATGAAGTATTAGATTCATTAGCAGAATGGAATGATTCATCGTCAGATATCATATGTAAATAAAAATAATATAATAAATATATAATACGTTAAATAAATAATAAAACGTCGAAACAAAAAGTATAAGTATATCGGACTAGTGCAACTAAACGTAATCTGCACCACCCGCCAACAGATAAACACACTAGACAAAACATACAGCCAACGTAACGTAGACAATAAAGAATATTTAAAACAAAGATTTAGTTTCTAAGAACGGAACGTACATGTCAGTTATTACCCAACAAACATCTAAGTGACATTAAAAATGTAAATAAAAATGTGGGTACTTAACATAGGTGACAGTTAATTTTAAAAATGTAATTAAGAATGTGGGTACACATTGGGCATATACTAAATCTGTTGCACACATACAGAGAATGCAATTACTACGTTGTAGTACACAATGTGAAGTTAAAACAGTGTTAAAATATACCAAAGAACAAGCAACATAAATAACAACATAACCGAAAATAAAATGAAAATGATGGCATTTAGCAAGTTCCGATATATACTAGTTACAACAAACACAAAGTGAAACTCAAACGCGGCTTTCATAGCTTACGGCATTTTGAACTCGATTTTCCTGCAGTCCCACTGCCGCTACCAGGTCCATCTGAAGAAGTCGTTGTCGCCTTAGGATGCTTCTCAATTAGCGTGTCGAGCTCGTCAGAAGTTGTAACCTTCAAGCGATTACCGTCGGCAGTTTTTAATATTATAACGCCGTCTTGAGTCCAACACGTCCGCATACCAAAATGCTGTCGGGCTCTGGCGAAAACCAGCTGCCTAGATCGAGTCAAGAACTCTTTCACCGAAATGGATCCGCCCTTTAACTTCGATTTTGCTTTCCAAACTGAAGACCGATGTAGAAGTTCTGTAAACCTTGTCAAGATAGGCCTGGGATGGCCATTGCTGGAAGTGCCTATCCTGTGACATGTTGCTAAATTTACAGGAGATATATCTTTCAGAGCTAGCCTATTGTTGACGATACTCAGAACTGCACTGGCGCAATCTTCATTTGGTTTCTCTTCAACCCCAAGAAAAAGAAGTGTCTTTCGCCGGTGCCTGGTCTCCATAACGTCAATTGTACGGGTACATTCCGAAATTTGCTGCCTTACAAGACGAAGCATGCTGAGCATCAGTTCCCTGAATGTGCGAAATTCTTCGGCTACCCGCGCAACTGTGTCTTTGGCAGATCCTCCAGTTTGCAACTGTGCTTCGAGCTCAGTCATCCTTTTGGAAAAAGACTCTTCTAGCTTCCTCTGAGTGCTCTGGATGTCAGCCAGTTGGGACATTGCGCTTCGTAGTATGTTCGTGAAAAAAAAAAAAGTGATGTGCTGGCAGGTGGTGTATCCAAATTATGTTACATACAGCGTTGCAAATAAAAACACTGCGTTTTTATACTATACTTTATGTGAAAATTTAGTTTATGCAATCATATGCAAATTATCAATTAAATATGAAATTAAAATTTACGGCACGACTTGTCTTATTGACACCCACCGACCGAAAAAAAACAATCATGCTAGCCTACTTCTTCACACTACGCCATGGGCAAGAAGGTGAAGATGCGGTCGAGGGTCGTAGTGTCAGAGTACTCAGAAGGCCGCAAAACGGCCAAACATCGTACACCAACTCTAGACCCCCGACAAAAACTGTATGTACACTGGCTGATCCCGGAACTGTGTACGGTGGTCGCTATCCGGGCGGATATGAATATCCACCACCAGCAACATTTGAGGTTTGAGTGTTTTGTGATTATTATATTATTATTCTAGAAGAAAGATTTTAATATTATCTCTATCATGAAGACGACGTTTCCGTTTTTTCTAGTGGTAAAATTTATTTCTATGTACAGGGTAGTCTCTGAAATTAATGGGTGTTCAATACAAACTACAGAATTAGTATTCGAATCGAGAACGTTGGAAATTAGTAGAAATTTCATACAAATTACTTTTTCGAAAGTTTTCATTGTTCGATACTCGGAGCCGAAAAAAAAAAGAAAACATCATTATATTAAAAAGAAATTGAATATAGGCGTGCTGATGTCAATAGTAAAATAATTTGAGCGTGAAGGTCACGAGAGTTCAGTGATTTCTCCCCATCCCAAAAGTGCCCAACGTGCCTGAAGTTTTACTTCAAAACACACTTTTCATTACAAATAATATCAAATTATGTTCTAACATATAAAATACCAATTTCAACACTCAAGTCACAAATGCCAATAAACGTTGAAACACAAGAAACGAATCATTATTAAACAGTTGTCATGCAGTCAGTTGTTTCGAAGTAACCCTTAGCGGCGTACACGGTCCAAGCGACCCCAATGGTCTTGCGTGAGTAGTGTAGTGAGTTATGCTTGCGAGAAAATGTTGTTTATGTCACGATTGTGTATCTTAGTAATGAATTACGTTTTCGTGGGTGTGATATAAATCCCCGAGGATCTTTCTTTTATCAAGATACCAGCATCATTACTTCTATGAGTGGGTAGACGGTTTTTAAGCTACGGATTACGCGGCTGGTGGACAGTTTCAACGCAGTTGTATTAACTGAACTGACACAGTAATTTTGCAGTTAACAGCCAAAATACACATTTAAAAATAACTGCCACGCGGGTGCAGCCGCGTGCAAACGCTAGTATGAAAATTTCAATTACTTTTTATCAAATATTGTATAAAAACTCGAAGGTGCGCCGTAGACTGTATAAAATGAATTCTTGGACATTAATATCGCCAAATGTCAACCGACAAGTTCAAAGTACGAAACAAGGTGACATTGCAGGTAGTAAAATCGATAGACTTAGCTCAGTGGATTCTTTTCATTACTTGATAAATATTTGAGCATATCACATGATTTAGGGAGGCGTGAGGGTCGATTCACTCACATACACTGTGCTAAGTGCAAGAATGATTCTTGCATGAAAACCGCCTAAAAATCAGCCACCGAGTAAATCTGCGGTCTTAGCGCTTGCTGGGAAATTTCACTAGTGGACTTTCTAAAATATCGCGGTTTTAAAGTGACTTGTAGCTCAGGAATTGGTAGACAAGCTTTAGCATTAGACTGTTTGGAACACAATGAGCAAAACCGTTAATTTTGAACTCACGATATTATAGTGAGAACGCCAATCAGCAACTTGTTGTAAAGTCACCCCTGTAGTTTCAGAACGGTATTTTTTTATCCTAGCACGACAAAAAGACCACACTGCACTTACCACGCTGATGGTAAGCGCCGTCCAATTAGTGTATCGAGTAGCGGAGACAATCTATCCCTCGCTACTCAACACAATCACACCGAACTGCTTCTTCAGTCTACGCCATGGGCAAGAAGGTGAAGAAGCAGTCGAGGGTCTAGTGTCAAGTACTCAGAAGGCCGCAAAACCCCAACTCTAGACCCCCGACAAAAACCGGATGTACACTGGCTGATCCCAGAAAGCGACACACTATGGCCGGTTTTACACCCTGTGTACGGTGGTCGCTATCCGGGCGGATATGAATATCCTACCACCAGCATGTGGAGTATAAATATAGGTATATGAATAAGCAGAAATGGTTGCTTGCTATCCTGGATACAAATCTAAGCTTTTACACTACCTATCTTGACCGTTTGGAAAAAATAACTTTTAGATTACATATAAGTTTGCAGACAATAGAATTATTTAATTTTTAGATTTCATCATAGGTGAATGAGGCATTAAATTATATTTATCATTAACAGTCGTTCCAATAAATTATCACAATTAATTACATTTGCAATTAAAAATTACGATATCAATGAATGTTTTTTTTCATACCTTTGAACACACTACACGTACGATATTTACAGACACAACCATACGAGAAAAAATAACGCGTGATCGCGTTCACTCGATCTTACTCCGATTAATGTGGAGCCAGTTATTTTTAGACTTGGGGTCCTTACGACCCACAGCGCGTTGCACGGTTGATAGCGTTTTCTCTAGATTGCACCAAGAAAATAATTACATTGTGATTGCCTTTAACAGGTGCTTAATCTGTACGGTTATAATAATCCTTTAGCCACTGTGTGGGAGTACACAGGTTTTAAACTTTATTGCTCATGTTGATAGGATATAAAGGGTTTTCTTTTTATTGGCTACTTGATGCAGCGATATAAATCGATTATTATGATTGAATCGATGATTGATTTATTTTATCGCGATTTATCATTTATCGGATGAACCTTTTTTTTTTGTTGTCGCGGAGAAAGCGTTTTATTACTGCCGCCCGCTCCGGGGGGAAGCGGAATAAGAATAAAACGGTTATGCTGGACTAGCCGGTCTTACGACCCAGCATCCCCCTCGCATGGATGATGTCTATCCGTGCTGCCGCTGGGCCGAGTCCCTACCCCCTATGTACACCCCACCCGACACTACCAGCTGAAACCCCGCGGTGGCCTTCTTACTTCTTCTTCTTACGGAGCGATCCCGGGGTATTTATTCTAAGGAGTGCGATGCCTTGTACGGGCCCATCTCCATGTGGGGCTTAGGAGCCCCCGCGCACCGAACAACGACAGCGAACGAGGCCTTACCATCCGAGCTGCCGTCCATCTCGGGGTCGCACGATGCACCGAAACTGGAGGGCATCGATATGGGCTGACAGCCCCCCGCTGTGCACCCGCGACCCCCGAAGGCCCCAATTAGTCGCCTCGCACACGCAGGGATTACCGTGGTGAAATTCTCAAAACGCCCCCATTCCACAGGGCGAGAGACGCCGGTCAGTCGTCCACCCGGCGCCTCCTACGTCTTCTCTGGCGGCGGGAGGGATTATATCGTTCCCGATCCGTCTCGGCACTCTCCTTCTGCGAGCTGTCGCTCTCGCAGAAGTGGGCCACCGCACGTCAGGACCTCCGGCTGGCGACCATGAACCTATCGGATGAACATGACGTGGTCGAACATATTTTTTTATGTTTTATCTTAAAAGTGATGTAACATTTTTTTATAAACATGGTAACTTATTTTATTTCTTTCTGTGACATACATTTAATTACTATTATGAATTGATCTACCTATATCAATCACGACGTTATGTGATTTTAAAAATTATAATTATCCAGCAATGTAGTAATTATCACATCTTAAATATGTCTCTATATCTGGCACATTTAGCTAATATTACAAGAGACTATCCCGCCCACACACCCGCCATTGTAACTCCTGTTTAGCCAGGATCAACAATGGCACGCATTTTTTCGACACCGAGTAATGAAACTCGGCGAGTCTCTGGGAATGCTTCATAACTGTCTTTTATCCCGCAACGAAATTAATCAAATAGAAATATAGGAGGTGTTGTAAATATAAATTGTCCACTTCCCTCCATAGCAAAGCGGGAGACAAATACTGAACTAAAGAGGTATTAACCTCCAATAAAGGACATTTACGTCTGGAGAAGCCAGACGTAAAGCACCACGGAAGTTACTTAACGGGTCCTATCATGCGAGCTGTTACGCTTGATTCCAATAATAGGTACCTATGACAAAAAAGCCGGAAAGCACGGAAATTCCTCCTAGTCTCCACAAGGTCCATATAGTATACAACTCCAGATGTTATCTGCATACTGTCGAGCATAATGTTGCGCAATTTTTTTTTTTTAGCTAATATTAGATAAAAAAAACATAAATTCATTATTTACAGTTCAATGTCTGCTATTTTTATATTGTACACATAGTTATATTCATACAAGTTTCTCTAAAACGGATGCTTTGGTGTTACAACTTTGATAAACCATTTAAACTAATAAATAAACAAGTTTAAATCAAGAAAATAATTAAAGAATATATTCCAGAAACACCTTGTTTAGGTGATTGCCAATGTCGAACCAATTACCTAAATCAAATTTCTTGATTATACATCCTAAAACTAAGATAACAGTGCTTAAGTCGAAAAGTTAAAATTAACATGTTACCATACGCCATGGTGTAATAGTGGGCATTTTCGCCATAAATCAAGGGGTAATTGCCACCATGAGACTGGGCTGCGGTCATTAACAGCTAACTCGCATGCAAATTGCTGCTCTAGGCGTGTGAGGACGGATTTGGTTTGAATTATAGGGGCCTCAGGGACCCGAGTAGGAGTCAAGTTTCGTTTTGATAAGCTCCTGTATTTGCAATTGCTTCTTCGTTGTCTAAGAAAGCTTAAAAGTTTTAAAATTAAAATTCAATATTAATCGTCTTGATTAAGAGATACCGAATTACGAACTGTCAGTGTCTTGGACTATCAAATTTTTGCTACTGTTCCGAAGATACGCATCATGATCTTGGTTACTCAACATTAGAGAGTGGGCATCGTGAGTGTAGCATCTTTCCGCCTCGCAAGAAACTTTTTTTTTTTTAGTGCCTTGATAGGCAGACGAGTAGACGGGCCACCTGATGGTAAGTTGCTACTTGATACTGTATCTGGACAGCACTGCGCTTACCATCAGGTGCAGTGTGGTCAATTAGCCGCGCCAGAATAAAAAAATAAATTAAAAAAAAGTAGTCACCGCCGCCCATAGACTTCTGCAATGCCAGGGCACAGCAAAACCGCTGCCTACCATTGATTGAATTGAAACATGATTGAATATTACAAGATGTAGGTCAACCTCCAGTAATTAAAGAGTCACACGAAGTTCCAAAGATCTTATTAAAGACATTATTGTGCTAACTTATTAATAACGATAGAATATAACACCACATATTCTGATTTGATTTTCTTACATTAGACAAAAGAAAAAAGTGTAAGTTTTCTTTTTTTTTTATTCTGGCGCGGCCAAGTGACCACACTGCACCGGATGGTAAGCGCAGTGCCGTCCAGATAGAGTATCAAGTAGCGAGAGACAGTCTATCCCCCGCTACTCAACACAATCATGCCGGCCTGCTGTTTAGCTTCTTCACGTTACGCCTAAAGGACCCAGGATCATAGGAGGGAGGGAACACGGTAGCTGGCAAACTGTTCCACAGCTTGATGGTGCGGCAAAAATACGAATTTGCGAACCTCTTGGTTCGGGCCAGGGTAGTAGACACCACGAAGCTGTGGCTCCGCAATCCAGTACGCGTGGTTCTGGTATGAAAGGGAGAGGATGGGATAAGATCAAACAATTCTTCAGAGGATTCGCCATGATACAGACGGTAGAACACGCTAAGCGAGGAAATATCCCTACGCAGCTGTAGCGGCTCCAGGCTGTTACTCACGTCTGCATCATTCACAATGCGGATGGCCCGCCGCTGCAACCCGTCCAAGGCATCGAGGAGGTATTTTGCGGTACCGTCCCAGAGGTGCGAGCAGTATTCCATTCCCGGTCGCACCTGTGCTTTATATAAGCGGTAGAGCTGACCGGGCGTGAAAAACCGCCGCACCCTGTTCAGGATTCCGACCCTGCGGGAAGTGGCGGATATTACGCCCTCGATGTGACTACTTGGATTAAGATCGCAGCGGATATCCATACCTAGGACACTAAGGTCATTCCGCATTGCGAGTGGAACACCCTGAAGAACGGGGAT
Source organism: Laothoe populi (assembly GCA_905220505.1). Classification (NCBI taxonomy): domain Eukaryota; kingdom Metazoa; phylum Arthropoda; class Insecta; order Lepidoptera; family Sphingidae; genus Laothoe; species Laothoe populi. The sequence goes on from HG992151.1 coordinate 3,694,576, forward strand.
TGTAGAAAACGGAGACTTCTTGCACGAGAACGCGCACACCTGGGTTTTCTTGGCATTAAACTCAACCCGATTCCTGGTACCCCATGATGATATGAGATCCAAGGTCTGGTTGAGCTCAACAACAAGATCCTCGCGTAAGTTCAAAATTTCGGTTATTATTTACAACGTGAGCAGTAGACGTGAGGCCTGACCCACACTACAAATCCCTGATTCCGCTTACATTAACTTTGTATTATGTGCTTATCCCCATTGGACTTGTAATTCGTTAATTATTCTCATGTAATTTTGTTAACTTACAATTTGACATGTGCATATTATTTTTGCATCCGACCGTTAATTAAGTTGATGATAATTGCATTGGTTCGTTTATGTATGCAGGCCGTTCCTTACATTGTATTTGGTGATTTGGAATTATGGTATATTAAGGAGATAAGCTGAGCACTGGGTGATGTTGATTGACAGCTGTAGAATGTGTACCAACATAAAACAGGGCAGCCTATTTGCCTACAAGCCTTTAATGTGTTTACTAGATGTTGCTCGCGGCTACGCCCCCGTGGTTTGAAAGAAAAGGTATAGAATCCGTAAAGTCATCTTAAGCTACATCTTTCTATATCCAACTATTCCATAGGAACCGTGCATTTTCCGGGATAAAAAATCTATCTCATTCTCAGACCCCTCAACTAACACTATGCAAAAAATCATGTCGATCCCTTGGTCTGTGTAAAACAAACACGAAACTATCCCACAGGAACCGTACATTTTCCCGGGATAATAAGGAAATTAGCGTATGTGCTATTCCAGACTATAATCTATCTCTGTGCCAAATTTCAATCAGATCCGTCCAGCTGTTCTGACGCGATTGAGTAACAAACATCCATCCATCCAAACATTCGCATTTATAATAGTAGTAAGATTTGCGTATTTAGTTAGATTCTGAAGGTAGACTTTATTTGAAAAGCGCGACTGTGTAGAAGACTGCAGCATTTTCCTTACAATTACATAAAAGCGGATACTTGCGGAGCCGCGTTGATTGTTGCCTTCTGGTACTGTACCCCAAAATTCAAAGTGACGTGCATAATTTACCGCTAGATATCCCCAGATTTTTTTTATCGCAATATTTTATTCTGAAGTAATGTAGCAATAATTAAAAAAAAATAAACGATACCGGTTTGAATGAAAATTTACTTTAAGCTATGAAACCCATGTGCGTTTACACCAAAAGAAGGGTTTGTTATCCTTAAAAATGTCATTCAACATTTCTAACAAAAAATAAAAAATCAATAAAAAACCAAAATAAAATCTGCATATAAATCCAGCACCCCAAATCTTTTTATATGGGACGGTTAACTTTAAAATCCAGACCCAAAGTCCCAATCAGACAACACATGTTCGTTCTCACGCTATCGCCTCAACCATAGGCCACACGAAAGCCCGTACAAGTTAAACTAGTCCTTAGGTAGTAAGCTAATAATAAGCTTGACACTAGACAAGGAGTGGGGTAGGGGGAGGCGCCACTTAATATCAGCAGTACATTAGTTACTGCACGTGTAGATATGGAACAAAGATAGCGTGTACTTATGGAAGATATTCGAAGGTATACAAGCCAAGATAAACTTTATTTCTATAAAATTTATGTTTAAAATCTTGCTTGTCAATAAGGACGAGTTTCGCCTGTTTTCCATTGCATGTCGGCATGCACTAGATTTTAAAGAGGTTAAGTCACAATTAGTGGATAATATAGGTATAAGATCAAGTGGACATCGATAGGGGGTAAATCTTTTTGTATCTTACATTACTGAATTTGGTCAATAAACTATTATGCCGCTTCATAAATGCACCACTTGTATATTAAGTTTATACTTGTATAATAAGTTGAAGACGGTTGTCCGGGGTCTGGATGTTGTGAGACCGAAAGTTTCTGTTAGTCCCTGATACCCACGAAACAAGACTCGTATCTTAGTATGGGATCGGGGCTGTTGGATGTTATTTATTTATTATCTCGGAATAATACAATTATTTCGTGTCGTGGTACCGGGAACTAAGAGTAATGTATGATCACAGAACACCCAGACATGATAAAAACATCTGTGGACTACATAAACATTTGTCTCGTTGCGGTAATAGAATCTGAAGCCTTCACAGTCTACTACTCGCCGACTGGGCTACGAAACAGTCACGGTCTTTACAGCAACAATTTTAAATATTGAATATAATTAATTATGTTTAATTTGGCTATAATAATATCAGCCCTGTATTATACAATGTCCCACTGCTGGACTCGGGCATCCTCTACTAATGAGAGGGGTTAGGCCCTAGTCCATCACGCTGGCCTAATGCAGGTTGGTAGGCTTCACATACCTTCGAAATTCTTATGAGAATTCTCAGGTATGCAGGTTCCACAAAATATTAAGTACAAACATACATACATATACCTACACTCAGGCCTGTAATCCCCGAAGGGTTAGGCAGAGCCTATCGCCATGCCGGGCATAGATTCCAGACTCTGGGCTAATACTGACAATTTCTAAATAGAAAAACCCAATATCACTTTACGTGACCCGAGGATCGAACCCGAGACCTCAGTACAGCAGTCGTAACGCATGCGCAATTACAACTGCGCCATCGAAGCAGTCAGTCAATATTAAGTATTTAGTCATAATTTGCTAGCTCAATCCATCTGTCCCAAAATCAAACCTCATCTCTTCATGGCACTATCGTCACAGTACGCTGCATCTATAAATCACGTATACCTCGCGATTGCCTTTTCTTATTAGACCGTATATCCCCAAATCACCCAACATTTTCTCATAGTCCATCGGCTTGAAAGGTGTTGTACCGCAGTATTTTACGCTTTGTGCCCGCACAAAACAATTTTGACCATTGTCTGGTGGGTATAAAAATGGAGTAATAGAAAAGGACTGACAAGGGTCGACTATCTATTTCTGAAGGTAATTCGACTGTAGGTTGGTCTGTTCCCGTTCGGACCGGCGGGACCCGAAGTCGTTCGGGGTATTGAATTTCATAACAAGCCCGATGTTATTTGTGATACAGCGCGCGGAATTAGGGCTTATGTGTAGACATTGTATTGAAAATTGTGGAGTAAATAAACAGCATACCGTGTATTTTCGTAAGTGGCTTTGTATCGGGCCACCTGAGAGAAAGTTGACAATTTTTATTTGAACAAAGATAATTGGAACATATCATTGCGATAGCTCACTAACTAATATGTTTATATTGATTACACATTTACAACGCTACTTATTTTCAGTCATTTAAAGTTTGTATGAAAATCCGTCATTTTTGTAGATAAATTCATGAAAATTAGTATTTGGCATTTTAGTTAAAAATAAAAAATATATGTTTCAGGATTCTTGGAAATTCCGCCCCTAAGGGGGTAAAATAAGGAATGAAAGTTTGTATGAAAATCCGTCATTTTTAAGTTAAACACATGAATATTGGTATTTTGTATTGTATACTTTTTCTCCCAAACATGACCTCCACGCGGGCGGAGCCGCGAGCAACAACTAGTTCATAATATTCCTTTAACATTTTCGAAAATTGTTTATCACTTGGAACATCACGCAAAACTACTGGACCGGTTTTGATAAAACTTTTTGCTTTTAAAGCTTGTAAAATACTGGAAACTGGTGTATATTATACACGCTTCACTGGTTTCATATTTTTATGAAATGTTGGGTTGGGTAGGTACTTTTTAGTGTAGGCCACAATCCCATAGAGTACCGTTAACCTAATCACGCAAGCGGAACTATGGGTAAAGTTAATAAACATACTTGCAAACTTATCTGAGTTTTTGGATAGAATGTCTATATTTTGCTATAATCTGTATTTATTAATGATCTACCATCCGTATCATGGCGAATGCTCCGAAGAATTGTTTAATCTTATCCCATCCTCCCCTTTCCAAACCAGAACCATGCGTACTGTATTGCGGTGCTACAGCTTTTTAGTGTCTTCGACCCTGGCTCGAACCAAGAGATTCGCAAATTATTGACGCACCATACTTCGGTACATATTGCTAGCTACCGTGCTCCTTCCTATGATCCTGGGTCCTTTAGGCGTAGTGTGAAGAATCTACTCAGTAGGCCGGTGTATGTGTCGAGTAGCGAGGTTATAGTTATCTCTCACTAATTTATACCTTAACTGGACGGCACTGCGCTTTCTACCAGATGTAGTGAGGCCACTTTTCCATGCTTGAAAAAAAAAATTACGCAGTTCATTTTGGATGCCATTTTGTTTGTAACTCTTATTCAGTACTAATATGATCATGTTCACATAATATAACGGTAACGGTAAGCAGCGGCTTTGCTGTGCCCTGGTATTGCAGAAGTCTATGGGCGGCGGTGACTACTTACCATCAGGTGGCCCGTCTGCTCGTCTGCCTATCGAGGCACTAAAAAAATATATATATATACCTATACGCAGTCGATTTTGGATGCCATTTTGTTTGTGACTCTTATTCAGTACTAATATGATCATGTTCACATGACCCCTTTCTACCCTACGTAATCTGAACCGACCAACCCGTAATGTAATACGAGATTCAAAAAAGGATTTTCTAATAGTTAATGACGTATCAGAAATACAATACCAGCCTTTTATTGATAAATATATTTGTAAAGGCTTGATTTTAAAATCGAATAATACTGATCACAGAAGCAGTAATACTAAAAATTTAAACTTGTTGTTTTAGGTTTTTCGCCGAAATGAGCAAATATGACTACTAGTCCCAACTTCGTTTTAAAAATCCTGTCACACGACATTCAAAACAGTTATCTACAAGAGTTGTAGTGTAAACAGTTCTGGGTCATGATTTCTACAACTGACGTTGGACGTCAAGGCGGTTCTTAAGTACTGTGTAGAATCATACGATTAGTCCATATTGAACGCAAAGCTGTGGATTGGATTCCCGCACCGAGACAAATGTTTGTGTGATGTTTGTTTCATGTCTGGGTGTTGTGAGACCGTAGTCCCTCGTAGTTCTTGATACCCAAGATACAGGTCTTATCTAGTGTGAGGTCAGAACTATGTGCGACTGTTGGTTGTATTATTATTATCAGTAGACCAACAAGTATCCTCCTTGATCTGCATCTCCTATAAAAAAAGTATTGTTTCACGCTTATATTAATGACCCAAGTCAGTTACAATCAAAGTAATTGACTTGGGGGACATTAATTAAACTGATTTTGCCGCATAAGCTGACCGTAAATAAAGTCGAGGAGGAACAATTTACCACTATTTTAAATGACAATATTCTTCATTATCTCTAGTCATCATACCTTTCTTCCAGGAGCCTGATGCTGCATAGGAGGAGGCGCGATCAGCCTGAGAGGCGGAGGCGCTGGCGGCAACGCTGCCAACAGCGGCGGTACCAGAGGCATCACCCCACCCATTGGTAGTGCCACAGCGAACTTCTGCACACCCATCGTCCACGGCACAAACCATCCCCCGCCCGCCTGCATCGCACCACCCCCCGCCCCGTACCACGCCAGCGCGATCAGCTGTCTTGCCACATTCACACACACACACACCGTTACCGCCTGTTGGCGTTCATTAGATAACACTGCACTGTACCTGTGGACAAGGGAAAAGTATGGTTAGGAAAGTCTATAAATCCAAAAAATGCCTTAGTAGTAGTAGTTGCTAGTCTATACAAAATGCTTTCATTAATCAGTCACTTAAAGATGTAAGCACCTGGTGATGATATGTTCCACAAGGTAGCGGATGAGTCTGACTATGAAACCGGAGACGGTGGGTTCGATCTCGTTTGTATTATCTACAAATAACGGTAACGGTAGGCAGCGGCTTTGCTGTGCCCTGGTATTGCAGAAGTCTATGGGCGGCGGTGACTACTTACCATCAGGTGGCCCGTCTGCTAGTCTGCCTATCGAGGCACTAAAAAAAAAAATTGTTTTGTTCGTAGTCCCTCGTAGTTCTTGACCGTGACCAACATTTGATCTAGTGTGGGGTTAGATTGTTGTGTCTATTATTATTATAACTAACATAGACATCTCACTTATCAAAGAGATATACCAGAAAAAAAATTATTTTAATGTCTCTTAATCTTTAGAACTGAATATAGGCATTATGGGTCCAATAGTGGCATTAAAGAGCAAGGTATCAGAAAGTATCAACAGACCCTGCCAGCCATAATACCAGCCCTGTGTTAAACTTGTCTTAATCTAAGGCCTTAGTCCATCACGCTGACCTATTATGGGTTGATAGACCTTTGAAATGTTTATGAGAATTCTCAGGTATGCAGGTTTCACAATAATTGCCTTTACCGTCAAAGCAAGCGATAACTAACAATGAATACACAAGTAAATTTAGAAGATCACAGGTGATTTGATTGATTGACCATTTGGGCTGATTTTGAACGTAAGACTTTCCTATCGACAGTCCGTATCACTCCCACAGGCAATAACTACCTAAATGTTTTGCTAAAATTAAATTCAACCTATTTTACGGATCTTAACACGTCAAACCAGTCATGTTGGGCTACATCAAAGAATATCAAACCACTTTCAAAGTCAATCGGAGCGGAAAACTGAAGAAACACGAGCTGTCTATGTTTCTACGTGATTGACATCTCCGACAATTATAATAACAAATAACGGGAACGTTTAAAAATATCCGCTAGTCTGCTACCGACCGTCGTGTCAGGAATTCGTAGAAAATTCGAGTACTGATTTGACATTATCAAGGATCTAAAAAATTCCACCTAAAAATGATATTCCTAAATTCCTTCAAAAATACCTTATTAACTTATAGACAGACATTTTTGTGACTGGAATATTGAAAGAGAAAGAAAACGTATTTAGCATATGATTTATAATGAAATTTTTCCACTATATTTGTTTTTTTTACAGATTATTCGAGGTCAAGGCAAAAAGCAGTGTTGTTTCAGTAGAAGGGTAATAACTATTGTTAATTATTTTTTTGTTAAATATAAACTCATCACATAACTACAGCCACACAATTATTGTATCTATTTGTTGTAAAAGTAAGCAACCGTGAAGTATGACTATCACTGAAACGATGCGATTTTCCCTTCTTCCCATGATCCCGGGAACTTTAAACGTAGTGTGAAGAAACTACTCAACAACTGGAAAAATTATGTCAAGTAGCAATGGTTGGTATGGTATGTACGGTATCTCTGGCTATTGATACTCTACGAAAGGCATGGTAAACCATCAGATGTGGTCGCTAAGACATGCCAGTATAAAAAATACGCAGTCATGGCGACTACCGACAGAAGTGAAAACTTAAAACTTTGGAATTACTGACAGCCTCCGTGGCGCAGTAGGCGAGTAGCCGGCTGTGAAATCAGAGGCCGTGGGTTCGATTCCCACACCGGGACAAATGTGTGACAGACAGATCACAAGGTGTATACCTACCAAGATGAGTCCGTAATTTGTGTCCGGGGTCTGGGTGTTGTGAGACCGTGCGTCTCTGATAGTCTCTGATACCCACAACACAAGACTCGTATCTTAGTGTGGGGTCGGGGCTATGTGTGTGACTGTTGGGTGTTATTTATTTATTTATATAATGTGTTCTTTTTTAAACCGCGTAAATTAAGTAGTAACCCTTTTTTGTTTATGATTGTTTGTCAATAATTACAGAACTAGGCGTAATTATGTCAAAAGTAAAATAATATGAGCGTGAAGGTTACACGAGTTCAGTGCTTTTCCCCATACTAAAAGTGCCCAACGTGTCTAAAGAAGTTTTCACTTCAATAAATGTTGTAAGTACTAAAGTTACCCAACATTATGTGACTTTACTTAAGTTATTTAAAGGTCTACGTGACGCTGACCATCAATATTGAAATACTCGTCTAGTTATTAAAAAAACATGCTGGTGGTAGGATATTCATATCCGCCCGGATAGAAACTACCGTACACAGGGCGTAAAACCCGCCATAGTGCCAATCGCAAGTGTGTCGCGTTGCGGGATCAGCCAGTGTACATCCGTTTTTTGTCGGGAGTCTAGGGTTGGGTACGATGTTTGGCCGTGTTGCGGCCTTCTGAGTACTCTGGCACTATACCCTCGACCGCTTCTTCACCTTCTTGCCCATGACGTAGTGTGAAGAAGCAGGTTGGCATGGTAGTGTTGAGTAGCAGGGGATAGATTGTCTCTCGTTACTTGATTCTCTAACTGGACGCCATTGCGCTTACCATCTGGTACAGTGTGATCACATCGCCGTGCCAGAATATAAAAAAAAACTCGAACACTATGAAAAAAGGGCCGGAAGGTAAAATTATCTAACCAGAGATTGACTTCAGCGTATCCACATCATATTAACCCATTGCCGAATCCTCAAATGATAGTTTAAAAAAGATCAAACGCGACGCGTTATTTGAGCGGAAAACCGTCGCACGGTGTGATTTTTATTTACCGTGTGGTACTTCCAGATTTAGCGGCGTGAAATTGTTATTTTTATTAGTTGTGACAATGTTTTTTAATACACGAAATGGTTGAGTTTCAAAATGTTGACTTTTTATCCTGGCACTGCAAAGTGACCACCCTGATGGTAAGCGCAGTGCCGTCCAGTTAGAGTATCAAGTAGCGAGAGACAACTATACCTTGCTACTGGACACAACCATGCCGGCCTGCTGAGTAACTTCTTCACACTACGCCTAAAGTACTCAGGATCATTGGAATTTATGCAATACTAGTAGTTGCCCGCGGCTCCGCCCGCGTGTTAGTTACTTTTGAAAGGAAAGGTATATAATCCATGGAGTCATCTTAAGCTATTACACCTTTCTTTATTTTGCTATCCCATAGGAACAGTGCATTTTTTCCATTTTTTTAAAAAGTAGCCTATGTGCTAATCCAGACTATGATCTTTCTCTGTGCCAAATTTGAACCTGATCAGTTCAGCCGTTCTGGCCTGATTGAGTAACAATATCCATCCATCCATACAAACATTCGCTTTTATAATAGTATATAAATATAATATAGTAAGATTGTAGTTATAAGAGTAGAGCCACAGTAGGACCGAAGTATAATAGTAGAACCACAGTAAATACAGCATAAATGGCCCGGTTCGACCGTGGTATTGCCACTGCCTTAAAGAAAGCAGACGTAAAGTGGCTGGCTACTGCATTTAGTATGGTGAGAGAAGTTTCCAGAGACTCAAGAACTCCTATTTCCCCGATATACTCCCCTTTGGGGTTACTACTGTCTCAGTAAAACTGTGAACTTGAGATCCAAAACGCCTGACAACAGGATAATAATACATTTTAACCGACTACAAAATAATGTTATTGAAATAGAACTGTTTAATTTTAGTCTCCAGTTATAATGCTCAACCCATTGTCAACGTTGTATGTAACAAAGTTATATTTAAAACGTTCACACATCTGGATTGATGTTTTGAAAAACTTCCAAGTTGTCTGACAAAAGAAATCTCTTGATATCCGATCGTGGTTCTGGTGGCCTAGATATAATGATGATCTTTTAGTTGATACATTTTTAAAGTGGTATAAATAATAAATAAACACATCAGTCTAACAACTAATTATAACTCGGTAAACCTGTACCGTAGGTATCAAGAACTACGAGAGACTACGGTCTAAGACAAAGGCCTCTAAGTGACAAGGCGGGCTTTTCCAGATTGTATAAAATACCGACAGACAAGGCTGCATGGTGGAGAACCTTAGCCTTCTTTTTTTATAAAAAAATATCAAAAAAACAAAAAAGTGTGTTTTGTTGTTTATTACAAAATGCACAAAACGGGGAAATAATTTTCTCCGTTTGAAAAAAGAACAAACTTAACGGAGCACATTTTTCTGCACACCATTCGTGTGAAAAAATAGGTTTGCACATAAAATAAAACTCGCTATCTCGACGTAGATAGAATAGAACGGTTAAAGTAAAATGGGCCGTATCCATATCGACGGAGGGAACATACCTTTGAATAAGAACAGACATTTTATCTACATGTAGGGTTGGCAATGTTTCCTAGTATTATTTGTGAGAATAGTATATTTTTAACCGACTTCAAAAAAAAGGAGGAGGTTCTCAATTCGACGTGTATTTTTTTTTTATGTTTGTTACCTCAGAACTCCAAAAATAATTGATTTAAATTGTATGTAATTAATTGATGTAACCAATTATTTTTTGCTTTTTAGTTGTGTCTGGGTTTTTTTGAAGGCGGTTTTATTTTTATTTAAAAAGTAATAATAAATATATTTGATAGAGAAACCTGCTTATCACACATATACTACGTGTAACGGGAATAACGCACATCCTCAGACACCCTTATTTAGAAATATTATTACAATCATAATTCATGTATTGAAACTAGACTGCGATGAATACAAATATTGTTTTTTATGAAATGATTTTTTAAAGTGTTCATTTATTATTGCATTTAGAAAAGACTTTATCGCATCGAGTTATGTTTCAGTTTCGTTTGTATTGAACGTTAAATTAAAGGGTGACTATTATTTACCTGAGTGTTAATTATTTTTGGAAAAAAAATCGTCTATTAAAATATTGTTGATATCGATTCAGTCGCTTATTCTGAACAAACTACTTTCATAGTGTGCATTAATCATGTTACATGTTGTATAATTAAAATTATAAATTTGCCTGTATCATATACTTTTTAATTGTTTTTATATTCGAAAATTATTGAAGAAGGCCGGCATGATTGTGTCGAACAGCTAGGGATAGTTGTCTATCACTACTTGATACTCTAACTGGACGGCACTGCGAACCATCAGATGCAGTGTGAGGATAAAAAAAGTGAGTGGAATTTCTTGCAATTCTATGTAATTATTAAGATTTGCGTTAGAGTTGTTACATGAGATTTAAAAATACGTATAGCAATTTATACCCATAAACATAGTATGCACAAAGAGGCAACCCTGTCCCGAGGCGGATGGGTGGTTCTCGTTCAAATTAGATTAGGTCATTTGAATAACAACGAAAGTGTTACAGTAACTGGTCTTGTAGACTCAAGGGTTGGACGTGCTAAGTGGTTTACTTATATCCTAGAGGCAAGATATATTGGAAAGGATTATAGCCATAGGTGAATAGATCACGAACAAGAGAAAATTGTGGTAGCACAAAATATATATTAATTTAATGGTTTCTTATGTTTCCGCGAATATTATATATTGAAATAAAATTATTTTTTACGGATTCTATCGCGGTATATTTAACTTTTTTAATCCCGACGTTTCGAAAGCTTTACAGCCTTCATGGTCACCGGCGGTTTTTTTTTTATTTATATAACAAATAATAGTCACGCACATAATCCTGACCACATACGAGAAGTCTTGTGGCGTGACTTTCGGTCTCACAACACTCCGACCAGAAACAAATATTTGTGGACCACACAAACATTTGCCTCGGTGCTGGGATCGAACCCGCAACCTTCCGTTTCACAGCCGTCTACTCAACTACTGCGTCAAGTAGCATTGTAAGTATACCTCATTATATTCACTAATACACTGTTTATTACCTCATTCAGCTTACGAAAAAAAAAAAAAAAAAATTATATTTTTTTTTTTTTTCGTATTTCAGATAAGTATAAAACATCTTGGATGCATCCAAGATCTAAACAATGGCATCTAATAGATTATGTGATAGTGCGAAGAAAAGACTTGCAAGATGTCTTGGTGACAAGATCCATGGGTGGCGCACATTGTTGGACTGACCACCGATTGACAAGATCAAAATTCCGACTACATTACAAGCCCCCACACAGAGCAAATCACAAAATGCCCTCTAAACTGGCATTCGAGAGACTCCTTTGTGATACCGAGCTAGGATCGGCACTTGACGCAGAGTTTAGCACTATACCGATAGACACAACATCAGATGTTGATAAGCATTGGCGTTCATTTGCCCAGGTGCTTCATGATGTCGCGAAACAAGTGGTAGGAAAATCCGAAAAACGGAATCAAGATTGGTTCGATGAATCTGAATTGGACGTTATGAAACTTGTCAATGACTCGAGGAAAGCGCTTAAAGGTCCCGACGGCGACCTGCGTAAGCGTACTCAAGGCGAGCTTAAGGCAAAAGTGCGCGAACTTAAAAATAGATGGTGGAGGACCAAAGCCCTTGAGTTACAACACCTTGCAGACAGCAATCAATGCGCTAAGTTCTTCGAGGGCCTGAGGATGATATTTGGACCTAGGTATCGTAAATCTTCACCCATCTTGTCTCACGATAAAAATAATCGTCTCACAGAGCGTAGTTACGTTCTGGCACGCTGGGCTGAGCACTTCCATGATGTCCTAAATCCTGTAGCACAAAGTATAGATCTGGCATACATTCAGGCACTAGAACCCCAGCCTCCAGCTCTGGAATTGGATAGTCCACCATCGCTTGACGAATTTTCCAATGCTCTCAATCGGCTCAAAAACCATAAATCTCCAGGTGCTGATGAGTTGCCTTCAGAAGTTTATAAGTATGGCGGCTCCACCATAAGGAACCGACTTTTTGATCTGATCATGAGGATTTGGGAAGTGGGCACAATACCACAGGACTGGAAAAATGCGTCTATCTGCAAACTGTATAAGGGAAAGGGTAGTGTTTCTGAATGCGATTCTTACAGAGGCATTGCTCTCCTAAGCACAGCTGGAAAGGTCTTAGCACACATCATTAACCACCGTCTGAGTGCCTTAGTCGAAAATTTACTTCCTGAATCTCAATGTGGATTTCGGTCATGTAGGGGGACGGTCGATGCAATCTTCGTGGTCAAACAGCTACAGGAAAAGAGCCTAGAGCAACAACGCCCGCTATACATGTGTTTTGTTGACCTTGAGAAAGCCTTCGATCGTGTACCCAGAGAAGCGTTGTGGACTGTCCTTAGAAGTGTCGGCTGTCCTGAGAAATTCATCGGTCTCATAAGAAATTTCCATGACGGCATGATGGCTCGAGTTCAACACGAGAGTGACTTTACTACCCAGTTCCCCGTCACCAGCGGCGTCAAACAGGGATGTGTTATGGCTCCCACTCTCTTTGCTGTTTATTTTGCTGCTGTTGTGAAAGACTACTACAGAACCTGTAACGACCCAATAGTTATTAACGTAAGAACTGACAAAAGCATCTTTGACATCTCACGCTTTAGAGCTAAGAGCAAACTGCGGAAGCACAATGTCATGGATATACTATATGCTGATGACATTTGCCTAATGGCTGATAGTATTATTAGTCTGCAGAGTTACATGAACAGCTTAGACGAATCATGCCGTAAGTTTGGGTTAGTTATCAGCGTATCCAAGACCCAAGTCCTCAAACAACCAGCAAGGGGCGAAGCGACAGACTCTACCATAATAACTCTTAGCGGGAAACCTCTCAAAGAAGTTACATCCTTCCGCTACCTGGGATCTTTTGTTCGCAATGACAACCGACTTGAGACTGAAATTTCCTCACGCATAGCAAGGGCGGCTGCATCTTTCGGAAAACTCAATAAAAGAGTTTGGGACTCTCACGACTTGCAACTTCATACTAAAATAGCCGTGTACAAAGCAATTATACTACCTTATTTGCTTTATGCCACTGAAACCTGGTGCCTTTACAAGGGCGATATAAAGCGCCTTGACAAGTTCCACATGAAGTGTCTCAGGTCTATTCTCCGCATAAAGTGGCAAGACCACGTGTCCAACACAGAGATTTTACGTCGTACACAACTGAGTGGCATGGAGTCGCTGCTCGTGAAGGGTCAGCTCCGGTGGTGCGGTCATGTTGTTCGTATGGAGGACTCTAGACTCCCGAAGATGCTGCTGTATTCGGAACTCGCTCAAGGAAGACGCAAGCTTGGAGGCCAATTTCTGCGCTACAAGGATGTCATCAAGCGCCACTTAACATCTTGCCACATACCATGCGACTGCTGGGAAGAACTAGCGCATCATCGTACCGAATGGCGTAGCACCGTACAAAAATCATGTGCACAGTTTGAGGAAACACGCATCCAACGCCTTGACGCGCAGCGTGAACTACTAAAGTTAAGACCAAAAACTTTTTACACATACACCCTCAACTCTTCTGGACAACTGTTTTGTGCATCTTGTGACAGGACTTTTAAAACAAAGTTAGGGCTAGCTAGTCACATTCGCTCACACTGGCGAAGAGAAAAAAAAAAAAATAATAATTGAATCCAAAAGTGCAAGGTTCGCCGTCGACGGATACGTCGAGGAGGACATCACCTCATTCTGCTTATTAATAATTAATTATTTTAATTCATAAAAAATAAAAGAATATTTAATTTTAAATTAAAAAGAAGGCTTTGTTCTTAATTTGAATTTTTAAACGCCCAGCCGAATAAGTAGTTTGTACAGCCTACGTAAAAATTTGTAAACTGATTACTGTAAACCTATTATCTCCCGCCATACAGATTCGCTCAGTGCGGGGTCCGATGTATTCATCTATCATTCTGTAAATAAAATGTGTTTATGAGATAACAAACAATTGTTAAATGTTTGACATTCATTAATTTCGGGAATATAAAGACTCAGACCTTTGGAAGGAGTGCGTATGCCTACACTTATAAGTCCGTTAGTTTAGTTTAATCTTTTATAACGTGATATATATTATTATAGACTGCGTCGGTGGCGCAGTTGTAATTGGGTACACGGTACGATTTGCAGTGCTTAGGTCTGGGGTTCGGATCCCCGGCTCGGATGTTGTATTTTATAATAGTATATATCTATCGGTATGGCGATAGAATCGCCCTAATCACATCATGGGACGGTAATAAGCGGCGAAATGTGGGTGTACTGTTTACATCTCTGCCTACCCCTTTGGGAGTTCTAGGCGTCTGTGCGTATGTATGTATAATAGTTATTATTAAAATTATCAAAATTTCTTTACATGTTACCTCTTTTTTAAATACAAAATCATTATTTTAAACTAGATCAATCGAATGGTTAACCACAAATACACACCCATAGACAACAATGTGAATCACAATAATAGACGACTAATGAATGCCACAAAATAGGGACGTAACAAAAGTGGTGCTCACCGAAAAAAATGGGACCGAACGAAAAGAGCGGAACGACAGAACGATCCCACAACGTCGGTCATAGTTCAGTTCACATATCGATCGGCAATTAACAACACAATGGTGGATTTATTCGGCCATTGGACACCGCGTCAAAGTCGAAATGTTAGGGACGTGATTTATATTTCGGTGATGCGATGTAATTAATCATAATTTTTCGATAAAAACATTATGTATATATTGCAAGTCGCTAAAAGTATTTTTATTATTTTATACATTGTATTTTCTGAGATTGAATAAGACAATAGCTCGAGTGACAAAAGTGAGAAATAAGTATGGCGTGTTAGGCGGAAAATTTGCAATTCTTTGCATAAAATATCATAAACTTTGAACAAATAAACCGTAATCAATGCTCTACATTCACATATTATTAGACACTTACCAATTCTTGGATAAGCATAATCAAACAAACAAAGAACAATTCCTCAACGTATACAACACACCATGCAGATAAAAACACGTTCCTAATCCACAATTGCAATCAGCAATCACAACAAAAACCCACGATAAACAACCAGCGACAACACACGTGAACAAACAAACCTCCAATCAGCACTGCGAAACAGACGGCAATTATTGTTATACGCTGACGTAATTGGCTCCTTTGATTGCCGCTAAATTCAAACACGTCGATACAACCGCACTGTTCCGGATATCCGACTCGATATTCGATTGTTCATCGATATATCTATGCAGTCACAGCTCTAGTGTTGACGAGCATGTGAGCGTGCCATTGTGTTTTTAACGAAATCAGTTTTTGAATGTATTCAAAAATAGATGTGGCGTGACGCTATTAGATTTCGTTTAGGGATAGTTCGTGTAGTATATATGTACAATACGTACTCGAAAATATGTTAAATATAACAAATATTATAGAAACTGTACAGTCATACATACAAATAATTGGCCGGGATATGTAAATATCGCATACACTCACGCCTGTAATCCCTGACGAGGTAGGCAGAGGTGTAATCAGTACATCCACTTTTCGCTGAATTACGGTCCCACAATAGGGGGCGAGCCTATCGCCATATCAGGCACAGATTCCAGACTCCGGGCTAATACTGAGAATTTCTAGATAGAAAAACCCAATATCACTTTACCCGACACATGCGCAATTACAACTGCACAACCGAGGCAGTAAATTGTAAATATTAAATACTATATATATTTGATTTACGCCAATTACATGACCTTGAAGATTTGAGCGCTGTTCTCTCATACCGTCAAGGACTAACCCCTCTCATTACTAGAAGAAACCATGCCTAGACATGGAGTATAAAAGCAGATTTATTTTAGACTTTTGAGCAACCACGTATATTTAGTACTAGGTTTTGACGGCGGCTTCGTCCGCGTTAAATGGGTTTGCCGCTATCCCGTTACCGAAACATTAATTACTCCTGACACTAAATTACCGAAAAAAAATCTATTGATCCGATCGCTACCAAACTTCACAAGATCACCCGTTGTGCCAATCTGAAGATTGCATGCAAATTTCATCAAAATCGCTCCAGCCGTTTTGGAGTCAATAGGGAACATACATATACAAATCCATTAACTCCTATATGAAAAATCTAATTGATTATTTGATATTAAAAATCTCACCTTGGTCGAAAAGCACTGACAACACTAGTAAAGGCATGAACTAATGTCCTGGCTAAAACAAATTGATTTATTTATATTAAAATTCCACTTGGACCGACAAGTAGTGACAACACTAGTAAAGACGGCATTAACTAAAGTCAAAGTTAAACCTGAGTCAGTGACAGCAAATAAGAGTCATATGCCTGTCTCGCTCACACCAATTAGGCATGAAAGAGAGGTCCTAATGAAGATAATTAGATAATTTATTGCACGTCACACATCTTGGCCCTCATAAAGATATATAAAATTACAACTCGAGGATTAAATGTATTTATACCAACTTAATATCTAGTTTCGCTATCACGTAATGGTTATTTGTATATGAGTTGTAAAATGTGAAGGATTGTTTTATTATGGTTTTAACCTCGTTTTATGTTAAATAGGTGATTATAAACATGAAAATAATCTTTTTATTGCACTGTTTCGAAACTCAATGTTAATAAAAAGTACACAGTATTCAATAAAAAAATTAAATATGCGTCCCTATAAAATTATAGGGTTGCCCTCGATTTTTCTGAGATCCCATCATCAGATCCTGACTTGGTGCCAATTAGACCCCTGGGAAGTATACCCTATCAAACAAAAAAAAATATTTCTCCAATCGGTCCAGGCCTCTTCGAGTAATCGGGGAACATAAATAAAAAAAAACCGACGATTAAGAACCTCCTCCTTTTTTTCAAGTCGGTTAAAAATATCCACACTTTTGACAATTTTATCTACGAATTAATGGGTTAGCTAATATAGTACTTCTGTCACAGAAAATAGATGTATAGCGGTAGCTGACTGTCGTATTCATTCAAATTGAAGTGGTAGAGCCACGCTATAGACATATTTGTCTATAGCATGAATGGACAGGCTCGACCGGGGTAGTACCATTGTCTCACAGAAAACCAACATAAAGTGACAGTTTACTGTCGCATTTCGTATGGTAAGTGAGATATCCGGAGGCCCAGATTCCCCCTTCCCTTCCCTAATCCCTATTCCTGTCCTTTAAGGCCGACAGCGCATACATGACACTTTCGGTATTGTGGATGTTCATGAGCAGTGGAGATCACTTAACATCAGGTGACCCACTGGCTCGTATGTCGGACTATACTATAAAAAAAAATTAAAAATGTATGAATTAATGTCATACATTATTTATACACAGTCAATCTTTTTTACTCTACCGACAGTTTAGAATGCAATTTCGCTGGACAAGATCAGGTAAAAGACTATAGAAACTCTTTTCAAAAACGGATAAAATTTGTCTACATTTTTTTATTAATGCCTGGATAGGCAGACGAGCAAGATGATGACGGTAAGGAGTCACCGCCGCCCATAGACTTCTGCAATGCCAGGGCACAGCAAAGCCGCTGCCTACCGTTGAAGGACTACTCATCTTAAGCCTCGTTTAAAGAAGGATATGTCATAGCATGAAATATAAATACTATTTCAATTGGATTGCATTAGATTAGAGCAGCTCAAAGTAAGTTAATTAAGTTGCCTTATAGTAATATTGTAAAAAAAATCACAACATAGATTTTTGGAGCCTTAAATTTAAATTGCTTCCCATTATGGTCGGTAAAGCACTTAAAATTTTTCACGGGCGATCAAACATCTGGCAACCTACCGGAGTTTGTTACATGTTCTTTGCAATAAAATTTATCTAAAATTTTAAAATATAAAGGATACAATTTTGAACACGACTCGTCATTCATATTGTTTTACATTAATCGTAAATAACAAGGCACAACGCCCGTAATCGATTCACAACAATTATCGATTAGAGATTTCAACTAATCGATTCCAAAGCGGACCGATTATATGTGCGGTATTTATTGCTTTCGGACATAACCCTCCCACGGCACAACAATGGCCAACGGCGGACCGTCCTGTAATTACATTCGTGAGAATACGGCCCATTAACCCGTTAACGGGTCAGTGTGTCTAAATTTTATTCTTATCGATATTTCCACTTTCTTTAAGTTTTACTTTTGCTCGGATTGACGTCAAGCTTTAATTATACATTAAATTAATTTACAGATTAAAAATGTTCATTCACTCACGCTGTTTGAATCTGTGTCGTAGTAACTCGAGAGGCAAACATCTGATATATCAGGTATGCTTACGCAGATACATTCTACGTTTACATTGACCACCCATAGTTTAAAATAAAATTCCATTATTTTAAAAAGACTACAGGCCTTAAAATACTCTACTTAAGTAATCGTAACCCAGAATATGGTAAAAATGCAGCGATATAACCCACAATTAAAAATCACTTCATTTTTAGAAATAGCGAGGGATGTTTCTCTGGCTAGTTAAAACTCTACTCTGTAATCCTCGAAGGGGTAGACACAGATGGAACCAGTACACACACTTTTCGCCGAATTTATTACGTTCCCATAATGTGATAAGCTCGCCTATCGCCATACCGGGCACAATTCCAGACTCCGGGCGGATACTGCGTATTTCTAAATACAAAAAACCCAATATCACTTTAGCAGACCCGGGGTTCGAACCCGAGACCTCAGTACTGCAGTAGTACGCATTCGCAATTACAACTACACCGAGGCAGACAAAAATAAATAACATAAATTTGTTTATTACTCTCTGATTATACGAGTGTACTTTACTAAGTATCCGACATTTCAACTTCAAGTACAGCTTATAATGTTCTAGATCCATTAAAATATTTTACTTTATTAATGAACGTAGTACTTAAGGCGGTTTAATATGCAAACGATGAGCAGCTGGTATTTTGTTTTATTCCATTCGTATTTCTTATCTGGTTTTACATTCCGTTTCATATTCCATGAAGGATAGATAAGTTAATGGAATATTCTAGTTCAAATGGATTAATCTGCCTAAGAAACCTTCAAGTGACATTAGAGGTATAATAAAAATATTATGGCCGTTCACATCGTCGCACCAATAGCTTCGAAATATGTATTATCACACCAGCCTCCGTGGCGCAGTTGGCGAATAGCTGGTTATGAAACGAGAGGCTGTGCGTTCGATTCCCACATCGGGACAAATGTTTGTGTGACAGACAGATATTTTTGTCCGGGGTCTGGGTGTTGTGAGACCGAAAGTCTCTCGTAGTCCCTGATACCCACAACACAAGACTCGTATCTTAGTGTGGGGTCGGGGCTATGTGTGTGACTATTGGGTGTTATTTATTTATTTATATTACTAGTGCAAATGATCTTAGTTCTTAATCTCAATCTCGTAAGATCCATGTTGGTTTACATTTAATTGGAAAATACATTGAATTGCTGTATTCTCTCATTTCGTAACAATAAAACATTTTAGGGGAAAAGTCAACTGAGCTGCTCCCTACTGCCATCAAATATATAAATGATTTATATAAATATTGGCCTCGGACTTCCTCGATGGCGCAATTCTAATTGTGTACGTGGAATGACTGATGTGCTGTGGTCTCGGGTTCGATCCCCGGGTTGGGTAAGTGGTATTGAAATACTCAGCATTAGTCTATACTCAGTATTAGATTATGGCCATACCGGGCACATTCCAGACTCAGAGTCTGGAATGTGCCCGGTATTGTGGCCATAATCTTGCCCCCTATCACATCATGGGACGATAATAAGCTCGGCAAAATGTGGGTGTACTGGTTATACCTCTGCCTACCACTTCGGGGATTATAGCCGTTTTCCATACAATTTCTAAATCCCTTCTCCTTCGGGGTTAAATTTAGAAAAAAGTCGAAATGTGAGCTAATTTCTTTTAAAGAGAACCAAGTTAGAAATTAATTTGACCTAAAAATTTTTTTTATAGCAAACTAATCAACGGTTTTCATACCTTTAGGGATGAAATAACAAAAGAACCTTTGTAAGTTATCAATATTATGAGAACTAGTGGTCGCGCATTCGAAACTCGACCGCAATTCATTAGATTTAAATTTTGTACTTTATTGGATTTGTCAAAGTTTAATATTATAAATGCGAAAGTTTTGATAGATGTATGGATGGATGTTTGTTACTCAATCACGCCAGAACGGCTGAACGGATCTGGTTGAAATTTGACACAGATATAGATTATAGTCTGGAATAGCATATCGACTACTTTTCATCCCGTACAAATGCACTCTTCCTATTGGATATAAAAATTTAGAAAGATGTAATAGTTTAAGATGCCTCAATGGGTAATAATAAGGTATTCATTCTTCGAAAAATAACGTCAACACGGACGGATCCGCGAGCAACATCTAGTTTAATATAATCTCTATACATGGTTATTTCATTAGTTCTCCCCTTTTGCAACATCTGGCATAGATATTTTGCCAAATGTGCAGGTTTTAAAGTCCAGTGGAGCGTAAATGTATCAGTCGGAATATTTTCTATGTATGGATATTAAGTAATTAATGTTGAAACAAAGGTTATTTTATCATAAAGCTGTCATAGCCAGGTCATTACCCACATGTGATGTCCATTCCACTAACATACTGCGTCTAGACGTCACAGCACTGGATCAAATAAAAACACCTTAAGTGTACATGTTAGGAATAATTTAAAACGTGTCTCTTAATATATGCACATAAGAATTCACGTACCGTGTCCGTGCATTGATAGAATATTAAAAAGATTTTGCTATGAAGTTTTATCTTCTAGGTTTATAATTCTATTTAGATCAGTGTTCCGAATCAAATAAATTAAAACCTGATTTCAACCTTAAATCTAAGCACCCAAGAAATGTTTGGCAAACACTTAATTTTACTGAGAAAGAAATGTAATTTATAAAGCTATATTGTTTCAATTGTAGTCAAACTATGACTATATAACTATGACTATAGTTAAAGACTTTTATAGTCAAATTTTGTTTGAGCAACAGTCACACTTAACTTTTTTTTTTTTTTTTTAGTGCCTCGATAGGCAGACGAGCAGACGGGCCACCTGATGGTAAGTAGTCACCGCCGCCCATAGACTTCTGCAATACCAGGGCACAGCAAAGCCGCTGCCTACCGTTAAATACTATTATATTACTAATTAGACTTATATTAATAATTAGACTATTGGTTATAAAAAACTATCAAGTCTGACGATGAAACAACACGCTGAACTTCTTATATTTGACTAAGAAAAAATACTGGCAATAATTAAAATTTACTACGGTTGAAATACAAGCTTAAGGCTTCTGCTTGTGGTTGGACATTGGTAGCGACCACCGTAAACAAGGTGTAAAACCCGCCATAGTGACACACGCAAGTGTGCCGCGTTCCAGGATCAGCCAGTATACATCCGGTTCTTGTCAGGGGTCTAGACTTGGGGTAGGATGTTTGGCCGTTCAGACAGGTACATAGTGTATCCAGGCGCCGACAGGTGGCACCGAAGAGCGATGGCCTGCGGTGTTCCACAGGGCTCAGTCCTGGGCCTTCTCCTGTGGAACATCGGCTACGATTGGGTGCTCCGTGGTACCAATCCCCGAGGCGTCGCTGTCGTCTGTTATGCAGATGACACGCTAGTAACAGCGACAGCCAGGTCTTTCCAGGAGGCCACCCTGCTCGCCTCGTTCGCAACCGAACAGGTGGTGGGCAGGATTCGGCGACTGGGCCTTAAGGTGGCCCTGAACAAATCCGAGGCCCTTTACTTTCACGGTCCTCGGATTCGGCCACCTTTAATGCCCCACATCAATGTGGAGGGGGTGCGGATTCCCATCGGCTGTACAATGAAGTACTTGGGATTGATTCTGGACAGCCGGTGGGATTTCCGTGCCCATTTCAAGGAGTTGTCGCCGAAATTGGTGCGGGCGGCGGGCGCGCTCGGACGCCTGCTGCCGAACCTGGAGGGACCTAATAGCCCTTGCCGAAGTTTATACGCTGGAGTCGTGCGGTCAATGGCCCTGTACGGATGTCCCGTATGGGCCCAGTCCCTGAAACCCCGCTGCGTCGCCTTGCTGCGCAAACCGCAGCGTTTGTTGGCGCAGCGAATAGTAAGGGGCTACCGCACGGTCTCCCACGAGGCGGCCTGCGTATTGGCCGGCACCCTCCCTTGGGAGTTGGACGCAAAACTCCTCTCGTCCGCGTTCTTCTGGCGGGAGGAGGCGTCCAGTCGCCGTCAGGTGAGACTGGCCCCGAGGGAGATTGCGGCCCGATTTCGCAGAACCGCTGTGGAGGAGTGGCATACCAGGCTGGAAAGCCCAAGTGCGGGCTTGAGGACCGTCGCGGCAGTGCGTCCTGTCCTAAAGAGATGGCTAGACAGGCGCCACGGTGCGCCAACGTTCCGGCTGACGCAGGTACTGACGGACCACGGGTGTTTCGGTTCGTTCCTGTGTCGGATCGGAAAGGAGGTGTCTGCCGTGTGCCACCATTGTGGCAACTGCCACGAGGACACGGCCCAACATACGTTGGAGGAGTGCCCAGCCTGGGACGAAGAGCGCAGCGCTCTCAGAGCAGTCGTCGGAGGAGACCTCTCGCTGCCGGCCGTGGTGTCGTCCATGGTCTCCAGCCGGAGGTCCTGGCGTGCGGTGGCCCACTTCTGCGAGAACGTCATTTCGCAGAAGGAGAGTGCCGAGAGGGATCGGGAACGAAATGATCCCTCCCGCCGACAGAGAAGACGTAGGAGGCGCCGGGTGGACGACTGACCGGCGTCTCCCGCCCTGTGGAACGGGGGCGTTTGAATTCCACCACGGTAACCCCTGCCTGTCGTACGAGGCGACTAATAGGGGCCATCGGGGGTCGCGGGCTCGCAGCGGGGGGCTGTCAGCCCGAATCGATGCACTCCCAGTTTCGGAGCATCGTGCGACCCCGAGATGGACGGCAGCGCGTGTGGTAAGGCCTCGTTCGCTGTCGTTGTTCGGTGCGCGGGGGCTCCTAAGCCCTCCCATGGAGATGGGCTGCTACGCAGCACCGCGCAGGGGCGGTTCCGGCAGCAATTCTAGCACTCCTTAGAATACCCCGGGATCGCTCCGTAAGCGCCGAAGAAGGCCACCGCGGGGTTTTAGCTGGTAGTGTCGGGTGGGGTGTACATAGGGGGTAGGGACTCGGCCCAGCGGCTGCCCGGATAGCCATCATCCGGGCGAGGGGGATGCTGGGTCGTAAGACCGGCTAGTCCAGCATAACCGTTTTATTCTTATTCCGCTTCCCCCCGGAGCGGGCGGTAGTAATAAAACGCTTTCCCCGCGACAACAAAAAAAAAAAAAAAAAAAAAAAAAAAAAAAAAAAAAAAAAAAAAAAAAAAAAAAGGATGTTTGGCCGTGTTGCGGCCTTCTGAGTACTCTGACACTAGACGCTCGACCGCTTCTTCACCTCTTTGCCCCATGGCGTAGTGGGAAGAAGCTACACAGCAGGCCGACTTGATTGTGTTGAGTAGCGAGGGGTAGATTGTCTCTCGCTACTTGATACTCCAACTAGACGGCACTGCGCTTACCATCAGGTGCAGTGTTATCACTTTGCCGTATCAGGATAATAAAAGGCACTAAAATCGAAATTGATAAAGTTGTATTTATAATTAAAAGCACATAACAATTAATCTATTTTTGTATGAAGTATTATTGTAGTTTGGAATAGATGTAATACGAGATTAAAGCTATATATTGTGTATATATAGCTGTATATTGTGTGAAAATTATACTTATACATAAGTAATTATGCTATAAACACATAAAATTGCGACCATTTATAACTCCTGCCACGTTCACTGAAATTAGTAAAGCGGCCACGTATTTAAATCTTATTGTAAAGTGGATTTTTTTAATCAAATATCTACACGTAGAGATCGCTATTCAATAGTTGCACGCTGCTAATCAATTTTCAATCTTATGGAAAATAAAATTAAGTGGTGCGAAATTTTATTTGCGCGTCATTTCAAATTGAACGAAAAGCTCTTATGATAAGGGATTTTGTATTGTATTCTCGAATGATTATTGAATTAATTAGTATTAAATTTACAATGTTTTATATATTAGCATTGATAATTTAGGTTAAATTAATTTTAGATTAAAATCATATGGAAAGTTAAAATATTCTTTGTATTCTTGTAATTTTCCAATATCTCCATTTAGCATGTCAAATCATTCTATATTTGAAATACCTCGCTGCTTATTTAGAAAATGCCTGCAATGCCGGCCAGTCATTCGGATCAAGAAGGCCCAATCAGCCGAGTTCCCCGCAATTGATGCTTTTGCTGGTGGTAGGATATTCATATCCGCCCAGATAGCGGCCACCGTACACAGGGTGTCGCTTTCTGGGACCAGCCAGTGTACATTCGGTTTTTGTCGGGGCCTTGAGTTGGGGTACGATGTTTGGCTGTTTTTTTGGCCTTCTGAGTACTCTGACACTAGACCCTCGACCGCTTCTTCAACTTCTCGCCCATAGCAAGCATATGGCATATCTCTCGCTACTCGATACTCTAACTGGACGGGACTGCGCTTACCATCAGGTGCAGTGTGGTCACTTTGCGGTGACAGAATAAACAAAATGTATAATGCATAATCCACAATTACCTATGTTTTATAATCATTACATGATTAAATCTAAACATTGTAACAATTATGAAACCTTACATTTGTCGTATCAATTTAATCCCTTAGAGATTAAAATTCGGAAATCGCCTCTTAAATGAGGGCTAAAATATGAATTCAATGCCCTTTCAGAATATTTGATTTCTAGTTCGGTTTGGGCTAGATGATGATGAATAAATCAGGACTTTTGCTTTTAAATAAACAATGGATTAATGGACTAGAATATTCGAAGATAATATTTTTTTACCATTTGAATTGTCTACCACTAAACACAAGTGTGTAATTGTGTGTGTAATTTTTGTCTAGAAAATTAATGTCAAAGACCTTAAAATTATGTGCAGGTATCAAAGATTGTTTACGCATAGATTATTATAGTAACTTGTTTTGAAGGGCGGTCTTTATAAAAATAGAATAATTAAATAAATTTGACAAAACATTGTGTTGTTTTTCTTTTATGTTACTGTACCCAAATTATATCGATAAAATTATAATCTCAAACGTTAATTATCAAGACCGGTCCGTCCATATATTATTAACGAACAAAGAGGTCCAAAAATACGGCCCAAAATAACAAACCAAAGTAAAAGGTACGATGTTATAATACTTGCAAATTGCGTCCGTCGAGACCGGATTTTTTACTTTAAATTTATTTCGTATAACATAAATTACAATGAGATACTTTTGCGAATAAATCTTGATGTTTGACGTTTGTGGTTTTTGTTTGCTGGTCTTATTAGGGGGGTGCTACATGTGTCATGCTTTGGCTACTAAAAATATCACGAAATAAGATAGAAAAAATTGACAACTGTAAGGGTACTTTAGATTTTTATGGAAATATTGGGGGTCACTTACGAAATATTTGTGGGTAGATTGGATACTCGGTGGGGAAGATTTGTTATAAAAAGGAAAGCATCAACGCTCGCGGGGCAGTCTATACGAAACTACCGGAAGTGTTGCTCGGTTTTAATCAGTGTGTGTACAGTTGTTTTCAGTTTAGTTTGTGTTTAATAGATGATGGCTAATACAACCAAACAAATATCCATGTCAACAAGTATGCTGACAGCCTCCGTGGCGCAGCAGGCAAAAAGTAAGCAAAGGTGTACTGGACACCCACTTTTCTCCGAATTTCGGTCCCATAATGTCATAGGGGGCGAGCCTATCGCCATACCGGGCACTGGTTCCAGACTCCGGTCTAATACTGAGAATTTATAGATAGAAAAACCCAATATCACTTTACCCGACCCGGGGATCGAACCCGAGACCTCAGCATAGTAGACGTAACGCATGCGCAATTATGTGTGAAATTATATTTATTATGAGTGCAAATAATTAAGCGAAAATATTAAAACCATCCGAACAGTCAAGCTTAGTAATCATACATAAAATAAATTAATTACATCACTCATGTATGGTATGTAGCAATTCTTTGTACAAAACACGCTCAAAGCGGCAGTTATTTGAACAAAAAATTGCTAGCAATAAAATACCATACATTGAACGCAAAAATAATCATCCACACGCATAAAAACATGATTTAATTACCAGCACGGGTAATCAATGTTTTATGATTAAAGCAAAAATAATAAAAAAACTCCTTGAATGTCACCCGATGTATAAAATGCGCATATGTGCCGAACTATCTAGAATAAAGCTGCATTCACATATTATTAAATATACCAAAATGTTATATGTGAACCGGAAAAGAGCAACGCTAGAGTTTCTTGCTCGTTCTTCTCTACCGAAACTGCATTCCGAACTGGCGGTAGAGTAAAAAAGTTTGGCTGAATCTAAATAATATATAGCATTTCATAGATTGAACAAATATTTTATTTCGATTTTATCATATTGAGTGTTTCAGAAACTTAAATTATATGCACGTTTTTGCTGGTGGTAGGATATTCATATCCGCCCGAATAGCGACCACCGTACACAGGGCGAAAAACCCGCCATAGTGGCACACGCAAGTGTGTCGTGTTCCGGGATCAGCCAGTGTACATCCGGTTTTTGTCGGGGGTCTAGAGTTGGGGTACAATGGCCATTTTACGGCCTTCTTTGTACTCTGACACTAGACCCTCGACCCCTTCTTCACCTTCTTGCCCATAGCGTAGTGTGAAGAAGCAGGCCGGCATGAGTGTGTTGAGTAGCGGGGATAGTTCGTCTCTCGCTACTCAGTACTCTATTTGGACCGCACTGCGCTTACCATCAGGTACAGTGCGGTCACTTTGCCGTCCCAGGATACAAAAAAAACGTGTCACAAGTCTCTACTCTTTATTAGTACAATATTGAAGAACGTGTATTACGCGATTGTGATCGCTCATGCTGCATGCATTGGATTATAATAAATCCGTACAAACGACAGCTTAGTTTGATAGTAAAATGTTATTCATGCTCATTAGAATAGTGCGTGTGATAAATATCACGACTTATTTGCTTTGTTTATACACATTGCACGACTGTGAGAAACTTCGCTATAAATGTAACCAAACTATTTTAATATACATTGACAGCCTCCGTGGCGGAGTAGGCGAGTAGCCGGCTGTGAAACGAGAGGCAGTGGGTTCGGTTCCCACACCGGGACAAATGATGGTGTGACTGACTGATATTTGTGTCCGGGGTCTAGGTGTTGTGAGACCGAAAGTCTCTTGTTGTCCCTGACACCCACAACACAAGACTCGTATCTTAGTGTGACTGTCGGGTGTTATTATATACGCATATACATATACACGCACGCCTGTAATCCCCGAAGGGGTAGGCAGAGGCGTAACCAGTGCACCCACTTTTCGCCGAATTATTACGGTCCAATAATGTGATAGGGGGCGAGCCTATCGCCATACCGGACACAATTCCAGACTTTGGTCTGATAATGCGTATTTCTAAATAGAAAAATCCAGTATCACTTTACCCGACCCGGAGGTCGAACCCGAGACCTTAGTAGTAGAGCAGTCGCGCGCAATTACAACTGCGCCACCGAGGCAGTCCATTTTCTAACCACACTATTTTAATGTACCAGCGAATTAATGTTAATGTTTTCCAAGCCGCAGAGCGGTAAATCTTGTATCGTGTAGGACATTCTTTATTCACAACGTTTCGGACTTGTTTTCCACTTTATAAACCAGTAAGGTCCTTGTTTGACATATATTTAATAGAACAAAGTTGTAATTTAAAAGCGTATGCTAATTGAAAACATATGATAATACTAGCTGTTGCTCGCGGCTCCGCCTGCGTGGAGGTTATATTCGTGAGCAGAAGTATACAATCCAAGGAGTTGTCTTCTGCGCTCAGGCACCTGTAGCGATTGTCCAGCCTCTCAGGTGTTGTGTCTGAATCTTGAGATTGCATCCAAAGAATACCCCATAAGTTTCTTTATTTCCTACCAAAAGCCTAAATATGAATTTACAGATCCCTAAGTCTAGGAATTATGGATTTCCCATACAAATTTTGAACTCCTATTTGACCCTTTTCAAGGTTGTTTTTTAGAAAAAAGATAGCCTATTCCTAGCCTTCTCCAGGATATAATATATTCCCTTACCAAGTTTCATTACAATCCGTTCAGCCGTTTAGTCGTGAAGAGGTAACAAACAAACAAACAGAGTTACATTCGCATTTAAGGTATTAGTATGGATTACATTACGTTTTCGTTGGCATTTGGATTTGCACATATCAAAAGGTGAAAATTCCTTTGGCAAACTAAAAGTTGTTTCTGGTTGGATTTATTTATACTAGTATCGAGGTTTTATAAATAAGATTAAAAATAGCACATTAAAATAAAGTCTAGAGACAATATGAGCAAATTGTAAAGAAATAAAGTTTCTTACATTTACGCGAATATAAAACATTGAAATAAAACTCATTTTATCGATTACGTGGTGGTTTATTTTACTTTTTTAACCTGACGTTTCGTAGTCCTTTCAGCCTTCGTGGTCACGGGGGGGGTCGAGTTGTATGACTGCCTCGGTGGCGTAGTTGTAATTGCGCATGCGTTACGACTGCTATGCTGAGGTCTCGGGTTCGATCCCGGGTCGGGTAAAGGGATATTGGGTTTTTTATCTAGAAATTCTCAGTATTAGCCCGGAGTCTGTAATTTGTGCCCGGATGGCCATAGGCTCGCCCCTATGACAAGGGACCGAAAAGATTGGCGAAAAGTGGGTGTACTGGTTACACCTCTGCCTACCCCTTCGGGGAATACAGACGTGAGTGTTTATGTATGAAGAAATACAGTATTAAATTATCAGATATGTTTAAAAGAGTAAATCACAAATCGCAGCATACTTAGTATAGTCTAAAACCCTCCTAAACCGAATACTATTCCGATTAGATGAACATAAATTGGGAACACTTGTGATGGAGACACGCTGGTTCTTTTTTGTCGGCCGTGCGGTCTGCAGCATAAATACAGTATAATATATCATGAATTTAATATTCACAAGGGGTTTTTGCGGTCTGGCAACGAATGTAGTGCTTTAGTGTTATTTATTGCTGGCAATTTTAAAACCATAATGATGTTAAAACTGAGATATTTAGCCCCGTGAGATTTTAAAGCTGTATCGAGTAATACTGCGTTGGATAGGTGAGGTATCAATGTTTAATTTTATATTCCAAATAAGAAAAAATAAAACACTTTTCTGTAAAACAACTTCGAAATTGGTTGTTAAATAAAGCAGTTATTTCTTCAAACATGGGTAAGAGGAGCGGGAGCGTGGTGGGCACACACATAGCCCCGACCCCACACTAAGATACGAGTCTTGTGTTGTGGGTATCAGGGACTGCGGGACCCAGACCTCGGACACAAATATCTGTCTGTCACACAAACATTTGTCACGGTGTGGGAATCGAGCCCACGGCCTCTCGTTTCACAGCCGGCTACTCGCCAACTGCGCCACAGATGCTGTCCGTGTAAATAATAATAGACAGTCATGGGGACTACCGACAGAAGTGAAAACTTAAAGCTTTGGAATTTCTGCGTTCTTTTTTTGAACAATCCATTAACTAAGAATATTTCATTGTTTATGATTGCTTGTCAATAATTATAGAACTGCATAGTCAGGCTTATATCAAAAGAAAGATAATGTGTGCGTGATGGTTACACGAGTTCAGTGCTTTTTTCCCCATCCCAAAAGTGCCCAACGTGCCTAATTAAGTTTTCACTCCAATAAAAGGCGTCAAATAGTTAGGCAATAATATGTAATCCCCTTATAGACTAAAATGCTAACTTGGTCCTATAGTCAATCTAAAGATTCTTAAAAGCAGTGGCTTATATTCGTGAATAGTTAATTGAAAGCACTTCCAACCCACAACTCCTAAAATTTCTTAACATTACGACTACTTTATTATTTAACACTGTCAATTTGAAAACCATAATGATTTTGCGACAAAACATAACTCGTTTAATGGTGCTATAATATCGTTCGTTGTAAAATGATCGTAAAACAAAAGATCTTTGTGTTTATCGACTATTTTAACGCGTTCAACTTAAGATATACTCTATTCTTGTGGAGCGGGGTTGGTTTTTGATCGCCCATTTGAACTGTTATCACTGGGTTATTGGGTGTGTAATCAAAATATGAAAGCCTGTACTATAAAGTTACCACTGTCATGATAAGTGCTATCGGTGGCGGGAGGTTGCCTAAATTCAACTTCGATAACACTTAACTATACGCAAGTAGCTTTGCTTAGAGCCTTACACATGTGAGAGTCAATTTTAAGAATGTTTTCTTCGTCTTTAAGCATTACTTTTCTGTGCTATGTTTAGTTCCATAGATTTGGAAGTTTCATTTAAGTAAAGAAATATAAATTATTATTTTCTTTATTTCCGTTTCCAAGAGGTACTTAAATTCTTTTAACATTACACCAATTTATTTTTAGATTTTCACCTATTGTTGTTGATAATCAGTAAGTTACATATGGACGATTTTTTATGGCTCATTTATATACCTCTCAACGTTAGTACGGATATGGATTCTCGTTTACTCGTCTAAAACAACTCGGAACCTGTTAAATGTATTTTGATTGTAATGATTAAACAAATTATAAAACCATCAATAAAGATAAATCTCAATGCATTAAACTCACCGTTACTTAGGTTATCATCTAGCTTCCCTTCTCTGGCACCGGCCTTGTCCTGAATAAAGACTTGTGCTTCCAATTAGCAATTACCGCAGCCATTGATAAAGAAGCTTTATATCTTTAAATACAAATTACTTCACTTACGATGATGCAATCGCAATGAGGATAACAGAATAAACTGGCTCGTTGTTCAGACCAGCGAGTAGCCACGAAGATACAAAGTCGATAAAAATTGAATTTCAACCTTATGTCATGAAGCAGGTGATCGACTTATGAGTACTGATGGTTTTCATGGCGAGCCAAACAGTCTCGCGATGGAACTTGTATGTATATAGATTGACGAGTCACGAGTCGGGCATAGATAGATCAACAAACATTATTGACGAGCTGTCAAATCATGGGTTAACTTGTATATGAGCGCTTTGAGGTTGAGTTTCTTGTGCTTACAATGCGGTCACAATAGTTTGAATTGATCACCGAAACGATATCAATGAAAATTAATGGCGTTGTTCTAAAGAGCGTAACCGCAAATCACATATTAGTATAACAAAAACAAGCGGCTCGAATAGGTATAAGTTCCGTTATGTTAAAGCCAACCGTTCGAATCAAGACATAAGGTTGAGTTTCAATTGTCATATAGTTCAGTCCCTTAGCTGCCACTCCATCCGGCTACACTGACCCTTACAGGCATGGGAGAATGATACGAGGGGCAATCAGCAATTGGACGGCAATTTATTGGGGTGCGGATGAGTTTTATTGGCTTGTTCGTTGATATTGTTGTCGGAGAGGTTAATGATTTTGTAGATGTAAAGGGAGTTGGATGGAGCATTATTTAAGCTAAAGTGTATACAGTGAAAATCTGAATAGATATCAGTATTAGGTTAATAGTAGAAGGAAATGAGTACCACTTATTGATTGACTGGTTGCGTGGTTAAGCTGTGAGACTTCATCGTGCCACCAAAACTGTTCGAAAAACACACTAGCCTTGTCATAGTTTTGGAATTTATACATAGTATAGGCTCGCATCTTATCAAAAATTGAGATGGAAATAAACTCGGCGACTCATGGGTTCACTAGTTTCCCCTCAGGGATATCCCGGATACTGCATAAGTGTGAGCGAATGTTTTAAGGTATGGAATGGATTTATAAAATGCATTCATTTTATGGTTTTTCGATATTCAAAAATATTTTATAAATGTAATGGAACAATATAAATTTAAGATGGAGAACCTTGGTGATGTTTAGTCCCAGATAATTCTACATAGATTATAGAAAACACTTCAAAAAGAACACAATGGAAACAGATACTATTCCGAGCCATTGTATTGTTCACAACATGACCGTCACTAAAATCAAAACCTCTATTCCATCGAAGTTCCTTCAGACACTTCGTCATATCTAAACAAATAATTACAGTATACCAGCCATTAGCGCGTGTCACTGAAGCTGTCGTTCCACTAATGGCAAGGGCGGCGCTGGATGTTGTCATACACCGACGTTTCCGATTTGTGGCAACGCGTCCGATGTTACTCCATACAAAGAATACCAACATTTCAATCAGAAAATTCATGGAGTGTTTGCGAGAATTGTATGTGAGGCTTCGATTCTTTTTGGGAAATTGCAAGGCCTGGTAATACCGAGTGGTGACAAATTTTGTGATCATCATGGTAATGATGCTTGCTCAGAAAGTAAAAACAACCAATACAGAACCACACCAGCTTATTCATTAGACTGCATTGGTCTTATAAAAGCGCTAATCGACCAACGATTGGCACTGTTTTAGTGGTAGCAGTCGAAGCAGTATTTTAGTTTATCTTTTTATTATAAATCTTTTAACAGTAGACAACGGCTTTGCTGTTCCCTGGCATTGCAGAAGTCTATGGGCGGCGGTGACAACTTACCGTTACGAGGCATTGCCTTACGAGGCATTAATTTAATATTTTTCATTAAAAATGTTGCAAGACACATTTTTAGGAGGTCACATTACTTCTTTTCAAAACAGTACACACGTGAATATTATGAATAGTATTGAAGACTTAACCTGTTACAGTTTTTTTTATTCTTTACTTCCGTAATGTGCCCAATTTAAACATATATTTCATACGACAATTACTCGAAGGGGCTGTCCAGAAAAAGTCTTTCGTTTTAACTTTAACTATCCCCAAAATGTCAACAGCCTGTTTCTACCACTCAAACCACCAAATGATATTGTTCCTCGATCATTTACTTTTTAACCATAATCTGGCTTATCGAAGAAGCGATATGTACGTTGAAAACCACTGACCAACAGACCCAAGGCTGCGTAATCATCAGTCCATGACAGCATATACATTAATGTTTCAAGATGATCACATGCAAACACCGCTTATCCGTTTCCTTGTCAACGTCATTACCATATAAATACGCAAAACCGGTTGTCATTATTTTGCAAGAATAAACGATTATTACATATACGACGATGAAGTATGAATTCCACGGACTGAGGTATTCAATATATCTTATTGATTTCATGTTAATAAATTTATGTTAGATATACTTAACAAATATAAATTGGCTAAACGCGACTTCCACTTCAGGATTTGTCTGGACCATCAAACATCTGTCCATCAGCAGACACGGCCGATCATCTTCCAGTTCAGCGCACTACTCCTGGATCTTTGATTAATGACTTCAATTAGAAAATGTACATATGTAAGTATCTCCGAAGGGATAAGCGGAGGTGCATCTGGTATACCTAGGGTTGGCAGAGCTTATTCCGGTCTCATGGAATTATATCTGGGTAGCTTAGCGTCATATCAAACTGCTCAACTGATGTCCGGTTTTTCAAATCTAAAACTAAAACATTTATTGTGATTGTTCAACCTAGAATTCAAGCAGCTTAAATTCTAGCGTGGAGAACTTTCAAGTATGGTGTTCTCGATAATTTCTACAGTTTGTGTAGTCTGCCAACCCCTGCTAACTCAGGTTGGAGACATAGGACTAATCCCTCCACTGGTAAAGAAGCCAACGCCTATTAAATTCATAAAGTATTAAACGTATTGAAGTCATGCAATTTCTTTTTATTCTGGCTTGGCAAAGTGACCACACTGCACCTGATGGTAAGCGCAGTGCCGCCCAGATAGAGTATCAAGTAGCAAGAGACAGTCTATCCCTCCCTACTCAACACAATCATGCCGGCCTGCTGTTTAGCTTCTTCTGTATTACACCAACGATAAAAGTCGATAAAAGGTAGAGAGAGAACGAACTCTCATTAGAAGGTCAGACCAGTAGTGAACTTTCCGGCTGACGCAGGTACTGACGGACCACGGGTGTTTCGGTTCGTTCCTGTGTCGGATCGGAAAGGAGGTGTCTGCCGTGTGCCACCATTGTGGCAACTGCCGCGAGGACACGGCCCAACACACGTTGGAGGAGTGCCCAGCCTGGGACGAAGAGCGCAGCGCTCTCAGAGCAGTCGTCGGAGGAGACCTCTCGCTGCCGGCCGTGGTGTCGTCCATGGTCGCCAGCCGGAGGTCCTGGCGTGCGGTGGCCCACTTCTGCGAGAGCGTCATCTCGCAGAAGGAGAGTGCCGAGAGGGATCGGGAACGAAATGATCCCTCCCGCCGCCAGAGAAGACGTAGGAGGCGCCGGGTGGACGACTGACCGGCGTCTCCCGCCCTGTGGAACGGGGGCGTTTGAATTCCACCACGGTAACCCCTGCCTGTCGTACGAGGCGACTAATTGGGGCCATCGGGGGTCGCGGGTTCGCAGCGGGGGGCTGTCAGCCCGAATCGATGCACTCCCAGTTTCGGAGCATCGTGCGACCCCGAGATGGACGGCAGCGCGTGTGGTAAGGCCTCGTTCGCTGTCGTAGTTCGGTGCGCGGGGGCTCCTAAGCCCTCCCATGGAGATGGGCCCGTACAAGGCACCGCGCAGGGGCGGTTCCGGCAGCAATTCTAGCACTCCTTAGAATACCCCGGGATCGCTCCGTAAGCGCCGAAGAAGGCCACCGCGGGGTTTTAGCTGGTAGTGTCGGGTAGGGTGTACATAGGGGGTAGGGACTCGGCCCAGCGGCTGCCCGGATAGCCATCATCCGGGCGAGGGGGATGCTGGGTCGTAAGACCGGCTAGTCCAGCATAACCGTTTTATTCTTATTCCGCTTCCCCCCGGAGCGGGCGGTAGTAATAAAACGCTTTCCCCGCGACAACAAAAAAAAAAAAAAAAGACCAGTAGTGAAATATAATAGGTACACA
The DNA here is from genome assembly GCA_905220505.1 of Laothoe populi. Lineage (NCBI taxonomy): Eukaryota > Metazoa > Arthropoda > Insecta > Lepidoptera > Sphingidae > Laothoe > Laothoe populi. The sequence goes on from HG992151.1 coordinate 3,730,012, forward strand.
GCTAATATATATTTTTGTTTTAATTATTATGTAATAAATATATATCTATTGCTAATCAATCAAGACGCAGAAACAGACGAGTGAACTCAATTAATATTTATAATGTGAGAACAACTGAATGAAAACAGATTCATTATTAACGATGACGCGATCATGGGAACGTTGGCTTGTAATGAAGTCATCGCTACCCTGTCATTGGCTTAAGGGGATACAGAGCGTCACAATATTATCGTTAACCACCACATAAAAAGTGGCTGAAGAGACGATTTAGGTCTCTTGGGGTGCATAGTTTTTTGCTATATTATTTTTTACTAGATTTTGCCCGCGGCTCCGTACGCGTGGAAGTTATTTTTGAAAAAAAAAGGTATACAATCCATGGCATCTTAATCTATTACACCTTTCTATCTTTTGCTATTCCATAGGAAGCATTCATTTTTCCGGGATAAAAAGTGGCTTATGTCATGATCCCTATGATCCCTAAACTGCCTCTATGCAAGTCGATTCCTTACTCTGTGAAAAACTAAACTATCCCACGGGAACTGAACATTTTTCCGGATAAAAAGTATAAGCCTATGTGCTGTTCCAGACTATAGTCTATCTCTGTGCCAAATTTCAACCAGATCCGTCCAGCCGTTGTAGCGTAATTGAGTAACAAACATACATCCATCCATCCATCTTAAGGATGTAACTCATTTTCGTAAAGGACACACGTGAATGATATGTAGTTTAATTACAAATTAAAACAGCCATATTCAGCACACATACACGATATTGCTAGTAACTGTTGTGAAACGAGAGGCCAAGGGTTCGGTTCCCGCACCGAGACAAATCTTTATATGACAGACAGATATTGGTTTCGGGTCTGGGTGTTGTGGGTCCATAGTCTCTCGTAGGTGTTGGTACCATCGATGCATTTGACCTAGTGTGGGGCTGACCCCATGTGTATGATGGCTATGTGTATGATGTTTGGTGTGTTTATTTTTTATTTGTCAATGATAATGATGCACGGTAAAATTCAATTGAATTTATATGTTTGTATGGGTTCATATTATTATAAAATAAATAAAAACAAACTATAATTAAAAAAAAAAATACATCTTAGTTCTAAACTAAGATATATTTTTTATTATTTGCGCCACGTACAGCCTTAAGTTAGCGCTATTATTAAACAATACAGATTCCATTCAAGATTAGTCTTGAAGGCACTTTTTTGGAATCGTTTGAACGTTTTTGCAGATCACTGACGGAGTGATAATATATTACGACTTATCGATGTTAAATTGGCTGAAGAATTGTCAAGAATATAATAAATAGTACCAATTATTCGTACACTAAAAATCTTGTACCGAATAATTCCAAAAATTTAAAAAATCCAAATCAGTCCAGCCGATTCTCAAGCCATGCGCTTATTTATTTATACCACTGTGATTTGGTTGAACTATAGTTAGCTTCTTTTCATCTTTCGAAAGGTCAAACATGATTAAGCAGAGGCACCAGTTCTTGCTAAGATCAACACACCTAGACTGTAAAGGTGTGTTTCAAGTTTACTTAGGATATTGTGTTGAAATTTCCAGAGTCATTAACAAGGTAAAATTAGGGACTAAGTATCAAAACTAATATAATTAACTAGAAACATTTTTGGGTTCATTAATTACACTAGAAAACTATTTAACTAAAATTATTCCGGTAAAGTGAACCCGACTGAAGAATTTCACAGTTTTGAAAATCTACTTAAATATTTGAAACTCAACTTAAGTGGTAAATTATTTTTGAAAACATAGCAATAGATCACTATAGCTATGGTTTCTTTATGTCATTATATTTATTATAAAAACATCAGGATTTCGAATGAATACAACAGTAACAGTATAATAACAAACAACATATTCAGGTCTGACCCCAGATTAAGATATAATTATCTTGGATACGTATCGGGAACTACGAGAATTTTGGTCTCATAAGACCCTAACGAAACATTTGTCTGTCACATATACATTTTTCTAGCTACGGAAATCTAACGCACATCCTCTGGTTTCACAGCAACACGCTCACTGCGCCACAATCAATATTTATTTTTAACCGACTTCGAAAAAAGATGGAGGTTCTCAATTTACCCGATTACTCGAAGACGCCTTGACTGATTCGAGAAATTCTTTTTTTGTTTAAAAGGGTATACTTCCCAGTTGGTCCCATTGGTACCAAGTCAGGATCTGATGATGCGATCTCAGAAAAATCTAGGACAACCCTCAAATTTTATACGGGCGCATAATTTGTTTTTTATTGAAGTCGGTGTACTTTTTATGAATTAAAAAACTTTTTATCTTATAACAAGATATTTGTGACAACCCTACATATTTTTGGCATGAAATTATATGAACATCTTTCCTTATCTTTATTTTGTTTTTTATCGCCGAAGCTCATACTTTTCGGAGTCCATTGGCTTTTGTGTTATGTTAACGCTTGCAATAACGAAACAAGACTCGTTTCGGGTCGGCAGGATGAAAAGAAATTAATTAGTTTCGAAGTAATTAGGAGTTGACGTCTAATGAACTGATATTTTTTGTAATTACAACTAATTTGTTATGATGTTTTCGGTTCTTTTAAAATGGTCATCTTTATGAAGGGCATTTGGATGCAATAAATTTTGGATGGAAACCTGTTTAACAACGTCTTCTATGATTTATAACTTACATAAATACATACAAAGGTTCTCACGCCTGTAATCCCCGACGAGGTAGGCAGAGGTAATCAGCACACCGACATTTTGCCGAGCTTATTACCGTCCCATGCGGAGACCGTGAGTTTGATTCCCGCACAGAGACAAATGTTGTGTGTGACTACAAATATTTGTTTTTGGTCTGAGTGTTATGGAACCGTTGTCCTTCGTAGTTCTTGATACCCAGGATATAGGTTTTATCTACTGTGGGATCAGAATTCTGTATGTGACTATTGGATATTGACTTCTGTGTCTGATAGGAATTACAAAAACACCCCTAAATATAACATTGTTCATAAACGATCACAAATCTTGATTAAGAAATATCTCTTCGTTCATACATAATATGCATAGATTTAAATAATTATATTTAGTTATCACACAACGCTGCATAATATACATACTTAATATGTATAGAACCGAATACGATGAACGACAAGTATCAATAATATATCGACGCTATTTCTCGAAAATATCACAGACGTATGAATGAGAATGTCGCTATCACTGTTAGAAATGAGTATTTGTGTACACTGTCTTGTTTCATACTAATTATTTATACACTCACGCCTGTAATCCCCGAAGGGGTAGAGCAGAGGTGTAACCAGTATACCCACTTTTCGCCGAATTTCGGTCCCATAATGTGATAGGGGGCGAGCCTTTTTTTTTTTTATCTTAGCACGGCAAAGTGACCGCACTTCACCTGATGGTAAGCGCAGTACGGTCCAATTAGAGTATCGAGTAGCGAGAGACGATTTATCCCCCGCTACTCAACACAATCATGCCGGCCTGCTCCTTCACACTACGCCATGGGCAAGAAGGTGAAGAAGCGGTCGAGGGTCTATTGTCAGGGTACTCAGAAGGCCGCAAAATGGCCAAACGTTGTACCCCAACTCTAGACCCCCAAAAAACCGGATGTACACTGGCTGATCCCGGAACGCGACACATTTGCGTGTGCCACTATGGCGGGTTTTTCACCCTGTGTACGGTGGTTGCTATCCGGGCGGATATGAATATCCTACCACCAGCCTATCGCCATACCTGGCACAGATTCCAGACTCCGGGCTAATACTGAGGAATTTCTAGATAGAAAAACCCAATATCACTTTACCCGACCCGGGGATCGAACCCGAGACCTCAGCACAGCAGTCGCAATTACAACTGCGCCACCGAGGCAGTTGTTACTAATTATTTTTTGACTTAATAAACCTGCTTCCTAAAATATTGGGTATTGTTTTTATGCTACTTCTATAGTAATATTGATCATAAATAATTTTATGAAATCAACGGGTTCTTCAGATGATTTAAAGCTTAAAGTAATCTGTAATCAATCGAAATACATACAACACAATTTAACTACCTATATTTGTGTACTATGTTTTTTTTACCTTTTATCATATTTATAAAAACTCGTACTAAACTTTTAGACCCAAGAGGCAATAGCCACTATTCGTTTTAAAAAATCGATTTTAATTCTTTATTTTATATTAATTAATAGCAATACAAACACAAGGTCAACCTACGTGGCGCAGCAGGCGATGAGCCAGCTGTGTAACAAGAGCTCGTGGGTTCGATTCCCGCACAGAAAAAAATGTTTGTTTGACAGACAGATATTTGTTTCAAGTCTAGGTGTTGTGTGACTGTAGTCCCTCGTAGTTCTTGATACCCACCACGATACAGGTTTAACGTAGTGTGGGGTATATGTTTGTGAGGGTGTATTTAATAATATTATTATTAAATATATTTTACAAATGTCAGGCGGTTTTATCGCCAAGTGCGATCTTCACCTTCACCTTGATAGCATGTAGCTAGTAATCAAGGTTTAGTATACAGGTCTATCTAGAATGTTTGGAGTTTACACAACAGTAGCAAATCATATTATGACTGTTTAACTATCTAGGTGATTAATATTACCTAAAGGCTCAACTTTAGCTACTACATATAATTTTATAGCATAGTATTAAATGTCATAAAATTATTAACGCAATAAAGATCATATGACTATATGGAATTTGCATTTTTATTGAACTTCCAACATGTACATTATTACTATACTTTTTATGTAACACATTTTTGATAAACTGTATTAAGTGTTTTGTTGGCTGCATTGTTCTACCAACAAATAAGAAAATTACAACCTTATTTTATTTCAATTAAGCTGAAACTCGCATAAAGAGCTATTTTTAGTAGTCATCACTGTTTACCAGCTACGATTTATTTTCTTGCATAATATTAACAACAAATTTCTCGCAATGACACCCACAACGTGGCTCATTCATTGTTTGATAGTTTCTAACCCTCATCAATAAATAGGCTATTAAATGCATTAAGAATCTTTCAAATCTAACTTATAGTTAAAGAGATTAACGCGTTCAAACAATATCTTATATAAAAAAAATTGCACGTCGCCTATCGGTCGCATAGCTAAATACATATGTACTGTACAATTCAATTGTTTACAAACCCTACGTGTGGCTCTCATTACGCCTCTTTGTTTCCTATTTTAGTCCACCTTAATGTTATGGGTAAGCACATTGCATTGTATTCAATGCTGGATGGACGACGGATGGACTGTTATCTTAAAACTAACTGTTGTTCTACTGTCAGAATTTCTGAGCTTTATACCTTATCTTAGTCTAGCAATGACCGGGGTCTTGAGATTTTACACAAAGCTCAGACTTGCTTCTGGGTGCAATCATATCGCATTGCATTCATTGCACGACCTTCGTAGACTGTCTTATAGAATTCTTTAAAATAAACATTGCGTAGTTTCAACAAACAATTTGAGTAAATGTATTGCTGTATTCTTGAATTTTATCCGACTTCAAAAAAGGAGGAGGTTAACAATTCGTCGGAATCTTTTTTTTTATGTATGTTACCCGATTACTCGAAGACGCCTGGTCCGATTCGAGAAATTATTTTTTTGTTGGTCCCATTGGCACCAAGTCAGGATCTGATGATGGGATCTCAGAAAAATCAAGGGCAACCCTCAAATTTTATAGTGACTCATAATTTGTTTTTTATTGAAGTCGTTGTACTTTTGTTTACTTATTATCCACTTCCCTGCACTACTAACTAATACATCGGTTCACAGAGCTATATATAAAGTAATAGGCTGGTTATCGAAATATCGGGCACAAAATCTGACCATAGGCAACTCACTTGTGAGTTATCGAGTTGACCAAATAAAATTACTGGTTACATCTCTGCCTACCCCTTCAGGAGTTACAGGCGTCAGTGTGTTTATAATTTATTTATTTCAACAGCTTAAATTTTACCTTGTTATTATTCGCATCATAAAACTAAGTATTGACTATGAAAATAATGCAATTAAATGATGGGTATTACGATAGCTCCTCATTGCTTGTATTAAAAATTATACTGACATTTACAGCATGCATTCAAACATTTTACGACATCATCAAAGCCCTTTTCGATATAAATTCAAATGAAATACGTACCAATAAAACGTTAAATTTCTTTAATTTAATGCGTAGTGATCCGTAAAAACCCTACGATAGGAGTTTATTTCGAACATACGTAATGCACTTATCTTTGATCGGAAAAGATAAAATCATTATAAAACGTGGTATTAATGTATAGATAATTTTTATTACCACTTCGCTTATTGGCGCGAAATATGTACATATATATATTTGAAAATAATCGAGTACAAGTTATGTCGGATATAAAAGTTTTATTTCATCATTGATAATGTTCATTGGAAAAGTAAAGTTAACTATCATATTGTTAGCAACACAAAAGAGTGCTATTTGAGTTACCTTAAAAGGCACATAAATGATGATTACCACTGTGATGGTAAATTTAATAGTCACTGTTACACACCTCAGTGCCCATCGTTAAGAACCGTGTCAGGATTTAACAAATACCACTTTCTACTTAGTCCCAAGTACGCAAGGACAGCATAACCCCTATACTGAACTGCCACCAGACCAACAAAATATATTATGTAATAGATTTGCTTTCATTTTCTGATTTCAAACGTAATGCAGAGAATAAAGGAAATAATACATGTAACTGAATAGTAGAAAATTTGGTAGACAAATTTATATGAAAGACGAATAACAGAGGGTCTTTATCGTAATGTAAAGAGCTAGAAGAAAGCACTTGAGGAAAATATATGTCGATCTAATGATCTTTCTGACAAAAAGCAGTACACGATTAGAGACGAGACAATAGGCGGAAGAGGTACGCTTCGTAGCTTTGAGCTAGTGGGCTAACACTCTGCCTACCCTCCATTATCATCCATTATCTCCATTTATTCTGGCAAGATAAAGTGACAACATCGTACCTGTTGATAAATAAATACAGTGTATTTGCCGGAGTTCCTAAATGTATACTGGCAGACACAGAGGCTTAACTCACTAATACGAGCCACTGCGACTGGTATTTTATCGTGTATGGTAGTCCCTATGGATCGTATACAAACATTATCACCTTCACCCAACAATTAAATTAAAATCTTTTTTTTTTTAGTGCTTTGATAGGCCGACGAGCAGACGGGCCACCTGATGGTAAGTAGTCACCGCCGCCCATAGACTTCTGCAATGCCAGGGCACAGCAAAGCCGCTGCCTACCGTTAAATCTCACTAATAGAAGCAGTTCAAATTCATAAAAATATTTCAGTCTACTAACAACTACATAAATTTAATTTAGAGCGAGCATTGAAAACCTTTTTAACTCAGATCGAATCTTTCAAACGCCGCAGAGTGTGTAATGTATCAAAGTAGCACACTGTAACAGCACAAAGAGCAAGGTCAGCTCACTTAGCATACTGGTTATAATCTTGTGATAATAAAACGAACGCTTCTACACATTCAATTGTTGGTACGAGATAATTTAGTGTAAGATATTTCCTTGATTTAGTTGTGCTAAATGGTCATAAAGAAGATCGCAGGGATATTAAAAATATCGTCTAAGAAGTTAGTATTAAGATGTGAATTGCATTTAATGATTGGAAATGATGGAACGATCTTTCTGTATATTATAGTGACCAAAAAGTATTTGACAAGGACAGAGTCAATTGAATAGAAAATGAATGCAGCTTTGCCCAAGAAAGTGAAACTGACAATAGAAATTTGCTTTATTCAAAGTGACCTTGCACTGCGGTCAAATTTGATCAGCACGTTGTAACATTTACCAACTTTGACGGGTTGACCTATTTTACAAAGTTTTGAAGTCGTGTACTGCATTTTAAATTTGGTTTGTGTCTTCTTCTGAGAGATTAAATTCTTAACCGAACACTTGATTTGAGAGAATATATGAAGAATTCTGCCAAAGTAATTTATTTTCTTATCAATTTTTCTAACTAAGGCCTAGCCCCTCTCATTAATGAATGAACGAAGTGAATGTTTAATACAGGGATAGTATTATTATTATAAATATCAATTTTTCTAATTAGAACCGTGTCATGATAGTTAAATGTGGAGTTGAATAAAATATAGCTTGACGTTATTTTATAGACATAAAAACTGAACTATTCCATTAATCAAGATCTACTTGCACCTTCCATTTCCACAGCTGGGTAGATAAAAAACACAATTCAAGAACGATTAAAAGCACTTCTATGCATAGTCTTTTTTACCAATATAATAAATCGTCAAAATCAAATTAACTACGATACCATCGCAGAACATGGACAACCATGTTTCTGTAAAGGAAAAAAATTAAAGCAAAAAATGCCAATAGATAGACGGAAAACCCTGCACTATGTAAACGGCACAAAGACCACAATTGCACAAACATATTAACAGATTGTTAACCATAAAAAGCTAATTACATGTATATGGTATATATATTTGACTCATTATTTCGTGAGATTGTAAAAAACTTAATGAAATGTACAATCTATTTGTGTCCAATTTGGCATGCGAGTTAAGATCTACTAATACCAAGTCGGTAGACACAGGCAAAAGACTACCTTTTATACCAATGCAACGTACGTTAGAAACTACTAAATGTTTGACTTTGGTTGTAATGAAAATGTAACAGGAAATGCTCGAAACATTTTAGTTAGTTATGAAAACAGTTTACTTCATAAGATCACTTCAACTGCTAGTAATGATAGATATTTTAATTTAGGTATTTATGCAGGTGATAGCCGTTGACTTTGATATGACTAGGAACTGCGCCTAGATACCATAATTCCTCCAAGAAATGTTTCACATTCCAGGAATAGTATTTCACATGCACCAACATGGAATAACAGCTCGTGCGCTGCCTATGTTCCAAACGCTAGACTACTTCTGATCTTTCAAATTTTAAAGCCAATGCACTTAAACAAATGTAATAACGAACCAAAATTGAATATAAATCAAGAAAAAGGTCATTCAGCAACTGACCAGAAAGTGGTAGGGGTTACAAAAACTAGTATGGTATACAAAAAAGGAACAATCGTGCAAGACGGTGGGTGTTTCACTCGTTCGATGACTGCGTAAATTATCAACTAACTAAGCTCTTTATTTTTTGCGCGAACCATTGTTCGTCATGATATGGTATTAATAGCGATCGTGTGTCAGGGTTAGCAACAACATGAATAATTTATGGCTGGATATTAAGTTTTTCGTTATTTTTAAAATACGACACGCTATAAGAATAATGTAATAAAACTTCATTTAATGTTGATACGCTTGATGCTATGAGAAAAATTGATGCTTATGAAACTAATTGATATTAAATCTTCATTTGAGGTTGTAGTATAGATAGTTGTAGTAGTGATAATCGATCACAACTAGTGATAATACGGGGCTACAAATCACTCGAAAGATCAGTGCCTTCCGGCGTGCCTCAGGGTTCTCATCTGGGGCCGATGTTCTTTTTGGTCTTTATTAATGACTTGTGCTCAAACATAACCTCAAAGTATCAAATGTTTGCAGATGATTTGAAATTATATAGGGTAATACGATCTGTTGATGATATTTCGCATTTACAAAGTGACATTGACGCTATTAGCGACTGGTGTGCTATGAATAAGATGGTGCTTAATGCCGCTAAATGCTGTCATATGAAGTTCACTAGAAAAATAATTTCATTACCAGCCGTTTATAGCATAAATGGCGTTGTACTTGGAGAGGTCTCAAGTATGCGTGATCTCGGAGTCACGGTTGACACTAACCTGAATTTCCGCGAACATATTGACTATATCATCAAAAAGGGAGCACGCCTCAGTGGTTTTGTGACAAGGCAAACACGTTTTTTCAAAGATTCTGAAATATCTATTATTTTATTTAATTGCTACGTCCGAAGCCTATTAGAATATTGTAGTCCTGTTTGGAATCCCTCCTATGCAGTACATATCAACCGACTTGAAAGGCTTCAAAAGCAATTTTTATATCATATTTCCTATGCTAACAACCTCTGTCATAATCTGCAGTCTTACCAATCCAGATTAACACACTATAAAATAACCCCGCTTGGATACAGACGGACTATAGCCGACTTAGTTTTTTTGAAGAAAATATTAGATGGCAATATCGATAGCTCAAATCTGCTCCATAAAATTAATTTTACTGTTCCGCGATCTTGCACCCGTCTCCAAAATAGAACAACGTTCAGTCTTCCTTTTTATCGTACCAACCACAGTCGGAATTCACCAATTTACAGAATGTGCTGTACATACAATACAATTTGTCACAATATAGATATTTTCAGTACATCTATATCCTCATTGAAAAGACTGTTAGAAACTAATCCAAATACATTACATAATAATTAAGTTATATGTTTGTTATGTAGTTTATGTTTTCTGTTTATCCAGTTTATATTAATTTTTGTTTAGGTTCTTACTGTTTAATTTTTATTGTCTGTTAATTTATTTTTCTGTATTTTTATTATTTTTAATTAAGCCGATTTATAATTTACACGCATGCTGTGTTCACTCCAAGAAGGTGGTACACTGTTGTATGATATTTTTATTTTATGTCTTAACATTGTAATAACTGTGTACAACTAGTTCAGTGAACCAAAAAAAAAAAAAAAAAAATTTGAAAATCATTAGTGATCCGTTTCAGTAGTCAAAAAACATTCTACTCTAGTGCGTTAAAACCCATCCGTGCCTAAATTATCAGTTTTCTTCAAGTTCTGTGATTCTGCCAAATATTATATTTATAAAGACCTTTATTGAAACTACGAGGCATTTGCGATCGCAATATAAAGTCAGGCGTGGTTTATAGAAATAAAAAATTGTATAAAGGGGTTATTATAGAATATAATGAAAGAACAAAAGGTGTGGGCGCATTATACACAGTAATCGTTGAAGCGTATGACTAGCGCGGTAACTGGGGCACAATTCTTGTCTATTGCGTGGTGATGCGTGTTAGAACATGCTTTTATACAGTAATATTTTACATATTTCAATTACAAAATGGTTTGGTACTTTCTTGTGATAGGGTTTGGAACACAAATTACCGTGGTGATGAAATCCTTGTACATTTTGTTAATGTTATCTAAATGAGACCTCTTCTTTTCATTCCTACGTTTATTCGTTGAAAAAGAGTGTAATGGGAAAGCGATATTGAATTATGTCATTATTTTCAAATGTAATTTTTAAAATTTTTGTCTCATGACACAATGCGAAATGGTTTATTTACAGATCAATGCTTTTTTATTTGTTGATAAATTACCTTAAGCAAGACATAAATGATCTACGTTCTGGTCACAGCCATGTCCAGAAGTATTATCACAGTCTTAATTATATCAGAAACCCTCATAATATTAAAAACACTAAACATATTCACATAGTTACTCTCAAAGCGAAAATCATTAACACATCTGTAATCACAATTGGATTTAATACCAACATTGCAGAGTTAATGCTTTCATTATCATCCGGCAGTATGCAAATGACATGTTCATACATAATCTATCTTGCATAAGTATCAAACATATAAATACTTAATGAAGGTTCATTACCATCTGAATCTATAGATTTGATGATTTTTAGGATAGGCACAATACTACGTTAGTTTAGAATAAGTGTTACGTCTATAGCTTAGTATTAATAAACTTTGTAAATACATATTTATACTAATAAATGATTCGTTATCATGGATATCAGAGAAATTAGCTTAGTCTATGTTTGGCCTGAGTTGTTTCTGAGTACTCTGACACTAGACCCTCAACCGCTTCTTCACCTCCTTGCCCCATGGCGTAATGTGAAGAAGGCATACAACAGGCCGGCATGATTGTTTTAAGTAGCGAGGGATAGATTGTTTCTCGCTACTTGGTACTCTAACTAGACGGCACTGCGTTTACCGTCAGGTGCAGTGTGGTCACGTTGTCGTGCCAGGATAAGCAATAAAAAAAGTGGACTGAGGTTACTATACATGATCAGTAGTTCGTAGTAACGTTGGCTGGCATACTAGAGCAAAAATGTTGTTCCTTTATAGGTCGTTAAAGCCATTGCATCTAATGAACATGAACGATAGGCTAAGTTCTTACTTAGTTTATCGTAGTCTTTTTGAAAATAATCGACGTAACTTCTCAAAAGGATATGAATATTGTTTATATCAGCGGTCCTAGCACAAACTTGTAAATTAGGAATTGTTAAACATCAAAGACTAGGATGAAAATTTTAACAATGATGACATTCTCGAATCGAACAATTATACGCAGTGGAAATGAAGTGGAGTGGAACTCTTTGCCGGAGTCTATATTTCCCGAAAATTATAACCTGGGTATCTTTAAGTTAAAAGTGAATAGGTATATTCTAGGCAAGCGTGCTCGTAGACCACATAATCAATTACCATCGGGCGAGATAGTTAGTGGCCAAACGCAAGCCTGTTTTAGTAAAACAAAATATACGAGTGAGTTCGGTACACATAACTCTCAACCCTATCAACATTATTGTGTAGAAGACGTCCATCTAAAACATAAAATTCCGTACATACATTACGTAAGTATCTATGCCTAATGACATTGGCTTACATTCGTCCAACCGACACACATTCAATTTGCGCACCGCTGTACACAGCATGGCAAAAAACTGGATATTCGTATGCTATTTTGAGACGTATACGCTTCTTAGAAAGTTTACGTTTGTATGGATAAAAACTGGTCAAATGTAATTCGATATTTAGGCCTGTTCGTCCTGATTCAGCCGTATTTTAGAATGATGTTTTTACAAAGTTGTCACGTGGCTTGTCTTAATTAGATATATGGAAAAGTATTTTGGTTGAGTAATGTGGTTCAAAACATTGCGAGACCTGAAAATATTTGTCTCCAATTCTGGAACTTTGAGATTAGGTATATTCCGGATATCTATCTATAACCTAAAAGAGCTCTATTTTTTTAACCATATTAGATAGCCAGCTGAAATTTTCATAGAGCACGTGTTATAACGGTTGAAAGCTTACCAAACAAAATAATACACACACATGTTATCATGTACGGAGCCCGAGACCTGTTCGAACTTGACTGGTATTTATAATATGAAAACGGCAAATACTGATGGACGATAGCAGCCCCATCTAACCTTTTTTTACTAGCACGGCAAAGTGACCACACTACACCTGATGTAAGCGCAGTGCCGTCCAGTTACAGTATCAAGCAGCGAGATACCACTATACCTCACTACTACATTCCAGATATATTTCAAAAAGTGTACAGAAGAAGATAGGCGCACCCCCTTTCACGATAGGCTCGCCTCCTATCACATTGTGAGACCGTAATAATTCGGAGGAAAGTGGGTGTACTGGTTACATCTCTGCCTATCCCTTCGGGGATTACAGGCGTGATTGTATATGTATAGAATGAATGATGTCCAATCACTGACCCCGACGTGTTTTAATGGAATTTTTGAACAAACTACAGATAGTTCGTTAACAGTAGGTATTTGTGATTTTTTGCCAGTTGGCGACTGCCCAGCTTGTCCGCACGCTGACAGATCTGCATGCTGAGTGCTGACACGTTGGCTAGGTGACGTCGCGTCGGATGCGGGAAACTCAGACCAACAACTTGTGAAAGAACTTACAATACAATCATAGTGTTGTCTGGTTGTGATTATTATAGATAGATTTGTTGACGATTTTTTTTTATCCTGGCACGGCAACTGACCACACTGCACGTGATGGTAAGCGCAGTGCCGTCCAATTAGAGCATTGATTAGTGAGAGATAATCTATCCTCCACTTCTGAACACAATCATGCTTGCCTGCATCTTCACACTATAACATGAGCAAGAAGGTGAAGCGGTCGAGGGTCTAGTATCAGAGTACTCAGAAGGCCGCAAAACGGCCAAACATCGTACCCCAATCTTGACCCTTGAATCCTGTCCAAAAATAGTAGCAAAACCACCTAGAACTTTGAAGCCAAGTACTGTATGGCACTGAATTGTTCTCGTCGCACTGTGATGATACCTAGTAATGTCATTAGCTGCACACAACATTTACCAAACTTTGATAATCAAAAGGAGTTATTAGGAATTTCGAATATGTTTTAGAACATTATTGTTTAGCTGTGCCATGTAACTGTACGTCAACTCTAGTGTTTAAAGCCTCATGCGCATGCCTTTGATAGACTACGCTTCGAATCTACAAAATAGTATACCAGATAAAGCATCGTGGCCTTAAATTATAAGCTCCAAATTACACTAAATGTTTCACATGTTTAACATAGATATGTACCAAACAAAAGAGTCTTTAGTTCAAAGCAAACCATTACTCTGCCACAAAGGTCTTGCATAAAACAAACGCAAACAATAACAAAAAAGCATACAGACAAAGGAAACGGAAACTTTTAATCCCAACATTAGCATGTTATAATGTAACCCCCGCGATGCGGGCTGAAGGTAAAAAACTACAAACCTTGAAGGCGACCACATAAATACGTCATTAGATGCATATCGGCTTTAAGCAGCATTATTACAGCGAACTCAGCGATGCATGCGCTTGATTCGCGCAAAACAATAACATTTTCGTATTACAAGGTTATACGGAGACATTTAAATTTATAATTTTACACGATAAAGGAACGTAAGTAAATCCCATTGTCTACTTCGATCTTGGTTTAATTCTGCAGTTATTTGTATATGTTCATTATATTTGCGATGTTGAATGCACAACAAACCGTAGACATCGGCTTTGCTGTGCCCTGGCAGAAGTCTATGGGCGGCGGTGTCTACTTACCATCAGGTGGCCCATCTGCTCGTCTGTCTACACAAGAAGTAAAAAAAATGCACGAATCGTGAGTCATAAGGCACAATATTTTATTATGTACTAAAATGTACATTAGATACATACATACCCACGCCTGTAAAGTAAGGGTAGGCAGAGTTGTCCCCATACTCATAATTCGTCGAGCTTATTACCGTCCCATGATAGGGGGCGAGCATAACGCCAAACTAAGCTTAATTACCGGGCTGATACTGAGAATTTCGGGAGAGAAAAAACCTCGATCTGCGGATCGAACCCGGGACCTCTGCGCAACAGTCGTACCACGTAATAACAACTGCGCCACCGAGGCAGTCACACACATTTTTTATATTATTTATGAATACCTTGTTAATGCTTCAAGGAAATATTTTATCTTATAGATTATATTACTTGAGCCATTAAAGTTTATATTTAAGTTATTTAAAGAAAGGCATGTAGCATACAAATTCACAAGAGAAGCCATTTTACGAAATGTCAAGGTAATTCATAAAACGCTGATATTTCATAAAGTACATGATTAACCTTTTGACTTGCAACTTGTTTCAAATTAGCTATATACATAACCAATTTACTAAAAGAATGACAGTAATAGTGGTGACAGAATAATACATTTATATCGTTACGAGCATTAAACCTGACCTCTCATCTCTTCAAATTATTATTTACATCGTTTAAAAACTATTTGCTCTGAATAAATATAATAAAATTTATCAAATATTTGTTATAATATCAGGTCTGTATTAAATATTATCTCACTATTTGGCACCGGCCTCCTGTATTAATGAGGGGTCAGGTCTTAGTCTACCACGTTGACCTAATGTGGGCCATTGAAATTTTAATGAGTATTCTCATATGCAGGTTCCTCACGATGTTTTCCTTCACCGTTAAATCAAGCGAAAATCAATAATGAATACACACGTAACTTTAAAGCAGACAGATATGTATGCCAGCAGTTCGTATCAAATCAAACTAGGCTATCGCTACTTTTTCTTGTTCATTATTTACATGGAAAAAGTGTAGAATATAAAATGCACATATTATTATACTGCCGAGTCATTTGCATCTAATTCTAAATGTGTTTTAACAAAGTTCCAAGAATGCATCTAAAATGCTATTGTTTATTAAACAAGCTGGTCATTTTACGAATTAACTGATTTTACGATCCACCCACGACATAGATGAAAGTAAATCTGTTTAATTCGTGGATTATTTTTCTTGCAGCTAATCTAATCGAAAATAAAAATGAGAGTTGATTTGTCTGTCTGTTTCCTCTTAATGTTTCCAAAGTTAAACAGCTTTCGTAATGAAACATATAATAACGTCAACAATATAACATTAAGCCTGAAATTGTTATAGAACAATATCCATCGTAGAAATTGCAAATTCCAAAAAAATTACAAGTTGAAACCATCGGAACCGCGGTGAAAAGGCAGTCGTATCTCAATAGGAAAGCAAATTTTTTTTTTTAGTGCCTCGATAGGCAGACGAGCAGACGGGCCACCTGATGGTAAGTAGTCACCGCCGCCCATAGACTTCTGCAATACCAGGGCACAGCAAAGCCGCTGCCTACCGTTAAAATTGTTTGGACATTAAAATCATACTAAGTTTGATTGAGATCTGGATTTTTCCACGATGCATTAATTCAACACTACGTCATCTAAATAGGTTAAAGTGACTCTGAGCAGGGAATTTTCTTGAGGAAAATTTATTGAGCTAATATTTAGCTCATACTTGTTTTTCCACAATACCTATTTCATACCTATTTCATACTTATTTCTCCAAGTTAACTTAGATCTTAAAATCGTTTATTCTGTGTAAAAAATGAGCAATGATTGTTTATCAAAAAGAAATTCTACAAAGGATGCAGGCGACATAAATCTTAAAAATCTATTTTTATATTGAATCTATGGGTAAATCAAATTTGATTATGGACCTTTTAAAATTAATATTAAGTGGACGATTTTTTATAGATTTTTTATATCGTAAGTAACAAGAACCTCACATAAAAAAATATCTATTTATTTCAACATCCTAATACAATATACAGTGTGTCTTGCAACCTTTTTTTTATACAAATATCCTCGGCAATTCTCAAGTTTTGACGCAATATGAATGTACAAAGAAATATTCAAAAACACATGGGCAACAATAATGACAATTACATAATTCAATTTTGTAATGCATTAATGTACACCAACCATAACAATTCTATCTTTATATCTATCACACAAACATCACTATCGCCATCACGCACCATCACAATCCATTGTATGAAAATCATTCTATTTATTCTGCCCGACCCCAATCATAACTGACACCGACATCGTTTTATCACAGTTTGAAAATTATACAGACGGTCAATTAAGACGTTGCGACTAGCTAATGTTATTAAAGGGATTTTTCTCATTTTGATACTGTATATTATTTAATATACAACATAATATGTCTCTAAAGGATTATTTTTTTCTAAATCATGCCTCAATTATTATAAGTATTTAAATATTCGTATAAGCAAAAGTGAGTGCATAGTGCTTTCTTACTATCGCCCTTGCACGCCTGCGCCATTCCGTGTGGAGACGTCATGAATCATTTCGTGCATCCTTTTTCTGTCATTTGACAATTACTTATTTGAATAAGTCACTATGATGCGTTTTCCCCCAAATGTAGTTATTTTGTTAAGTATGTAATATAATGCGTATTAGGTATCAGCAAATTAGCCAATATTTTGATCAGCTACAATGGATTATAAACTAAAATGTTAAAACATAATTTTCTTTTTCGCGTTTCTTTGTTTTTCTTAGATCACAGTGGCGTTTATGGTATGTATTATACGTGCGTCATAATCATGTACTTGAATATCTCATAAATGAAAGCAACGCAAAACGCACCATGAAAGTGATCAAAGAGATAGAGCTCACCTAGCTATAGTCGATGCCGGCTTTACGTCAACATCAAACGCGTTGACGCACTGTAAGATTTACAAGCTGTAGTTTTATTGTCCAAAGTGCACGCGCCTTCAATTGCCCAATCAGATCCAATGATTCCTTCTAGTGTGGCCCGATTTAGTTCGAGTACAAGTGGTCGAACTGATGTTATGATTGGCGTGTGTTGATCGTATTTTAAGAAATTTGAATTGGATGCGAAAATTGATTTATTTTGAAGTATCAGGAAGCTATCATAGGCCAGCATGATTGAGTTGAGTAGCCAGGAATAGACTGTCTCTCGCTACATGATACTCTATCTGGACGGCACTGCGCTTACCATCAGCAGTGTGGTCAATTTGCCGTGCCAGATAAAAAAATAATAATAAATAAATAAAAAAAAACTCGTTAAATTATAAAAGTAATATAGGCATAAGTACTGTTACTGGATGGAGACCGAAGCATGTGAACTCTCATATGCCATTTAATGAACTCGTATCGGCTGAGGAAGATAGATTAGGAAGAACGCCTGCAACCTTTTTTTTTTTTTTTGTTGTCGCGGGGAAAGCGTTTTATTACTACCGCCCGCTCCGGGGGGAAGCGGAATAAGAATAAAACGGTTATGCTGGACTAGCCGGTCTTACGACCCAGCATCCCCCTCGCCCGGATGATGGCTATCCGGGCAGCTGCTGGGCCGAGTCCCTACCCCCTATGTACACCCCACCCGACACTACCAGCTAAAACCCCGCGGTGGCCTTCTTCGGCGCTTACGGAGCGATCCCGGGGTATTCTAAGGAGTGCTAGAATTGCTGCCGGAACCGCCCCTGCGCGGTGCTGCGTAGCAGCCCATCTCCATGGGAGGGCTTAGGAGCCCCCGCGCACCGAACAACGACAGCGAACGAGGCCTTACCACACGCGCTGCCGTCCATCTCGGGGTCGCACGATGCTCCGAAACTGGGAGTGCATCGATTCGGGCTGACAGCCCCCCGCTGCGAGCCCGCGACCCCCGATGGCCCCTATTAGTCGCCTCGTACGACAGGCAGGGGTTACCGTGGTGGAATTCAAACGCCCCCGTTCCACAGGGCGGGAGACGCCGGTCAGTCGTCCACCCGGCGCCTCCTACGTCTTCTCTGGCGGCGGGAGGGATCATTTCGTTCCCGATCCCTCTCGGCACTCTCCTTCTGCGAGATGACGCTCTCGCAGAAGTGGGCCACCGCACGCCAGGACCTCCGGCTGGCGACCATGGACGACACCACGGCCGGCAGCGAGAGGTCTCCTCCGACGACTGCTCTGAGAGCGCTGCGCTCTTCGTCCCAGGCTGGGCACTCCTCCAACGTATGTTGGGCCGTGTCCTCGTGGCAGTTGCCACAATGGTGGCACACGGCAGACACCTCCTTTCCGATCCGACACAGGAACGAACCGAAACATCCGTGGTCCGTCAGTACCTGCGTCAGCCGGAAAGTTGGCGCACCGTGGCGCCTGTCTAGCCATCTCTTTAGGACAGGACGCACTGCCGCGACGGTCCTCAAGCCCGCACTTGGGCTTTCCAGCCTGGTATGCCACTCCTCCACAGCGGTTCTGCGAAATCGGGCCGCAATCTCCCTCGGGGCCAGTCTCACCTGACGGCGACTGGACGCCTCCTCCCGCCAGAAGAACGCGGACGAGAGGAGTTTTGCGTCCAACTCCCAAGGGAGGGTGCCGGCTAATACGCAGGCCGCCTCGTGGGAGACCGTGCGGTAGCCCCTTACTATTCGCTGCGCCAACAAACGCTGCGGTTTGCGCAGCAAGGCGACGCAGCGGGGTTTCAGGGACTGGGCCCATACGGGACATAAATATTTTAAGGCTTTTCTATAAATAAGGTTGCCATTGAGGCAGTGTTTTGGACTGAATGATCACTGAATTAGGGTCATCTTACTATCAATAAAATATTCCGCCTTTTCTTTCTTTTGTAATATAATATAATTCTGACAGCCTCTGTGGCGCAGCGGGCGAGTAGCCGGCTTTGAAGATACCGTGGGTTCGATTCTCGCACCGAGACAAATATTTGTGACAGATAGATATTTGTTTCGGGTCTGGATGTTGTGGGACCGTAGTCCCTCGTAGTTCTTGATACCCACGATACATGCTTAACCTAGTGTGGGGTTTGAGCTATGTGCGTGACTGTTGGGTGTGTTTATTAATTATTTATTTATAAAACAAAGTCAATGTTCATGAATAACCCATCTAATCACCCTGTATTTTTTACTTTTTATGTTTTTTCGGTGCCACGATGCGGGTAATGTAACATATATCACTGATAAATACAATGTTTTTTAATCCGACTGCCGCGTGTATGACTTTTTGTCTTTAATATTTTCGTGTCTCCGCAGTATACCATGACGAGGTAACAAAAAATAATTACTTGGTAATACTGAATTAGGTTTTTAAATTAGGTTTTTAAAATTTAGCTGGTGGTAGGATATTCATATCCGCCCGGATAGCGACCACCGTACACAGGGCGAAAAACCCGCCATAGTGGCACACGCAAGTGTGTTGCGTTCCGGGATCAGCCAGTGTACATCCGGTTTTTGTCGGGGGTCTGGAGTTAGGGTACAATGGCCATTTTGCGGCCTTCTTAGTACTCTGACACTAGACCCTCGAGCCCTTCTTCACCTTCTTGCCCATGGCGTAGTGTGAAGAAGCAGGCCGGCATGAGTGTGTTGAGTAGTGGGGGATAGATCGTCTCTCGCTACTCAGTACTCTATTTGGACCGCACTGCGCTTACCATCAGGTACAGTGCGGTCACTTTGCCGTGCCAGGATAAAAAAAAATCATATTCCAACGCATACACTTCTATGTAACGCTATACGCATTAATGTCAATTAATTTAATAAAAAAAAGTTAAAATACGTTAGATATGCCTTTTAAACCCTTATGTTTTTATAAATAATATTTTTTTAAATCTATGTAACTGTGTGTAAAAACATTATATTTAAATGTTACGCCAACGGAAACACAAAAATAAGTTACTGTGTCAGGAGTAAAGGTATACTCATCATTTAATAATACCAGCCTTGTATTATGCATTGTCCCACTGCTGAGAGGTTAGGTCATAGTCCAGCACGCTGCTTTAAAGCGACTTGGTAGACTTCACATACCTTAGAAAAAATTCGTACCTGAAACTCTCAGGTACGTTGTAATACAGAAGGCCCGTACCCAGCAGTGGGGCAGTATAACACAGGGTATGCATATAATATAGACAGTCTCCGTGGCGCAGTTGGCGTGTAGCCGGCTGTGGAACGAGAGGCCGTGGGTTCGATTCCCACACCGGGACAAATGTTTGTGTGACAGACAGATATTTGTGTCCTGGGTCTGGGTGTAGTGAGACCGAAAGTCTCTCGTACTCCCTGATACCCACCACACAGGACTCGAATCTTAGTGTGGAGTCGGGGCTATGTGTGTTACAGTTGGGTGTTATTTATCTGTATATATAAAAGAAGAAGCTGACTGACTGACTGACTGACTGACTGACTGACTGATCGATCAACGCACAGCCAAAACGGCTGGGGTTAGAGACTTGAAATTTTGATAGTAGGTACCTTTTATGACGTAGGCATCCACTAACGAAGGGTTTTTGGAAATACCACCCGTAAGGGGGTGAAATAGGGGATGATAGTTTGTATGAAAATCCGTCATTTTTGAAGTTAAGTTTATGAAAATTAGTATTTGGCGTTTTAGTCAAAAATAAAAAATATATATTTCAGGATTTTTGGAAATTCCACCCCGAAGGGGGTAAAATAGGGGAAGAAAGTTTGTATGAAAATCTGTCATTTTTGCAGTTAAGTGCATGAAAATTGGTATTTTGTAGTGTATACTTTTTGTCTCAAACATGACATCCACGCGAGCGGATTCGCGAGCAACAGCTAGTTTAATATACGTCCTTAAAGTTATGTCCAATATTTTCATATCACTCCATTTTTAATTCTCTAATGCTGCCATAGCTGCAGCGTTCGAATTTCAAACACGATCGCTGACATGACGTACCGATACAAAATGATGCCAGTATTCGCAAGTACAGTGCGGCAACCTAACAACATATTATTAGACTTGAACAGCACAAAACCAATTGTACAAAACATCTTCACCAGGTGAGGCGATGGAATCATTAGCAAGTATATGCAATTCATTATAAAATGCAGAAATAACCGGTACCGAGCAAAATATCGTGTAATGTTCACCGAGAATAGTTTAATAATTAAAACCTGTTTGAAATAACCAGTTATTGGTTTTCTTTGTGCTATTTTTACGAATGTATATAATACGCTTAAAGAACTGTCTATATGTTTATATGTCTATGATAGTTCGGTGGTATTTAGTCTTGCTAGGTTGAGTGATGTTTAAGCTTAAAAGAAATGAGACGAAGCACTGTATAGTATGACTCTAAGAGTATGACAGATGTATCGAGTAAGGCCCTGTTGTTTTAGCCGTGGTCAATTTTAATTCTTGTTAAAGTCATTAGACAGACAGTAGTATAGTAAAAAGATATTAGAAAAAAACATTAATAATAATTATTGTAGTTTCCTGTGTTTATTTTGTACATTATCCGATATAATATGCAAAAGAAACTATTTTGCGAAAACAGAATCAAATTTGCTTAAAAATTAGGTCACAATATTTATTTCAAATATTGGTATGAGCAAAAAGAGCGTTGTGGGAACATCTCACTATCTTCCTCGCACAACGTCATAGTAATGGTTATTCTGAGAGGTGACGTCACGGCTCATAGCATGCATCCTATTACTGTCATTTGACAACTGCCCCTTCCAGCAGATTTGAATGGTGTCCAATTTAATTATTTTTGTTCGGATTCATAAAATTGTTTCGATAACAGGATTGTTTCCATAGAATCTTGTTGATTCAAAAATTCGGGTCAACTACCCTATTCAAAGCAAACAACAAATGACCATTATGCATATATTGTGTCACTATAGGCGTGACGATTTTATTAAGTTAATTAATACTAACTTCTTATTTAACACGTCGACATTAATAATGAGGTTTGTATGCACGATAGAACTGATCCGTCTGTGCGTCACGGAAGAATATTAATTGATTTTAATAAGGAGTGATTGTCGTTGCGGTAGGTCAGGTGAAATTTTTGAATATGATATTTGTAATTTTGACTAAAAAAATCAACTTTCAAACTATCCGTTTAAAGTTGATTTTTGTAAGACACAAGGCCCTGATCATGCTGGTTAGCTATGCTCTGTCACATATCCGCTCATACCAATATCAAAATAAGTTTGTAATATCAACGAATTAAGAAGGACAATGAAAAATAAGAAAAAGAACGACTGTAACTCAACTTACATGACAAAATAAAGAACTATAATGCCAGGCATTATTTGAGCATTCCATTTACAACTCGCTGTCATTTTTCCTTTGTTCGTGCTTAAAGCAACTTCAAAAAGAAAAGAAAGTATTATTTAGGTATTTCATAATACTATAACGTACTGGCCACCATATTAAAAAAAACAAAATCCAGCAACAGTCTTCTCTCTTTGGTAAAGTACCCTTTTCCACCAGAAAGGTTTCACCTTAAACATTACACAAAAAAATTTGAACTTGGAATTTCACATCCGACGTGTTCAAATTAGTTTTATTTCAACAATAAATGCTGTGACACCTATAAAACCGAAAGAAGATAAAACGTTCGCGAAGGATAAAAGATACCGCGTTTTTCATCGGTTAAGCGAGTCAATTGTACTTTCCAGAATCGAAAACCGAACGCAAATGATAGCTCTGCCTGGAAATTGAATCCAAAGATTGGGATTTATAACCTAGCCGCCACAAGATCAATGTGGAAATGAAACACATCTTGAAATAGGTAACCGAAAATTGAATGAAAATATTTCGCAACTTTCGATAAAATTCAATACAAACAAGGAAAAGGGATTGTATTTATTTATTTACAAAGCAATACATCTGAGACAATAATACGTTCGCTTAGTATACTGGAATAAAGCATTTCGTCCACGTATGTGCACAGTACACCGAGCCTCACAAACGTGACACATTGCTGTGGTGACCACACGTTTCGTTTCGGAAAGGACTGCCACATATTCAATGGTTACGTTCCCTTGTTTCTATTTTATTTTCATTTACCTTAAACATATTTAGTAACCCAACCATAATTCTTCTAGAATTGTGATTGTTCATATGAGTCACTTGATAAGTGAATCATATGAAAGTACCAACATATCAAATATTTATAATTCCATAGTCATGTAAGGATAACATACAAAAAAAAAACAAAAATTGCATAATAAACAACCTGATCCTAATCCGACGTTCGAATAACCAAGACACTTTGTTGTTAGTATCAATCACTACGAGGGACTAACTTTCCAGCTACACCCCGAGCCGAAATAAATAATGTATCACCTTTGTCTTCGCAGCTATTAAATGTCACGATGGCTGAAGAACTGTCATCAGATACTGTCATATCCACCGCTGTACCACAGCGTACTAATCCGTTTTGGAGTACAAAAGAACGGTCACCTTAGTCATTCACGATCCCGGAGGGTCCCCCGAAATCATTTCCATTATCAATGAAGGAAGCCGTATCGGCGGTGCGACTTCATTATATAAATGTACCTTTCTTATTCTATAGATAATATTGTGGTCATTAAAGTATTCTCAACGTAGCGGTTGAGGAAATTAAAAGATCATAATAATATTGGCAGTCATAGAACTACGTTTTTGTCTGTACTGAATATAAAATCATGTGTATGGTGAACGGCGAGACTAGATACAATAAATTCTACAATTTGTTATGCTATGTATTGAAGATTTTCGCAGACTTATTTTCCTAGCACCAAATTAGCATCACAGATCTGCTATATGTTTATTAATAGTTTAAATTTCGAATAAGCATGCTGATTCATTACGATTTATTGATGCTTGCTAAGATAATTAACCACATTTAAGCCCTGAAACGCATTTCGTATCTGTATTAGATATCAGACTTAAAATTACATTGCGACTAAAAAGCCTAGTTTATAAATAGCTATCTATTTAATCCTGCACTTAGCAAGCTTTGAACTGATAAACACTTAACTTACACATTCATTTAAATATGTTTCATATCGCAGTCATCTAAATTACGATTAACTAGGGTTTAATTAAATTTATTTATTTTTAAATAGATTTCGACTGCGATTTCGTAGAAGACATCGTTATATTGTAAGTTACAACTAATGTTGTAAAGATAACAGCTCTTATAAATTTAATTGCTAAATGTGTAGTAGATTATCTCTCTCCTTCAAGGATTATACCACAGAAGGATCAAAATATATCTTCAGCTGAAGAGATTTTTATGCTCATTATCGCAACAGCTAAGTAAACTTATACACAAACAAGTAAAGAGTGAAAGTACCATAAAAATTGCTTGAATTGTTTTTGGTAAATCGCGAACAAATAAACAAAGCCGTTAGTCAAACAAATTTAAAAAAATAATCCTGGGTGGTAGGTACAAATTATTTCATAATAACAGAGATGAAAATGTTAATTAGCTAAAGTATAGGAGTAAAAACATCTAGATCTTGTATAAATTCGTTCGATACACTGAACTGCGATCCAAAATTCTAGTTGCCTACAGCCATATTAAATGAAATCCGTACAGATCATGTCTTCAAAATCGTACCCGGCTTGGAAGCGGTGTAGTAGACTGAAATGGATGTTGAAGTATTAGATAAATTAAATAATGACTGGCTATCAACAGTACAGGATTGTGATTTCTGGAAGGCACTTAAAGAAGGCTTTGCTCAACATTAGCATAGCTTAATATAACACAGCAACAATAGAAGCCAAACTAAAAACACATCATGTACCCGTAACAAGAACAAGCTGGTAGCAAAAAAGGGTATCATCGTAAGAATTTCTTGGATAGTTAACCTAAACAAGTGGTTTTTCTTGAACTATCAAGGCGGCGCGGCTCGGCGGACCCGGTTCTCGGGAAACTAATAAGGGCGGCATCTTTATGATTATGCAAAAATATGTTCGACGTGTAGAAGAAATATGAACATTCATAATATGTTGTTTTTATACAAGCGAAAGTATTGTCTTACCCGTTAAGATACGTCTGATGTTAATAATTTTCGAAGTATTTGAATTTAGATCTTTTCCGTTTGTCATTCCATATTTAAATATTTGAGATTCGATATAGTTACTGTTTAGTTTAGCTTGAAGCCATAGCTGGCAATTACAAAAGTAATGACTATACGTATATCGAGAAAGTTCTGTTACTAATTGAACTACATAAAGCTTGCAGTAATGTAACGAAGCGAAATTTAAAACTAAATAGAACATCAAATTCGTGTATAAAAGTAAATTGACAAAGCTATGTGTAAAATGAGCGGCTATACACGCCAGTGGCACACCTTCGTTGGGTAAATTGACCATTCAGAATAAATGACCAGCATTTTTTTACGATGGAAATAGGCAGGAGTAATATTGTGTTTGGGTATAGACCCAAATTATTGTTGGGTATAGTACAGACGTATTATGCTGAACTTGTATTGATTCAAATAATTTGTTCATCTGTATATATAAAAGAAGAAACTGACTGACTGACTGATCGATCAACGCACAGCCTAAACGGCTGGGGTTAGAGACTTGAAATTTTGACAGTAGGTACCTTTTATCACGTAGGCATCCACTAAGGAAGGGTTTTTGGAAATACCACCCCTAAGGGGGTAAAATAGGGGATGGAAGTTTGTATGAAAATCCGTCATTTTTGAAGTTAAATGCATTAATATTGGTATTTTGTATTGTATACTTATTCTCCCAAACATGACCTCCACGCGGGCGGAGCCGCGAGCAACAGCTAGTACTAAATAAATGGCGGGCCATGGCGTCATGAATTAACATTTCTAACTTTTTTAACCCTTTCTTTGTCCTAGTTTTTTCCATGGTTGCTAGTAAGAGATTATCCTGAGTGATAAAGTCGGCAGTTATACCCATTTGTATACGTTGTTCTATTTATTCTAAACTCTATTTCAATTAAAAAATAAATTTAACTTAATAAAGTATTGTTCCGTAATTTTTTTTCATTCTACCTTCAATAAATTTATATGACCAAAGGCAATCAAGCAACATTTTATGTACTAAACGAGACTCTCAGCATGTTTCGCAACATTGCTACAAAAGTGCACAATGATGTCGATAATGCGAAATATGCTGTTGACAGACTTGCTGAACAAAGCTGAGTCCTTGTTTAAGCATATTCGGCTACAATTTGTTTAATACAATATCGTGCCAAAAATTTGTATATTATTATATAATTTATCTCTAACCACCTAGAAACAGTGTGAGGACTGAGAAGCTAATTATCACAATCTGTGTTTTTCGATTCGAAATAGATGTTCAATGTCCCCGAATTAGAATTTGCACTTGATATGACACTGAAATAACCACGAGCGTGAGGGCACTAGGTGCACCTCTGCTTAATCCTATGGGAACAAGGCGTTTATTGATTATTTATGATATATAACTTGATGCGAAGTTTAGGGCAGTTAATTAACCACGTTCAATAGAAGGTTAGATATCAACCACTGAACATTTTATTTAAGATTTCAACTTCAAACCCCATTTGCAATACAATCCATTAGCCCTTTTAATTCAAATCACTAGCACAACTCATAAATTAAATTAAGAATATATAGAAAGGCAACAAAAGAAACACCCAAGTCACCAACAGGCAACGCATAACAGAATAATATATAAAACAACAAAAGGAAGCCAGCAAGAATATCAATAAATCATACGATACCGGCTCGGTAAAAACGTAATGTAATGATGCTAAATTGAGTGAAACAGAAGGTAATACTGGGGTTGGTACCCTTGCCATGCCCGCTAAAAGAATAGCTTTGGCAGTAACAAGAGAATTTGCGTTCCCGCTGCGATTTGGATAAGACGTAATTCGGTTGTATCGTAAGAGCTAAAGATTTGGATGAAGCGTGGTAATTAATTAGGGAGGTAGTGCCTATTTTTACAATGATAGAGATTATTCTAAGTCATTTAAAAAAAATTAGAGCACATAAAGCTTTGAAAAGGTTAAGGCATGAAGTTACGGCCTTGAATGAGATAGTGCCAGTAGTATTTGTATTTTAAAGCACAGAAATTCTCGTTATATCGAATCCGACAATTCGTATTATCGAGACTGGTATTTTTATTACTCGACAAAACCACGAAGCAATCAGTTAACTTATTACGGGAACGAAAAATTTCATTATCACACGTCGGCCGTTTTGAGTTGTGTGTATAATTTGTGCCGTCGATAATTAGGAGGTACACACACTGAGAATAATGAACGTCACAATTACGTCGGCGTATAAATGCGTTGTGAAGTGCGGCGTGCCAGGGATGCCACCGGATCGATTGGGCGAAATATCGAATTATTTATCAATAATCGATTTACCACTTACATTTTTAAATTCTATAAAATCTATCAAACTCGACAGTGATTTCATCGTCTGTTCTGGTTTTTTGTAAGTCTTCTTTCGTAAGTTGCTTTGTATGTTCCTCTAACGTCTTACTGATCTACGGAACCAGCTTAAATTGCATACACTTCTAAATTTTCTTAAGTTACGTGCGTATTCATTGTTAATTTACCGCTTGCTTTAATGGTGAAGGGGAACATCGTAAGGAAGCCTGTCTGAATTCTCCAGAATTCTGCACAGGAATTTTCATATGTATGTTAAGTCAAGCAACTCGACAATCTACCTTACACAAGTAAAGGAGGCCCATGCCCAGTAGGGGGACATCATTTGGTACAGGGTTTGGTATTAATTTACATCTGTGTTTTTGAAATACTACAGATCATATTAATAGAAATTAGTTCAACAGAAATTTCCGAATACCATTCCAAGAAAAATAAAATAATTATAATTCTCTTTCCAATAAAATCTGAAGAGTTGATAACGATGGCTTTGGTTGCATGAGAAGTTATTACTTTTTAATGTTGTGGGTGAATTTTATGCCCGCTGCACACATTGGGCCAAGGTGCTGGGCCAGAAAGTTTGATCAACGTCTAGAGGGCTACTTCGAGTATGTTGGTAACTACCTACCAGCATACGCCAAGTAGTCCTCTACACATTGATCCAACTTGCTGGCCTATCACCTTGGCCCAATGTGTACAGTGGGCATTACGGTATTTTCAGAAAGGTCGGTGAGTTCTTAAGATTCTCTCATGAGAATCACAGTGTAAACTAGTAGCTCAAGGCCTCATCTCAGATGCATGGAATGATTAGCGCTGTTACTGTTGAAATGTTTTTTTTTCTTTTAATTCATTAGCTTTTGGTTCTGTACAAGAAGGTAATGATTAGTAGTCAATTTACTAGGTAATTATTCAAAGCACATTCTAATTCCATAATTAGATTCAAGCTTGTAATTATTTTGAACAGGCATTAGCAACGAAATTCGAGGTACCTCATATCTTGATTATATTTATCTTTATGAATGGTAATTCGTCAATGTTAATCAGTTAAATAATCTTTATATCCATTGTTTAATTATTCACAGCCATTTTTTCAAGCTACAACCCTACGCATGTTTTGGTAAGACGGTTACTAGCACAAGTAATAATTATATTAATAAGGGTTTCGTTCTAATTGTGTGCCTCATTGTGAAGTGTTGTTTATATCGCGTTTTCAACCATATTTAATAACATTAGCGAGACAATAGCCTGTTCATACAATAAGAGAGTGTCATCAAACATATTTAAATTAGACAATGGTTGTTTGACTTGTAATTCATATATGCTATATTATATTACTATAATCTTTAACATTTTTAACCGATTTCAAAAAAGGAGGAGTTTAACAATTCGTCGGAATCTCTTTTTTTATATATGTTACCCGATTACTCGAAGACGTCTGGACCGATACGAGAAATTATTTTTGTGTTTAAAAGGGTATACTTCCCAGGTGGTACCAATGGCACCAAGTCAGGATCTGATGATGGGATCTCAGAAAAATCAAAGAAAAACAAATTTTATAGTTACGCAGTATTTGTTTTTTGTTGAAGTCTGTATACTTTTTTATGAATTAATTGTATATTACAATGTAAAATAGAAAGTAATAAAAAAAATTATAGCTGAAATGTTTCTATTGTGCCTTTATATGGTGGTGCTAAGGTGAGAATTATATAAATATAAAAATCTGGTATGGAAATTTGATATAATGAAAACAAGTTAGTTCTTTTTTAAAGTAGAAAGGACAAAGACCATAATGTAGACAAGCAATTGAGCTTTCTGACGATCTATTATTTTTTTATTAGCTACAAAATATCGAAATTCATAACTTCTTTTTGGAAAAAATGTAAGGATAGAGAATAAACTGTTTTTTTATTTTCAAATGTTTTTGTGTTTAGAAAATGGATCACGTATTTTTATCATACAGAAATAGTTAATTTGGCATTAAAAACCAATATAATTTTTTTGGAGGTACGAATTTTAATAATTAGTCCAACGACTTGTTATACTTGTTTGATCTGATTTAGTTTATTTTTAATTTTTATCTTGACAGTTAGTAAGCGAGGTCGTGTTGTAAGTCGAAGTTGACGACGGTTGTCACTGCACAACATTAGTATAGCCACGCTGTTGATATTTCTGTCTACATTTTGAACGAGGGTCTGGTTGGTTTAATTAGCGTATATTGTCTCACAGAAAACTGAAGAGAAGAGGATACTGGGTTCACTGAGACTTCCGAAGAAGAAAATTCTCCGCCTCTCTTTCCTTCCATTCCTTTTTTTAAAGTATGAGCATTCTAGAATTATAAGTGCTGATACGCGCCTTTGTTGCTCTCTTGCTATAATTTTATTTATACCATATAAAATACAGTTAGACGTTCATACATAACTCAACGCTACCTCTAAACAATTCACTATTCCTTATGTCCGTGACACGCATCATTGCTTATAAAATACCAACGTGTAAGTTATATTTTGATGAGGACTCGGTCACGATGTTTTGTGCTATGCCTTTGTTAGTTGACCTCAAATAACCTTAAAATAAATACACAATAATTTTCATACATTAGAATTGTCTTGAGTAAGGAATCGAACCGACATCAAATGAAATGGGGCTGAAGTTTCAATTTTGGAGAGAATATCTTCTTTTACTTCTGACAAATTTGATTAGACTCCGTCATACAACGGGCTATGAATCGTAGAGTCATGGATTAGACTCCCAAACTAAGACAAATAGTTTTGGATTTGGATGTGTGATTGACAATCTCTCCTAGTTGATACATAAAATGTCCCCCACAAGATGTGAAGTCAGGAGAATCTGTTTGACTGTATTGTGAAATAATTTATTAGTTTGGGGTTCTTCAAGAAGGGAGTAAATAGGTTTTTGGCAACGCGCATGTAATGCTCCTGGTGTTGCAATCGTAAGGCCGTAAGCTTGTTTGTCTTCTTTTTTTTTTTTGGTTCCTTAATGTTTCACTGAATATTGTACATATAGTGTTTTATTTTTAATCCTTATGTTCATTTCTTGAACTTTCATTGTTCGTTTATTGGTGGCTTTTGGATAGAGGCTCCATCCAAAAGAAACCAGGAAGGCAAGGATGGGGAGGGAAGGATTGGGAAGGGATGGGAATGTTTGCCACCATTGTAATATGAAAAAAAATATTTTCAATTGCCAAGAGAAAAAAGCGATTAATTCAAGAGGAAAATCCTAAAACTTGATACAGGTTATTGTAAATGTACTTAGGCCAAGACACATCGCAGCCCACCCTTAGGGGTTAGGTTAGTTGAGATGGCTAGACAGGCGCCACGGGGCGCCTACGTTCCGACTGACACAGGTATTAACGGACCATGGGTGTTTCGGTTCGTTCCTGTGTCGGATCGGAAAGGAGGTGTCCGCCGTGTGCCATCACTGTGGCAACTGCCGCGAGGACACGGCCCAACATACGTTGGAGGAGTGCCCAGCCTGGGACGAAGAGCGCAGCGCTCTCAGAGCAGTCGTCGGCGGAGACCTCTCGCTGCCGGCCGTGGTGTCGTCCATGGTCGCCAGCCGGAGGTCCTGGCGTGCGGTGGCCCACTTCTGCGAGAACGTCATCTCGCAGAAGGAGTGCTGAGAGGGATCGGGAACGATATGATCCCTCCCGCCGCCAGAGAAGACGTAGGAGGCGCCGGGTTGACGACTGACCGGCGTCTCCCGCCCTGTGGAATGGGGGCGTTTGAATTCCACCACGGTAACCCCTGCCTGTCGTACGAGGCGACTAATAGGGGCCATCGGGGGTCGCGGGCGCACAGCGGAGGGCTGTCAGCCCGTATCGATGCACTCCCAAATTCGGAGCATCGTGCGACCCCGAGATGGACGGCAGCGCGGGTGGTAAGGCCTCGTTTGCTGTCGTTTTTCGGTGCGCGGGGGCTCCTTAGCCCTCCATGGAGATGGGCTACTACGCAGCACCGCGCAGGGGCGATTCCGGCTGCAATTCTAGCACTCCTTAGAATACCCCGGGATCACTCCGTAAGCGCCGAAGAAGGCCACCGCGGGGTTTTAGCTGGTAGTGTCGGGTGGATTGTATATAGGGGTTAGGGACTCGGCCCAGCGGCAGCACGGATAGCCATCATCCGTGCGAGGGGGATGCTGGGTCGTAAGACCGACTAGTCCAGCATACCCGTTTTATTCTTAATCCGCTTCCCTCCGGAGCGGGCGGCAGTAATAAAACGCTTTCCCCGCGACAAAAAAAAACGGTTAGGTTAGTTGATCGCATAGATCACTCATCCTAGTATGTCGCGTCAGAAATAATTACCTGGCGATTTGCTTATATGCAGGTGAGAGCTTATGTTTTGTTCCTATTGTGCATTGTACGTTTGGTACTAAAAAGTACCAAAAGTCAATTAGGTTATAAAATAAGAAATTGTGTGTTGTGGAATCGTTTATATTAGTGGCGAAATTTTCTAAGCAGAGGTTAGTAAAATAGATATAGCGCGAAATTATAATCCATTGTCATGGATTTCTATGAATATTATCAACCTTTTGCCAATTAAGCATGCCACCTGTGGTGTGGCTTTGGCTTAAGGTGTTTTTTGATTAGAAGCCTGACAACTGACGCAAAACGTGTTGCACCATCATGTAAGGGCATAAAGATCTTATCTGAGATATCTTATTAGCATAGTACTTGCGTAGGTACTTGGCTGTGAAACGGGGGGTCCGGGTCTGATCGCCAAATCGGGTAATCAATATGTTTTTTCATTACAAACATTTTGATTCGCTGTGTATTGGAATTGGTAGCCTACTAGAGACCCGCCCCCGGGTTAGCATGGTTACTCTGTGTACCACTTAGAAGATACACACATGCCGTTACGGAGATTAATTCTTGACGGCTATAAATATAAGCTACTCAACACAGGCATGATTGTGTCGAGTAGCGTCGGTAGACTGAGGCCTAACTCCTCTCATTAGTAGATGAGGCCTGTGCCCAGCAGTGGGATAATGTTAAATATAGGGCTAGTATTATTATTATATAAGGCGGTGTACACACGAATTTCGGAACCGGCAACATTACGAATTCGACGCAAACGTTCGAAGATATTGTTAGGGGCAATTTGAACACATACGAAGCTACGGGCGGGCCATTAAAGCACAGTTTGCACTCAAGGCTGGATCGTTTACAAATGTAAAGTTACGTACAATTGCAACGGGGTTTATATTCTTGTTTTTACGTGTAAGTATATATGTTTATTATTATCTGCATTTCCTTTTGTGAGAAGATGTATGAATGTAGAAGAGGCGAAAGAAGTGTGTTAGATTTTTTTTATTTCTGGCACGGCAAAGTGACCACACTGCACCTGATGGTAAGCGCAGTGCCGTCCAATTAGAGTATCGAGTAGCGAGAGTCAATTTATCCCCCGCTACTCAACACTATCATGCCGGTCTGCTACCTCACACTACGCCATTGGCAGGAAGGTAAAGAAGGAGTCGAGGGTCTAGTGTCAGAGTATTCAGAAGGCCGCAGAACGGCCAAACATCGTACCCCAACTCAATACCCCCGACAAAATCCCCCCGGATCGTAGCTTGTGGCAGTCAATAGTCTCTGCCGACCCCCATGGGATACGGGCAGAGAGAGGTGAGTGTACATGTATTTCCTTTGTTTTTACATACTAACGGCAAAATGACTATATCTTATACAGGTTTCAGTTAATGCTGGAAACTTTTATATAGGTTTTCGTCTATGATCCTGTTTTTTTATAGTGACAAAAAACCTCGACCCGCAATGCCATACAATTATCTCATAACACCCAGAAACAAATATTTATCTGTCACAAACATTTGCCTCGGTGCGAAAAAAATAATATATATTTATAATATGGTAAAGTAGTTACCAACCATTACATAATTCGAAAAAGAGTCAAGTTAAGGGTCAGGTTCAAACCGGCATACGTCTCGCTAGTTCCACTCCCCGCTAAGCTATCGCCGGTTCATTACTAATAAAAATAATAATCGTTAATAAGCATTAATGCCGGTATGCAAACGGCCTTCATTACACAATCGACATCTGTATATCAAATGTTAAAATGGTACTTAATTGCCAGTATAAATTGCGATAAACGCATATACAAATTTATTTATTGATGTACTTAATACTCAAATAATCGTAGTTCATGGGCTGTAACTACAGTTTTTTTTTAAAGTTTGCTTTTTAAAACCAGCATTATTTTTAACGACTCGTTTAAAATATTTGCACCTGATGGTAAGCGCAGTGCAGTCTAATTAGCGTATCGATAGCGAGAGACAATCTATCCCCCGCTACTCAACACAATCATGCCGGCCTACTTCTTCACACTACGCCATGGGCAAGAAGGTGAAGAAGCGGTCGAGGGTCTATTGTCAGAGTACTCAGACGGCCGCAAAACGGCCAAACATTGTACCCCAACTCTAGACCCCCGACAAAAACCGGATGTACACTGACTGATCCCGGAACGCGACACACTTGCGTGTGCCACTATGGCGGGTTTTACACGCTGTGAACGGTGGTCGCTATCCGGGCGGATATGAATATCCTACCACCAGCAAATTATATCTAATCTAATGCAGTAGCTTCTTCCGGGGTCTTCCGGTGTTTATCCAGTTACTTCAAGCCGGTATAATCTTGGCGATTTTATATTTAGACCTCTTTATACTTACTATGAGAACCAACTATGGCCGAAGACTATGACAATTGCCCTGGAAACTCTATTAGCTTCTAAATCATTTATTTATGCAGTAAATGTATAGTTTGACTACCCCGTACGTTAAAAAAGTTAAGTTTTTTCATTCGTTGCTACTGTTAGAGCTTGATTTGCGTTTATTATAATAATGGAGCAATCTAAGTATTGTAATTTAATATATAAAATGAACGAAAGAGAATATAATTGGTCTAATTGATATTAATTATTTCGAAAGTAGCTAAATAACAAAACTTAACTTATTTTATCTTATATTTTGATAAAACCTAGACACATTTAGAAAGACACAAAGTTTTATAAAGTCAAATTATTTTTTTCATAAAACCAAACGAATCCCTAACAATTTAGTTCTAAATCTAAGTTCAATATCTACTGCAAATAACACAAAGACAGCATAAATAAGTTCTAGAAAGGACACGCGATCGATTGTGAAATGACGATAATTTATCTGGACGTCAATTAAAGTTTGCTAAACTCAGAAACATTTACTAAGGAAAGTGTCCATTACGGGCACAATCGAGCTTTTAATTGGTGACGTAAAATTAATTACCGCTTTGAAATCTAATTGTGAGTTAAGTCGACTTGGCTGGGCGCTAGCGCCGGACGGTGTGAGAAGTTCAGGATACGTGAAAGTAAGAGCGATTAAAATATATGTTAAAGGGTAGCTACGGATTATGGAATTCTATAAATACACAACATACATATTGATACCTGATCTTCTGTAATGTAATATATGCAAGCATTTTTGTACAATGGAGTGATCATTTTTTTTATATTTAGTGACTTAGTTACTGTGAGAAAATTAGTTAGAAAAAAAATATTGTATACTTTTTACCAACAGCACTGATAGCCTAGTTGAGTGTGGTACGGACTACAAATACTAGATAGTGTCCCTGGTTCGAAACCAACCCAAATGGCATAACCTCTGACTTTTCGAATTTACCTTTGCATTCATTGTTAATTATGGCTTAAACGGTAAAGGAAAACATCGTGAAGAAATCTTGTAGCTTGAGAATTCCGAATAAGAATTTTGAAGGTATGTGATCTGCTAAACCGCAGTAGGCCAGCACGATAGACTAAGGCCTATGCCCGTGCCCAGTAGTGGGATAATGTATAATACAAGGCTATTACATACATGCACAGTACCTATTTATTATTTTGTTTGTAAGATACTAAGATCCGTATAGAAATACGGTTGATAATAAATATTTACATAGCAAATAACGATTCAACAATAATATTTACTTTCAAGCATGTGTTTTATAAATGTTTATTTCACTTTATTCAAACACAATCCATTATGTTATTTGTGTAAATCATATAACACCTTGACGTCAGTCGCTTCTGTTACGAGAGCTTTTATAATCTTTATTTTACTTATTGTTAGCAAACTCGGCTGAGGTGTACTTCTCTATTAACTAATGAATACTATATTCGGCATAAAGATGTTTATTATTAGAGTATCACAAGAAACAATGCCCTCGTCGCCTGCGCTCCTTCCTTTTATCAACAACGGAACGCTTATCACTCAGGAAGTATCACATGTCGACTCTGGTGTCCAATGTTGCCAACATTATCGTATTCAGTACTTTGCTACCAAATCTTGCATGGCAATATTTGATGGACTATTTTATTCACATTAGCAGCGATGGTCTAGTTGTTTGCCGTACGGACTGTTAAGATGAAAGTCATATGTTCGGAACCAGCCCAATGGCATACACCTCTGACTTTTCTAAAGTTACGTGTATATTAATTGTTAATTATCGCTTACTTTAACGGTGAAGGAAAAGTTAGTGAGGAAACCTGCATACCTTAGAATTTTTATAAGTATTATTTATTTTATTCACAATTAAATAATATCATTTGTCGCGTAGCTTAACATAGAAACTGTGACTGTGCCTTTAACATCGTACCCCCATATAAAGTCGTATGTTGACCGGTTAAGTGAAAGAATAAATTAATCGCTGACCGGTCCGGATGACCATAATTGGCCATACATAAGTCGCAAATAGTAGTAACATTTGTTTCGCTGCTTAGTTTTTACTCGCATATTGTAAATATTTCTTATTATACTTGTGTATCGGATACTTTAAAATACACTAGCCGATGTATTAATGTTCATGTTATAAACAAGGTACATGACAGGCGTGCAGCTTAGAAATAAATTTCATGGGTTGGTTTCTAATTCTCTAAGACAAAAACTTTTATAGATATAAGAAATTCTTGCAATTCCCGACATCTCAACATCACATTAAATATATAATGTTAGGGTTAGTAATTTATAATAATTAAATATAATATAAATACCGATTAATAGTTGCAAAAATATTTCGATAACATATTTTGAATGGCAATTCTGTTTATTTTTTCAATTATCTTTTCAAACCCGAGGTAAGGTAGGGAGGAAAATTGGCAGTCAGTGGGACATTCTGTTGAAGCAAAAGGAAGTCGGAAGACGAGCTCTTGTACACAAAAATAAATAAAAAGTATAAAAGCAAAACCCTGAATTTCACCATCTACACTCTCTAAGTATTCGGTTGGTACGACATTTTTATTTATTTATTTATTTATACTCTTTATTGTACACTGGAATACATGATATTAAACACACAAAATAAAATTAAAAGTACAATTGGCGGTCTTATCGCTCTCGGCGATTTTTTCAAGACAACCATGGGATGGAAAATTTGTTTGGGATGGAAAGATTATATATTATTAACAAAAATAATTATTAATTTTATATTGGAGATTGAGGACGAGTTGAAATTTTCTTTTGTTATAGTGTTTTTTTTTTAGTTCCTGGATAGGCAGACAAGCAGACGGGCCACCTGATGGTAAGTAGTCACCGCCGCCCATAGACTTCTGCAAAGCCAGAGCACAGCAGAGCCGCTGCCTATGCACAGCAGAGCCGCTGCCTAAGCACAGCATAGTCGTTTGCAATTTTCAGACTGCCTTCCACTACCTTCTTACTACATATATGTACAGCTTTTTCCCGCGACTTCATCCGCGTTGAATGAATTTGTCGCTATCCCGAGGATGCAAACAATAATTATTCCTACCCAAGAAGAAAATTAAACGATTATTAAATTTATTTTCATCTTACAAAACGTTACTGTGTCTTATTTTTTTTTATGCTGGCACGGCAAAGTGACCACACTGCACCTGATGGTAAGCGTAGTGCCATCCAATTAGAGTATCGAGTAGCGAGAGACAATCAATCCCTCGTTACTCATGCCGGCCTGCTGTGTAGCTTCTTCTGCTGATGGGTGTGTTTTGTTTTGTAGTTACTAACCTATTTTAAATCTACTCATGACTAACATATTTACTACTTTACTTTCACTTATTGCTACTATTTGGACAGCATAAGCATCCAAGCAGCACTTTTTGTTCCGACTTGTTGAAATATTGAGAATTGAAACTGAAACCTTTTTTTATAGTCTCTATAAAAAAAACTGAACACTTGAATGTATAAATATCAAAATATAAGCCCTGTATTTGTCAGGAATAGTGCAGCTATCTGTTAGTTAAACAAACAAAGTAATATATAATATAAAAGTATAGATCACATACACTCACGCCTGTAATACCTGAAGGGGTAATTAGAGGTGTAACCAGTACATCCACTTTTCGCCGAATTTATTACGGTTCCATAATGTGATAGGGGCGAGCCTATCGCCATACCGGGCACAGATTCCAGACTCCGGGCTGATACTGGGTATTTATAACAGAAAAACCTAATATCACTTTGCCCGACCCGGGGATCGAAGTTCGAACTCGAGACCTCAGCACAGCAGTCGTAACGCATGCGCAATTACAACTGCGCCACCGAGGCAGTCAACTATATAGATTATTTATATATATACCTCGATTAAAAACCACATTTCTCGCACACTACAAATAAATCCATACCCGATGGTAACTCGTTTCACAGACGTCCCGTCAATCCAGTCGCACTTACCTGGAACACAAGAAAAAATCATTGATAAGCGATACCAGTCAACCCCATTTATGGTATTGGAAAAAACCTGGCCAGCAACTAACACAGTGGAGCGCCGTCCGTTATTGGGTTAATAAATCTTCTTGTGAGCTATTCAGTTGTGATGCTGCATACTAAGAGGCTGAAGAATACTGAGAGTAACACCGTCTTGTATAATTCTATATGTGACAATGACATATACGGGCACTTTACCTTTGCGAGTTACATAAACTTAAGCCCACGATTGTCTTCGAAAAGATAGGGTTTTGCTTGTACATTTATAATGCGCACCGCTAGAGAGTGGAACTCTTTGCCGGAGTCTATATTTCCCGAAAATTTTAACCTGGGTATCTTTAAGACATGAGTGAATAGATATCTTCTAAGCAAGCGTGCTCCACCGTAGACCACATCACCACTTACCATCAGGCGAGTTAGTGGTCAAACGCAAGCTTATTTATAGTAAAAAAATTAATAAAAAGAGTTTTTTATAGGACGCGGCGACAAACGAGCAACCGGGTCATTTGACAGCCATCGAGGCGTAGCTAGAGAGTCACGGCTAGCTAGTTTCATGCTGGAACTGTTTGTGTGATCCACAAATATATGTTCCAGATGGTGTGGGACCATAGTCCATCGTAGTTGTTGAGACCCACGATACTGGTTTGACCTGGTGTGAGGTCTGGGCTGTGTGTGTAACTGTCGGATTTATTTGTTTTTGGTGGTAAATTATCTGCAACGCTGAACATGCTGGCACAACACTACTCTAAAATGAGACCTGGATGAATCTGACTGTTCAATGAAATCAGATATGACAATTATTTTATTTGTCTAATCCAGTATCACGTGTTCTTTATCCTAACGTGGTACCTGATGTCCTGTGCATACAGCATAATCACTTTTGTTAGTACCAAAATCGCAACAAGTTTTTCCACTTGGATTATTAATTACTTATTAACTTAGAGGAGACACGGCCTAACTTCTCTCAATAGTACAGGAGGTCTGTGCCTAGCAGTGGGACAGAGCATAGATACAGAGCTAGACTTATAAAATGGAATAAACAGTTACTTGTGCTTTTCCAAGCATCATAAACATAAAAATATTTTTTTCAGTACAAAATCGTGAAGTGTTCAAAATGCCAACCTCTACAAAGTGTAAATCAACCAATTTATAAAACATGCACAAAAACGTACAAATATTCAAAAAAGGAACGTCAACGGAACAAAACAAAACAATAATTCGTGCAATTACACACAACACTAGCATTAAATAAAAACAACTTTGACGGGTTAAACGTAGCGACGCGACGCGACAAACAAAGAGAACAAGATATGAGCTAAAACCCCGACATTAAACGACCGTCACAGGGTCAAATTGACCATAGCAATGCTGAGTGTGGTTTCACTAAGTATCACGGAAATAATAAGAATTTATCAATTCGTATGCTAATATGAGAAATTGTGCAAGAATTATCATATGCAATTGATAGGGTTAAGACTGTAGGGTTGGCAAGTTTATAATATTTATTTTTCTATGATGGCCATTCCATAACAAAGATCACAAAAATTATAAATCAAAGGTTTACATATATACATACATACATATACAGTCACGCCTGTAATCCCCGAAGGGGTAGGCAGAGGTGTAACTCGTACACCCACTTTTCCAGAATTTATTACGGTCCCATAATGTGATAGAGGGCGAGCCTATCGTCATACCGGGACTCCGGGACTCAAAGGTTCACCTTAGGCTATAAGCAGGAGCTTACTCCTAAACATGCAGCTAGTCGATAAATATACTAATTATTAGGTTATACTTCACCTCTCAAGTATGACAAGGACACCGCTGTTCGGAAAAGGTTATAAGTAACGATGTAAAAATACCAGCCAAATCAATTTTATTTCCATAATACGGAACACACAGCTCACGTGTTATAAATGTTGCTACCATTTAATTCAATTAATGTCTTGACATTAATTGAATTAAATGGTAGCAACTTGTATGTGTAGCATTACTTGTAATGTAATTTTACATTTATATTTCAGTATAGCAGCCCTAATAATAAATAAATACACCCAACAGTCACACACGTAGTTCTGGCCCCACACTGGTGGGTAAAATCTGTATCGTGGGTATCAACAACTACGAGGGACTAAGGTCCCACAACGCCCAGACCTTAAACAAATATCTGTCCGTCACACAAACACTTATCCCGGTGCGGAACCCACGGCCTCTCGTGTCACAACCGGCTACTCGCCCGCTGCGCCACGGAGGCTGACAGGAGTACAACAGGATACTGTATATATCAGTGTTGGCAACCCTAGCACAAGGTGTCGGCGCAGTGTCGCGATGACGCATATCGATAATATCGTAATGCCAGTAAAGTATGCTTATATCAGGCTTACTTTATAATAATAACCAAGCGGATGCGGTAATTGAACACTTTTATTTATTTACTTATATTTCTCCTTAGGGACTGGTTTTATTAACGGTTATTATTATCATTTTACTGAACAAAAGGTGCAAAAATTGCACACGCATGTTTTTAAATATTTAATTCATTTTCAATTCATTCAAAAAAACATTCGATATTGGAGAATTATCACAAAGAGTAGAAATTTAAACAATTTTCGACATAATTCT
The DNA here is from genome assembly GCA_905220505.1 of Laothoe populi. Classification (NCBI taxonomy): domain Eukaryota; kingdom Metazoa; phylum Arthropoda; class Insecta; order Lepidoptera; family Sphingidae; genus Laothoe; species Laothoe populi. The sequence goes on from HG992151.1 coordinate 3,771,648, forward strand.
TAAAACATTGGCCACGCTTTTGACCTTTCAACTTTTAAGTTACGTTCCACTGTTGCATGCATGTAGCACAAGACGCATAACAAATACACCGCACGTGTCATAAGTAAGAAATTGTATGGCAGATGCTCAAGATGATATTTTTCTGTTATTTACTTTTTTTATGTGATTAGAGAGACGTAAGTGCATATATGATCAGGAAACGATATCATTTTCAAAAGTTTATGATGCATTTATGATCACATTTTTATAACGTGGTTACAATAGAACTTATGAATGACTAGATGTCCGCCCGCGTGGAGGTTATTTTGGAAATAAAGGTATACAATCCATGGAGGCATCTTAAGCTATTACACCTTTCTATATTTTCCTATCCCATTGGAAGCGTGAATTTTTCCAGGATAAAAAGAAGCCTATGTCATTCTCTGATCCCTAAACTGCCACTATGCAAAAAATCATGTCGATCCCTTACTCTGTGAAAAACTAAACTATCCCACGGAAACTGTACATTTTTCCGGGATAAAAAGTAACCAATGTGCTATTCCAGACTATAAACTATCTTTGTGCCAAATTTTAATCAGATCCGACCAGCCGTTGTAGCGTGATTGCGTAACAAACATCCATCCATCCATCCACCCAAACATTCGCAGCAGGATTAGCGCATTGAGGGTAGCGCCTTCACACATCAGATTTCGACCAATCGCATGCAGGTGAAACCGCATATAAATCAGCATTATACCAATGTTTTTCGCATTATCAATCAACTCATCGACGCTTGCGGTCAACGCTGTGTCGACGCAACAGCGGTTATCAGCTTATAAATAGTGTGCAGTCCCGCACGCAACATTGATTCTCGGTTTCCAATCACAACTGGTTTCGCGAGGATTGTTTGATGAGAGTGGAGTTGTATTTAGTGGGGGACGTGTAGGTGGCAGACATCCTTGTGATTGTATAGAATAAAGAGCATTTAAATAAAGAAACCAAAAAATGATTCGACCAACAATAAAGCTGGTGGTAGGTTATTCATATCCGCCCAGATAGCGATAACCGTATACAGGGTGACAATTTTAGATATGTTTGAGAGTTCTATTTTTTAATTTCTGTTGTAAAAAGTATGACGTTCTTTCCAACAACGGGTTAAGACTACGTTTAGTTCCTAATACCTCTTGCTTTAGTTTCAGTTTTTTTGCATAGGCATCTAGTGGAGTAAACAACAAAGGTAATCTATGATCCCTAAATCCTATTTCAACATTGCTATTTTTCCAACAACTCCGCTAACATTAGTGACTTAAAAATGGAATACGCCATACACATTTATGGCTACATTATGAAACCACTATTAAACAACCTTCGGGGAGTATAATAAATATTATCATATCAGACGCATATTTTACCTCTATCTGTAAAAGTGACGTTAATGTCACACGCCCCGCACCCTGGGTACGTCCCTGAAAACCAAGATAAGCGACACACATGCCCACTTTTCATTATTGTAATGGTATAGAATCAATAACAAATAACTTTAAGCAGACATATTATTTTATCTGCCAAACATATCACGAGAAAAGCTCATGGGAGAACGTTAGAACTATTAATGGACAGGATCCGGTTGGAGCTTATATTCATATATTATAAGATATACACATAGAAGGAAGAATACGAGCGTACTTAAGTAAGATTTCTACAAAGATAGTAAGAGATAGTTGCCATATTTGTACGTAACTCCAAAACCCATTATGGCGACCCATGAGCTGCACTAACTCACTTTTGGATTCGTCGTTTTATTGAGAACCAAAGAAAAAAATAAGAAGCAAGTTCATAGGGATTCAGTAAATATTGGCATGATTGGACCCCGTGTCAACATGTAAAACTTCCTGACTGATAACGGGAAGGAACGCACGCGACGCGGAGATTGTTTCTTTGTGATTCGCTACCAATTAGCATCTTCATGTAGAATATAGTATTCATTAATTAATAGAAGTAAACCTCCGCCTAGTTTGCTATTATAAATTAATTTAAGTTTGATTCGTACTATATCTATACTATAATAAAGCTGAAGAGGCACTTTCTATGTACATTAAATATTTTTGGAAATTTTTGATTGTTACCTGTTATATTATGGATATAGAACCCAAAAAAAATGTTTTTGAAATTATTGTCTGTCTGTCAATGCATCATGTCCAAAGTACTGTATTACGCCAAAAGAATGGACAATAAAATCATAGAGTGTATCTCGAGGTAACATTAAGTCTTTATTTCATTCGGTGCATTCTATCAAAAGTTGTACCTGTTTGAACGAATATCTGTATTATGCAGAGTAGTTTTCCCCTAGGGCAGAGCCGCTGGCAACAGCTAGTTATAAAGACGTATAATTACTAAGACTTTAAGATGACTCAAGTTTGTTTTTTTTCGGCGAGGCACTGGTCACACGTGGAATGTCACATCAATAGTACAATGCCTTATTAAGCTCCATTGCCTTACTGACAGATATTTTGACAGTAACTGTATCGCCATAAACGGCACGAGAAGCCGTGACATGATTGATGAAAGTCGAGACGGTGAGAGTGAAAACACTTGGTGCGAGGGAGACAGAAGACAACACGAATGCATGTCAAACGATAGGATGTCGGCCTTCGATTCCTTTGTGATTATAAAATAAATATTTATTGTGAACACGTGCATGTTTTACAAATGTGACTAATTGGCTTCGTTGGTCACTTTGTTGTGAATTGTTACACGGATATGAGAGGATTCGACACGATGTTTTATTCTTCGTACTACGTACGGTAATTACCGTGCTTATGTTTCTAACATAATCTTTATTACCACATGTAATAAAGATTATGTTAGAAACTGTGGTACTAAAACGAATCCAGATGAAAAATCAGGATACTGGTTCGAGCTATTTTCGTATTACGGAAATTGAAACTTTACTGTAAAACCTATAAGTGTTGAACTTTTAAGCTTGCACATTCAAAAATAAGCAGCCAGCTCAAGAATCTTAAGATCTTGTAATATATACAAGTATGTTAAAGTACTCTGAAAAGTTAATCACACCGACCAATATATGGATACAAATTACGGCAAATTCACTGTTATTGTTTCTTGTTTTTCCCTAATCATAATAAAAAGTGGCTGGTAAAAGTTAAATAAGAGAAGCCAAAGACGACGATGCCAGAGACGCCTATACATCTAGTTGAGTGTTAAAAACAAATAAAATATAGTTTCTTAAAACCTTGGACACGATAATGTTTCAATAATTAAAATTAATGAACTGGCCGGAGCAGTTTAGTATCTGGAAACTGGCGCAAAGTAACAGCTTGATGTAGTTTTTGGTACGGAAGACTTCCAGAGACCCAATAAAACCTCTTTTACTTTCCTTCAATTCGATAACGCACCTATTGTTCTTGTAATTTTTGGTGTCATGGACGATAAATCACTTATTATAATGTTGATTGTTTGTAATAAAAGCAACGTAAACAAATACAGATTTCAGTTCCTAACATGCAATATCATTAATAAAACACAGTACAATTATATTATCAACAATCAGAGAGTTTGCGAGGAATGTAATTTCTGTGTTTACGTTGGTAAGTCACGAGTCGAAAATTATATAACCACAAAACACTGGTTACGAACTGATGTGCTTTGTACAAAGCTGTTGGGTCGTTTCATACGACCTTCTAACGAGGAGCGGTTAGAAAGAGCCCTGTGGTCTAATGATGATGTTTTGCAAGGAATTCAGTAATACAATTTTGCATATTATATTTGGGATGGCAGTTTTTTATTTATGTGTTTAGTGATCTAGAGGTCGATATTCGAAGGTAATTCATCAAATTATTATGTTTGAAACGTATTAAAGTACTAATTCTATAATGGTATGCAACCATTATAGATATTGTATATATTTTTTTCAATTTATTCTATTATGTCTACAAATACGTCATTGACGTGTATTATATGTTTGACATACACAGTATAAATGTAACGTATGTCTTACTATTTTGTGTTAGACTCGACCTCTCTTCGTTCTCTCTCGACTCTCGGCCGCTTCTTCACCTCCGTGCCCCATGGCGTAGTGTGAAGAAGCTACACAACAGGTTGGCATGATTGTGTTGAGTAGCGTGGGATACATTGTTTCTCGCTACTTGATACTCTAACTGGTCGGCACTGCGCTTATCCTCGGGTGCAGCGTGGTCACTTTGCTGCGCCAGGATAAAAAAAGACTATTTTGTACAGTCCGATAACTTCGATAAATAATGAAATAAATATTCAGGTCAGTCTAAATCATATAACACTAAAGCAGATATATATTTGCAACTACTACTCTATTCCTTACTGGTAACGCAACTCTACACCTATGCATTGACAGAGTGGGATGCTAGAAGGTAGACTTTTTAATTGTCTATTTAATATAAGAATTATAAAATGTTTTGGACTTTGACAATTAAGCTTCAATTCTGCAGTACATTAGCAGTCACGACTGTTGAAACAGAATCAACGGACATTGGTGAAATTGAACATCAACATTGAACAAACATTTGTTCAATGATTAAGGCTGTAAATGAAGCTGAATCGTAAAACATACATATATTGAATTTCGAGGAATTTCTGAAAAATCTGTTTAATCAAGCATTATATAAGTAATACATTTAGCTATTACAATTATTATTACAAAACTCCCTATGAAGTAGAATTTGTATAAGAGCCTCCAACTTAAGATGCTACTAATTACTGCTATTAATCTTTTGAATAAAACTGTATCTAATTATAATGAAGCGACTTATAAGATTATCATGAAGCCTCAACCAAAACAATCCTTGAGATCGAATAAGAAACGTATTACGTAACAACATCAACAAATAAAACCACTAATATCGTATAATATAATATAATAATACAGCGTATATTTTTGCAAGAACGAATAGACCTCAATTCTTCAAGGCCATTGGTGTGGATCAACCTTAAATCTTTACACGTTATTTTTTTTATCCTGACACGGAAAAATGACCACACTGCACTTGGTGGTAAGCGCAGTGCCGTCCAGTCAGAGTATCAAGTAGCGAGAGCCAATAATATCTCGCTACTAGACATAACCATACTGGCCTACTGAGTAGCTTCATCTCATTACGTCTAATGTTCTACAATTAATGTAATTAGTAATCAGCCTCCGTGGCGCAGTGGACGAGTAGCCGACGGTAATGACCAGCCGCGGGTTCGATCCCGGCACCAAGACAAATGTTTGTGCAATCAAATATCGGTTAGGGCAGTGGAGGGGGTCGCGGGCGGGCAGCGGGGGGCTGTCAGCCCGTATCGATGCACTCCCAAATTCGGAGCATCGTGCGAGATCATCATCGTGAGATGGACGGCAGCTCGGGTGGTAAGGCCTCGTTTGCTGTCGTTGTTCGGTTGCGCGGGGGCTCCTTAGCCCCCCACGGAGATGGGCTGCAGGGACGATTCCGGCTGCAATTCTAGCACTCCTTAGAATACCCCGGGATCGCTCCGTAAGCGCCCAAGAAGGCCATCGCGGGGTTTTAGCTCTTAGTCTCACACCCGACAGGGTGTGGTGTACATAGGGGGTAGGGACTCGGCACTAAACATTTCGTAGAAGAGCCGCAGCCGAGGAGTCAAAGAGCCGCGGTTGGCCCACCACAGCATTAGGGTGTTGTAGGACATAGTTCCTCGTAGTTCTTGATACCTACGATATAGGTTTGACCTATTGTAGGATCAATACTATGTATGAGTATTTATTAATTTGCAAATATACGTGTTAATTGTTTGAAACAGTCACTTCAATTGATAATAGCTATAGCAAAACATCAAGTGTTTTCCTTGTTTAGTAATACTGAACAAGGCAAAAAACCTGATGAATAACTACAATATAATGTGGGAAATAACCGTTTTAATTCTATCCCACTTGGATTCTATTCAATATAATTATTTTCATCCTGTAACTTAATACGTGACACAGTACAAATTTCATATATTTTTATACTGGCACGGCAAAGTGACCACACTGCACCTGATGGAAGGCGCAGTGCCGTCTAGTCAGGGTATCGGTGAGAAGCAATATATCCCCAGCTACTCAACACCAATTGAGTTTTTGTTTGCTTAGACATCAGTTGTTAAATATAATAATAATACCAGCCTGTGTAATGCACTTTCTTACTGGGCATGGGCTACCTCTTCTAGTGAGAGAGGTTAAGACTTATTCCACGACACTGGTCTAATGCGAGTTGAGAGACTATACATACCTTTTAATTCTTATTTAGAATTCTTAGGTATGCAAGTTTTCTCATGATTTTTTCTTTAACCGTTAAATCAAGCGATAAATAACAATGAATACACATGTGGCTTTAGAGAAGTTACGATTTTTGACTGACCAGTTATATACAGATGCCAGCCCTAACTAAACCATCGCTGTTTTTTACTAGCCTATCACCAAGTAATAAACTAAATCCTAAATCACTACTCCCTAAAAGATCTCCATCTCATCCTAATGAGAACCGCGTCAAAATCAATTCAGCCGTTTCGGAGATTATCCTAGACAAACAGACAGACGCAAAAATTTACGTTATGTGTAAATAACATATACTCATACATAAATCTGTTGAAAAATACGATGTGTAAATTTTAATAAGTCTAGTGCTACAAAGATCCTAGACCTCTTCAGTAGATTATATTCGTAAAACCAATACTACTAGTCAACAGGCAGTAAGGCAGGAGAAGCAGACTGCAGAAACTAGTGTCATACATTTATTGTTACCTTAATACACTGAACTATGGCATTCAAAGCCTACAAATCCGTCTCTAACATCAATGAATCAACATTTACTATGCGCACAACCGCATAATACGTTCTATTCGAAAATAAATATTCCTAGTCAACAGATATTAACGCAGGAGGAGCTGAATGCAAAAGCTAGTGTCTCGTGTCTCAGAAATTTATTGTTACCTTAACAATACACTGAACTATGGCATTCAATGCCTACAAATTCTCTACCATCAATGAATCAACCTTTACTAGCCTATACTATGCGCACCGCATACAAACCGAGTGGACCACACACGCCACTTACTGGCAACTGGCAAGTAGCAACAAAGTAATAGTGACCGTTTGACACATTTCTCTTGACCCGGCGGCTTGCGCCAGACCACTTGCCAGACGAGTGGCCGGTAACAGTATAACGGGTGTAGAGCGGCTGGAAGTGGCTTATATTTTGAAATAAGTGGAAGCCTTGTGAATTAATGCTGTTTTTTGTAAACATATAACTATAGGATAGAAATAGATTTTCAGAGACATAACATTTCCCCGGAAAATTGGAAAGTTAGGGAATAACTGAGTGTTTTTTCTAAGGGTTTTCATTTTCCTAGAGTACTAATAAACGCTATTGTGAGTAAGTACCGTGTTCCCTCCTTCCTATGATCCTGGGTCCTTTAGGCGTAGTGTGAAGAAGCTAAACAGCAGGCCGGCATGATTGTGTTGAGTAGCGAGGTATAGACTGTCTCTCGCTGCTCTATCTGGACGGCACTGCGCTTACCATCAGATGCAGTGTGGTCACCTTGCCGCGCCAGAACAAAAAAAAAACGCACGCGAAACTGTCGGCAAATGCTGGTCTATTATAATTTCCAATTTATGACTAATGTTTTTGAATTTAGATTATATGATTAATTAACTTAAATTATCAAAAATGTTTACTTTTTGAGTATTTGTGATGTAGTGAAAAGTACATGACGGTTCGAATACTATTGTAGTATGATTCTCTAATACTTCGAGGGGAGGTGTTATGGAACCGTTAGTTCCTCGTTGTTTATGCTCACAACACAAGAAATGTATCTTGAGGGGTTAGGCCTTAGTCCATAGAATATGAACGTATAAAATAATGATTTATTTACCAAAGTGTGTCTATACTTTAAATCATATTTTGTATGACATAAACCAAATTGCTACTTTTTTAATGTAATAAAAATACTACAGCGTTATAGAGCTCTTACCATCAGGTTATCCAATAGCTCGTTTGTCAAGCTGTTATAGAAAATAATCTACCCACAAATCATACAGAATGGATGAATGAACGTACGAAAGCATTAACGAACACAAAATACGTATTACCATAATTGTGGCAAAGCGTGAAAAATGGATTCGCCTATTTATATTCGAATGTAGTTATTTCGATCATCAATCATACGAGGATTAAATCAAATGGGCAGCAGTAATTTCGTGCAATTACTAGGTGGTTTGGAAAATATGTTATATTTTTATAAGTCTCGTACCGAAGTAATTTGTTTGCCTTTTGGAATTAGAACTTTTAGTTGTGGATTAGATTTTTATAAATACATACACACATACATATACATTCACGCCTGTAATCCCCCAAGGGGTAGGCAGAGGTGTAACCAGTACATCCACTTTTGCCGAATTTATTACGATACCATAATGTGATAGGTGGCGAGCCTATCGCCATACCGGGCTCAACTCAACTCCGGGTTGATACTGAGTATTTATAAATAGAAAAACCCAATATCACTTTACACAACCCGGGATCGAACCCGAGACATCAGCACAGCAGTCGTAACGCTACGCAATTCTAACTGTGCCACCGAGGCAGTCCTTTTATAAATAATCCAAATAAAATTATTCAATTACTTTATTTTAAATCAAAATGATTATAGTCAAAACAACAGAATATTAAAATACCAAATTGAATAATTAAAATATACTTTTGGCAACAAATGAGCGTTGCTCTTAATGATAGCTTTTTACGTAAAATACAATGAAAAAGTATACCTAGTCATCACAAAGAACTATTTAACTTATGGATAGTACGCCCTTAATGTGTTTTAAATGAGCCATTCACGAGGTCTGCGCCGTTGGCTTTGAGACATTTCTAAGAGTGTGTACATAACGTTTACTCTACAGACGCGCGTTCGTTGCAACCAAAACATTTTATGTACATTATAAATACTTTTATATACTTTAGGTGTTCGAAATTCGAATCAGTGGCTCCGCAAGCTAGTACGCAGGGTAATTTATATAAAGCCTACAAGTTACAACTTATATTTGCTCAGTATTCACTATTGATAACTTTTTTTCGTTATGTTGTCATGTTATGTGCTGAATGCTGTGTACACCTGTGTCTAGCACACCTATCTGATACTGTGCCTTTTTTATTTTTCACTGTTATATATATATTAATACGTAGTGCTGTTGGCGTACCTTATATATAAATAAACAAGTCGATAAAAATGCACATAGCAATTGCAGTTTTTGGCATAACTTGTCAAAATGGCAAAGAAAACAAAACCAATATAAAAGACTGCAAAATGCACTGCGATATTGGGTATTCTTAAACAAATTCAACTTAATAAGTTTCAATATACAAAAACTTAATAAGTCAGTTAAGAGGTAACTTGTTAGTAACACTTTTTTTATCCTGGCACGTCAAAGTGAGGTACCCACACTGCACCTGATAAGCGCAGTACCGTCCAAATAGAGTATCGAGTAGCAAGAGACAGTCTATCCCCTGTTACTCAACACAATCATGCAGACCTTCTTTTTCACACTACGCCATGGGCAAGAAGGTGAAGAAGCGGATCTAGTGTCCGAGTACTCAGAAGACCGCAAAACGGCCAAACATAATACCCCAACTCTAGACTCACGACAAAAACCGGATGTACACTGGCTTGCGTGTGTCACTATGGCGGGTTTTACACCCTGTGTACGGTGGTCGGTATCCGGGCGGATATAATTATCCTACCACCACCACACTTCGTAGTCATTGGCATCAGATAATACTTTAGGTAATTTTTGTAATTTAATTTATTTTAAAGTAAAAGACCGCGCTTAAATGCAAAAGATAATTATTGTTTTTATCAATATCAGCGCACATTTAACCTACATGTTTGTACACTTTACAAACGTAAACAAGCTCTGTATAACTTGTAAGCGCTTTTAACGCGCGTATATAAAACCTCTTGTGTATACACCCTAAGACCGTGTTTTGCACTCGTTCAATACACGCACCAGCCTCTTCTTACGTGAAAGGCTTTTGACATGCCTCACTCGGAATCCCTCTGAAGAATTCCTTGGACTTATATTTAGCCCTGTATAATGATTCGCTGTAAAATGTAAAAGTTGAAATAAAACTGAGTACCGGCTTAATACAAGAGTAATTTACAGTAGATAGCGTAAACAAACAGCTGGTGATAGGATATTCATATTCGCTCGGATAGCAACCACCTTACACAAGGTGTAAAACCCGCCAAAGTGCCATACACAAGTGTGTCGTGTTCCGGGATCAGCCAGTGTACATCCGGTTTACAGTTTGGTACGATTTTTGGCCGTTTTGGGGCCTTCTAAGTACTCTGACACTATACCCTCGAGCGCTTCTTCACCTTCTTGCCCATGGCGTAGTGTGTAGCTTCTTCACACTACGCCTAAAGCACGATCATAGGAAGGAGGGAACACGGTAGCTGGCAAACTGTTCTACAGCTTGATGGTGCGGCAAAAATACGAATTTGCGAACCTCTTGGTTCGGGCCAGGGTAGTAGACACCACGAATCTGTGGCACCGCAAGCCAGTACGCGGGGTAATTATATAAAGCTTACAACGTATATTTGCTCAGTATTCACTATCAGCATCACAAATTCCGACAAATTTAACAGCCTCAGCATATCAAATGTATCCAAAATGATATTCATTGAAACTACTTAAAATCTACATAAACATAAAATAATAGAAACGTAGATCAAACAACCAGTGGTCTGTTCTTGCGCGAGGTAATAAATCAAGAGCACTAAATATAACGTGATTTGAAACTGAAATTTGTACATTTAAATTTTAGATCAACATGCTTGTAGGAAGGTATAATTCCAATCGAGATAATCTATTTTCGTGAGATATGTGGTCAGCTGTAGCAGACTGTTTAAATCATAATCTTTGGTGGTAGATTCTACATGGATAATTCCACAAATAATTTATTTTAGAGTATCGAGTAGCGAGAGACAATCTATCTCTCGCTACTCAACACAATCATGCCGGTCTGCTTTTTCACACTACGCCATGGGCAAGAAAGTGAAGAAGCGGTCGAGGGTCTAGTGTCAGAGTACACAAAAGGCTGCAAAACGGCTTAACATCGTACACTCTAGATCCCCGACAAGTACTACCACTTGATAGTCAAAATTATGAGTAATGGATCCACCCAGACGAACTTTCGTAAGTATATGAGAGATCTGCCATTTAGTATTTATCCTTTTCTCAATACCACACGGCAATATTATAATTAATGCATTGCCTTTATGGCTTATGCAGTATGCGATATTTACGAAACCCATTGCTCTCATAAAGAACACTCTATTAAAGGCACATCCAGTAATTCTATAACTTACGTACTATTACAATTCAGCGAAAGTAGTTGGTCGCGCCAAGGTTGCGGTTGGGCGTGAGAGGGGCGCGGCGCGGGCGCGGTGAGTGAGGGATGCTCCGCGTGCGTACGCGCAGACATTACGCAATATCTGGTATACCGGTGTTGCTAGATTTCAAAATATAAAATCGGGACAGTGATTTATTTTTTCGATTTTGTTTTTGAATGAGATTGGTTCTAATGCCGGAAGATTAAATGATTCGCATCGTAGTTATTCGGCATCAGGAATCTCGAGAAATGGAGTACAGATTTGTACTTTGCATTAGGTACTTGAAAAACATTTAAACACGAGAATTTTGCATTCCATAATTTTGATCCAATATAAGAAGTAGTTTTTTACATTATGTCACTTACTACGACGTAGGTATTCTTTACTAGTTCTTTAAATCACATGTAATATAAACAACTATAGTAAATCATAATGATAGATATAAGATATTGAAATATTTCCGAGATCGGAGAATTACAATAATATTTTTCTCTCCGGTATCCGGGAATAAGAAACAGTCTAGCGCCTGTTTATTTTTAATTTTTTTTTATTTATTACACTTTATACATATATATGTACAGGCGGACTTAATGCCTAAGGCATTCTCTACCAGTCAACCTTTGGGTGGTGCAGAAAACAATAAAGGCAGGTGTATATAACAAGAAAAGGAAGTAGAGAAAGTGTTCATCATATATGATATACGAATACATGAATATATAGTAATACACATACAATAAAGTACAAAAATAAAAATAAAATATATAACATAATTCTATATACAAGCATATATATATATATACATACACACATATAAATGTTTATATGTAATGAAACATACCATTTCGACTAAATACAATACTAAATGCTTAACAAGGGCGTCATTCAGGTACGAATTAAATCATTATTTCCAGGTTTTCCGAAATCTGGCAACACTATCGAGAGCGACATTGACTGCAGTAAACTGGGTTAGCGGTTTATTGATATTCTTTTGATGGATTTCATTTGTTTAATATGTTTTTTGTATAATCTATATTTAGCTAATCTATCTTTATCGCCCTCCGCGTCTGTATACCTACCTGTATATCCGCTAACTCTTTCTAAACCACGCAACGGATATTGAAACAGTTTTCACCATAATTTAGTTTTTTCCGGAAGGTTTACATATACTATATCCAAAATAAAATGTCGTATGTGTAAATAATAAAGATATTTCGTAACCACGTCGCCAAAAAATTTTTGTATGGCTTACGTAGGCTAGGCCATAAGATATACAGAAATCATCATGAAAATTGTATTTTTAAATTTATTAACTAAATATTTTCTTCTTATTAAGCAGTTCGCAATTTTTGAAATCTAATTAGCACCCGTGGGCTGGATCGCTAGTGAGTTATAATTTTAATAACGCATTCGTCTAAAATTTTGACGGTGTATTTCTTTGATAATTTTCGTTTATGTATTTTATTTACTAATCAGTATTAAAAAAATATTTTTAATCGATTAGTTGTCAGAGAGGTGAAAAAGATTTATTTAAATTTTATAAACACGAAATAAAATTACATTTGATGTAACGTGGAAGATTGAATAAATATTATTCATGGGTTTATATTTTAAACACACGCATTTTAGAACGTATGACAGGGTGTAACTAGTACATGGCTATTTCAGTCCTATGACGTGATACAGGCTGAACAAACCATATCAGGAAGAAACTCACGGAGTAGTGTTTTTTTTAGTGCCTCGATAGGCAGACGAGCAGACGGGCCACCTGATGGTAAGTAGTCACCGCCACCCATAGACTTCTGCAATGCCAGAGTATAGCAGAGCCGCTGCTTACCGTTCCTACCTACCTGTTAGTGTGAAGAAGCTAGACAACAGACTGGCATGATTGTATTAAGTAGCGAGGGATAGATTGTTTCTCGCTATTTTATACTCTAACTGGACGGTATTACGCTATGGCACTACGCTTACCATCAGGTGCTGTGTGATCGCTTTGCCGTGTCAGAATAAAAAAGAGTTTGTTTATTATGTTACATGTACAAATTATTCTCATTGCACTCTAACTGCACGACGCAATTCATGTATCGTTAAAAGGCAAGCACAGACTATTAAAGTATAACTGCCGTGTTCCTACCAATTCTGAAAATTTACTGGAGTTTAACAACTTCAAAGAGGTTGTAACGTCTGGTTGATCAAAATATTTCCGTGCGACGTTATATACGTCGTATAATGCATACTCTGCTATGGAAATTCGTAATATACTCCTAAATTTAAATGAAGCATGCATTTTGTGTAGAGTGAAATTTGTAGTAAGCAATTGCTCGACATAATTTTAATTACATTTCTATTGCATTCGAAAACTGGGTGGTTACCCAGTCTACATTAAATACGGTTGTATCCATTTATGAATAGAATGTGTTAAAAGTTAGTTATTAAAATGACAAGTCTCTTGGTCATTGGATGAGTTCGTCAAAAAAATACACGTCGAATTAAGTAACCTCAAGTAATTAATTAACCTCCTCCTTTTTTTGAAGTCGGTTAAAAACACAACAAAAGGAAAAACTAAACTCGTATGACTGATTCATGTTCTTATTAAATTGCTTTTTCCGCTCGACAATTTTATTCGCAGGATTATTGGGGCTCAAAACATTAATTGTAGATTAAAGCTAGCTGTGAAACGATAGGCCGTGAGTTCGATTCCCGCACCGAGACAAATGTTTGTGTGACAGACATATATTTGTTTCTGGTGTGGGTGTTGTGGGACCGTAGTCTCTCGTAGTTCTTGATACCTACGGAACAGATTTGACCTACTAGGTTATGACTACGTGTGTGACTGTTGGGTGTATTTATTTATTTAAGATTTTATGGTAAAAGTTTACCGTATAAGAAACTATCCGGCCCACAACATTTCGACTGTAACTGTAAGCCAGGATCGACAAAGCATTTTTTGATACGAAGAAGTGAAGTGCAAGAAGTGCAAGTCTCCGGGAATGCTGAACTGTCTTTATCCCGCAACGAAACTATTTAAATAGATAGGAAGATTTCTTATATTACCTTATAAATATTTACTACCTAAGTATCCACAATAAATAGATTTTAATAGATCTAGAAAGAGATCACATACAGTTTTTTTTTGACAGAGAATATAACACTCTTTGTATTTCGATTTAATGAGAGTTGGTCATTCATAAATCAAACTAAATGATTTAAACGTAAAAAATCTGTAACACTAGAACCCCGGTTGAACCGGAAAATCCAAAATAGAATAAAAAAATACCAACACACAGCACATCTCAAGCTGAACGTAAGTCATTTTAAATCGACCTTGACGGCAAACATCTTCAACGGCATCTCATTACCATAATTATAAACAATCCGTCGCAAACTACTGGAAATATAAAAACCATTAAAATTACAGAAAAAAAACTAAGAATTACAAACACATTAGCGGTACGTAGTCCAAGGTTGACGCTTAATTGCAGATATGTAAAAAATGCAAGTTAGATTCGAGAGGTAATGAGCACATACATACATACACACTCATATAATCCCCGAAGGTGTAGGCAGAGGTGTTCTGACACCCACTTTTCGCAAAAATTCGGTCCCATAATGTGATAGGGGGCGAGCCTATCGCCATACCGGGCACAGATTCCAGACTCCAGGCTGATACTGAAAATTTCTAGATAGAAGAACCCAATATCACTTTACCCGGCGCGGGGATCGAACCGAAGACCTCAGCACAGCAGTTCTAACGCATGCGCAATTAGAACTGCGCCACCGAGGCAGTAATTAAATTTAATTGAATTCCGTAAATATAATATTATTGGAGTATTTACCGCTTAGTTATCCAGTAGTAACGTATAATTGGTAAAATGAAATCCTGAAATGTGAACATCAAGTCTTAAAAATAAGCATAATATTTATAGGTAGGTATTTGTAAACTGAAACGATTTAGGATTTTTTTTTATCGGCACACTGTGGCCACACTGCACCTGATAGTAAGCGAAGGTCCGTCCAGTTAGAGTATCAAGTAGCGACAGACAATCCATACCTCGCTATTCGACACAATCACACTCGCCTGCTGGGTAGCTTCACGGTAGCTAGTAAACTGTACAAAAACGGCGTACAAGATTCAACAAAACACTTTTGTTTTTATTATGTTATCCCAAATCAAGAACAATACATCTCGGAATCACCGGAAAATTAATAACCTAAAAAGAGACCGAAAAATGTTCGCACGGTACATACAAACAAAGCGCATGACTATTTGCGTCGCTCATAAAATCATTTGATGTGCCACTTGTGGCGCGCATCAAAATATCGGACCAAGGTTGCTTTGCAACCGGCCGTTGTGGCTTTATAGGGTTGTCGAATTACAGATTTTCATCTAGGATGTTGATTTATTCAATATACTCAATTAAAATAGTGTTAGGGTAATTTTTAGTGTGTAATAAATAAATAAATAGGATTTTTCTTAGCATTCCTTGAAATGTGATAACTTATATACGGTGGTGGTAGGATAAATATATTCTCCCGGACAGCGAACACCGTACACAGGGTGTAAAACCCGCCAATAGTGGCACACGCAAGTGTGTCGCGTTCCGGGATCCGCCAGTGTACATCCGGTTTTGCCGGGAGTCTAAAGTTGGAGTACGATGTTTGGCCGTTTTGCGGCCTTCTGAGTACACACAGTGTGACACTAGACCCTCGACCGCTTCTTCACCTTCTTCTTGCCCATGGCGTAATGTAAAGAAGCAGGCTGGCATTATTGTGTTGAGTAGCGAGGGATAGATTGTCTCTCGCTACTCGATACTGTAATTGGACGGCATTGTACTTACCATCAGGTGCAGTGTGGTCTTATGCCGTGTCAGGAAAAATATATATTTGTATATTGAATAAACGTTGCTAGACATAAGAATCTGGCATCTCTTGTACAATATAAATTATTGTATCACCTGGAAGAATTTCGCGTTAAATATGCAAGTGACAACCTTGGAGCTTGATCACCTAACTTCAAGCGTCAATCTCAACGACAAACCCTATTTATCCCTAAATTTAAATACCCTACGACATACCCTATTGTAACCTTAAAATTTATCACAAGGTTGGCAGCCCTGCTCCACAATCGAGATGAGTTTCGAGTGCCTGCGTTCGTTAATATAATGAATTCTTTTAAAACGGCCAATTTAGTCTTTGAACTTTCGTTTTGCACACTTGAACTTATCTTAATTACGTTGAATTGGGTCGACGGTGTTCTGCAGCCAGCACACGTTTAGCTGAACATTTATTTATGGGGATATTAATCGTAATTTAATATCGTATCCGGGCATCAAGGAATTAATGGTGCTACCGTATAATGTACAAAGTAAAACTGGAGTGGTAAAATTACCCAACAGTGCTGCCAACTTAATCTCAAATAGGTAGCTGCGGAAAGATGTGTGTCCGGACGAATACAATGAAATTTGCGACAGCTGCTTCATTAAGGTGAGGTGGACTCAGACAGTTCAGTTCAGACTACATTTTTAAACTAATTATTCGATGTTAAAAACTAAAAATATTAACAATATAAAAATTTGCCATGAAAGATGAACATATTTACAAAACGATTGTGCTTCTCGATACACGATTCATTAAAGTTGGCTCGATAGAAAATATTCGCAAAGATGCATCGAAATTTTAAAATTTCAATCCACACGACCCCAAATTAATCCGTTGTATACGGTTATAAAAAAAAATATTGAAACGAAATTTTTCTATAAAATTTTCAATGAACTGCATTAAACGAGTGTGTGAATATTTTATCACATTTCATTTATAAATACAAAGAAATAAATGTTTTAAAATTACGAAACATAAAATGGCAGTTGTCTCTATGTTGAAATGTATTTTAAACATGATGCGCATGTGCGAGACTTGTCAGACGGCAATTGGGCCGTGTTGAGAGCAGACGTATACGCGATTTTTCGCTCGCGCTGTCAAAAATATTTTCTGTGAAAACATGATGAATATAACATAAAGTGTTCACAAATAACACTAACTCATGACAATATATTGAATATAATCAAATATATTTAACTTAACATAATAATTTCAAACGATATATATTTTATTTATCATAATGACTGTCAATTCTTATCAAAAGTCGTGAATACAGGTTGAGTGATTTGAACAAACTATTTGAGAATAAAATTATGGTATGATACTTGATATAACAAAAATATACTAATATTATAATTACGAAAGTGAGTCTTCCAGTTTGGAAGGTTGCATGGTTAAACCGCTGAACTCTTTTTGATAATAATCGATAAAAATTTACAATAGTATTATTTAATTTAATACCATTATTAAAATGTTGGTGTTCGCGAGACGAGAGGAACCAACAGTTTATGTCCTAAATAGATGTAGAAATATAAAATAAATACATCCAACCGACACACACATAGTCCTGACCCCACACCACGTCAAACGTGTATCCTAGGTATCAAGAACTACGAGGGACAATGGTCACACAACACCCAGATCCTAAACAAATGTCAGTCTGTCACACAAACATTTAACTCGATGCGGGAATCAGGCCCACGGCCTCTCCTTTCACAACTTACTAATCGCCCGCTGCGCCAGGAGGCTGTCAAGAAATGACTAACTTATGTCCAAATTTGATTAATATTTGGTTGGAAATGAAAACGGTCATCAGCGGGCTCATACTATTTCCCACTACGATTGCGACTGATTACCAGATCCCTAGAGCTCGAAGACTATAATCGTAAATAACTGCTTTGGATACAGCACTTTGAATTTCTTTCAATTATATATCATAAGTTCTGCTATATTTATTTTATACTGATTGCGCAAGACTAAAATACGATAATAACAATTCAAAGTCAACCTAAGGCGGGCGACTACAAAGTTCATTATTATAATAATTTTATTAATTTAGCAGTTTGACACACAATACGTTTTAAAGTACTCGTTTGTTTTCGGCGGACGATCGATTATACGTTATTGTGTTCGTGTCGATAAAAGGGAAATAATATATAACTATTCTTGACATTTCGTGCATGACGTCAGATATGGATGACAATATTAATTGTCAGAAGAATAGATCTTGCAAAATTTATGATTTCGGAAAATGTATCAACTGAAGATATATACTTTTTACCCGGTTCCACCCCTATTAAATATTATCTATACATTTTCTCACTTGTTTACGGCAATGAGTTACTATTATAATTTCCATAGCCAATTTTTATCCTATGATATCGCTGTTACTTTTTCGTATAAAAATTACCCTATTCAGTTTCACTTATCTCGATACCTGCTGGTGGTAGGATCTTCATATCCGGCAGGATAGCGACCACCGTACACAGAGTATAAAACCCGCTATAGTGGCACACGCAAGTGTGTCGCCTTCTGGGGTCAGCCAGTGTACCTCTGGTTTTTGTCGGGGTCTAGAGTTGGGGTATGATGTTTGGCCGTGTTGTTCTGAGTACTCTGACACCTAGACCCTCAACCGCTTCTTCACCTCCTTGCCCCATGGCGTATTATGAAAAACTGAACATCAGGCCGATATGATTGTGTTTAGTAGCGAGGCATATATTGTCTCTCGCTAGTTGGTACTTTAACTGGACGACACTGCGCTTACCATCAGATTCAGTGTCGTCACTTTGCCAGGATAAAAAAAATATCAGATTCCATCATCATCGGAGCTACCCTGACAAAATAGTAAATAGACAAACAGATATTTTTTTTGTAAATTCTAATATCGATTTTCTATTACTATGACATTTGATATTACTTTTTGTTTTGACAGAATATTTGTTTCTAATAATATTCATTCATACCAACGAAAAAGTTTTTATTCCACAACGAAATATTATATTAACATTATTAATTCAATTAACAATATATTGAGTTCTATTATTTTGATAATAGAACTCAAAATTCAACGGATTTATGACAATTCATACTTGACGGTCTGCATTGTGCAGTGGACGTTTAGTCGGTTGTGAAATAAGAAGTCCAAGTTGGATCCCGAAATCGAATATCGAAAGGATACAATTCCTTTACCGAAGATCAAGATAAGTGACGGGAGATGATGATCGGGAGAAGGGTAAAGAATGGGAGGGTAAAATGAAAAGGAAACTGGACGGATTTGGCAGAGATGGGTGTAATCCCTAGTCTAGCTTAGCTTAGCTAGCTTAAGATATTCCATCTATATGAATATGTTTAGTAACCTTTGCCGAGCGGATACCGTGAGAAAACGCGAGGATCTTATCATTCAGCTCAATCAGACCCTAGATCTCATGTTTATTTTTCTTAGGAATCGGCTTGAGATCTATAGCAATAAAACCTAGGTGATCGTGTTCTCGTGCAAGAAATCCCTGTTTCCTCACGTCCCCGTTCTTACAGGTGTTCCACTCCAAACGCACAGGATAAAAAAAATATTTTCATAAAAATCGGTTCAGTGTTTTCAGTTCAGTCGTGAAAATGTAACAGACAGAAAACTTTCAACCACTACTAATTCACAATTTTAGAGGCTACATTTTAAAAGATACGTGTACGTTTATTTGTTTGTTTGAACGCGCTTATCTCAAGAAGTGCTGTTTCTAATTGAAAAATTATTTTAGTTTTGGATAACCCATTTATCTGGGAACGCTATAGGCTATATAACATCACGCTGTGACTAATAGGAGCCGAGCAGCAATGAAAAATGTTGCAAAAACGGGAAAATATATTCCTTTTGAGAGCTTGTTTTGCGTGCGCTGCGTATACTGTTAAAGTTACGCAACAATCATGTATGACGGATTTGTTCCTCTTAAAAAGTTATAAAACAAGTCCGCGATAGCATATATCTATCTTTTTCGGTTAGCTCACCTTAACCTGCCTCTGCCTTTTTAATGGTAATGAAATTTGTCCTAAAACAATACATTATATGCGAAGGGGTTTTTATAAACTTGGTATTTATTGTATACTTTTGCTCCCGAAAATAACCTCCACGCGGGCGAAGCCTCGAGCAGCAGCGAGTAGTACATAAAAGACGTGATTACTTTCATTCATATTGCAACTTATTTTACTGAACGTTAAAAATGAGTAATAATTGACATTGTTATCATTATAATTTGTAATAATATAGGTACATATAAATAATACACCAAAAGTCACACACATATTTCTGACCCCACACTACGTCAAACCTATATCGTGGGTATCGAGAACTACGAGGGAATATGGTCCCACAACATCCAGACCCGAAACAAACATTAGTCTGTAACGATAACATTCGGTAACTTTGTTCCGAGAATCGAGCCCACTGCCTCCCGTTTGAGGCTGAGGCTGTCATATAGGTTTTAATTTTAATAAAATAACATAATAGTTGAGGGTTTTTAAAAAATAAAAATTTATGGTATTTTACGTTCTATTTAATCTGATTTATTTGACATTTGCTCATTTCACTGTTTCAAATAATGAACATCCTTTATATGAGCGCCTATCGCTACTCGTTGGGGGGGGAGCCCCCGCGCACGCCGCCGCCACCCGTCGCATCTCACCCCCTCAATCATACCTCAGCCCAGAGCCGACAAAACCTTAATCTACTCTCTTCTCCGGATCTTCTCTCTATTGTAAGTAATCCTACTAATATTATAAATGCGAATGTTTGGATGGATGGATGTTTCTTACTCAATCACGATACATCGGCCGGACGGATCTGGTTAAAATTTGACACAGAGATAGACTATAGTCTGAAATAGCACGTAGGCTACTTTTTATCCCGGCAAAATGTACAGTTCCCATGGGATAGTTTAGTTTTTAACAGAGCAAGGAATCAACATGATTTTTTGCGTAGTGCGTAGTAACCTCCAAACATCTAGTAATACATAAAGAAATTGTGTCATTTAAGGTATTTTTCTTGATAAACTTCGCAATCACATAGATGGGCAAAATATCGATATCTTTAAAAGCTTTTTGACAGTTGATTCATTGACCCCAAATATGAACAAGATTAAATGTAACCGAAGGAACTCATCGTGATTTAGATTTATCTTATCTTGATAAAGAATAGTCTTGAACTATGATTGATTGTGGACAAAAAATATGCGAATCTTAAAGTTACATTAAAAACCATGACCATTTATGTAGCAAGCTATGTAGTATATTAATCGTTATTCCTTAGCAAGAGGTGTTACAAAAAGTACTATTTTGACTCATTTGTTACAATCACCGAGGTATTGCTATGTATAATAGGTATTGCTCATTAATTATATATAAGACAAATAAGTAAAAAATGGTGTTGAGCATAATCTAGCAGTTTTTATGTTTGCACCCTAAAACCATCCGAAACGTTCTAATAAAAAAACTATTAGTGGTAGTTTATTTTGTATAGCGAATAGTGGTTAAAATACACATGGAATTCGATGTTCACACCGCACGTACAATCCTGAATCGCGGTAACAAATTTTGCACGACGCTTAACATACTTAGAATGTCCACCCAGGCATAACACCCACCAGACTGGTGATCTTCCCCATCGCTAGAGGAACACTGACACTTCTACAAGTAAATTACACACATATACACTCACACCTGTAATCCCCGAAGGTAGGCAGAGGTGTAACCAGTTCACCCAGTTTTCGGCGAATTTATTACGGTCCCGTAATGTGATAGTGGGCGAACCTATCTCCATACCGGGCATAATTCCAGAGTCCGGGCTGAATATCGGGGATCGAACCTGAGTCCTCTGCAGAAGTCGTAATGCATGAGAAATTACAACTGCGCCACCGAGGCAGTCACAGAGGCACAAGTAATTTAACGGTCGTTTATCATTATTTTTCTTTAACTTAATTGGAACACCAGTGACACAATGCTTTTTTTTTTTTTTTTTTTTTATTCTGGCGCGGCAAAGTGACCACACTGCGCCTGATGGTAAGCGCAGTGCCGTCCAGATAGAGTATCAAGTAGCGAGAGACAGTCTATCCCCCGCTACTCAACACAATCATGCCGGCCTGCTACTACATTACATTCAACCTCAACTAAATATTAACATATCATAAGATATTACTATTTAGAGTGGAGTCGTAATTTTTATAGAGTTAGTATTTTATTAACGTGAGCTTGTTCAAGCGAACCTGTGAATCCCTAAATATATTTTCCTTAAATGAGTAGGACCGCCGTACGCAGTCTTTTGTTTTTGTGTTTGTAATAAATAATACCTTCGACTTACTTATCAATAAAACAAGCCACTATATACCTCTGTTTATTTTGCTTAGTTTTACTAAACTACGTTATTGATTGATGCAGTTTTCACTGTCATTAAGAAAGTCTTTATATAATCCTACTAATCCTACTAATATTATAAATGCGAATGTTTGGATGGATGGATGTTTGTTACTCAATCACGCTACAAAGGCTGGACGGATCTGGTTGAAATTTGGCACAGAGATAGATTATAGTCCGGATTACCACATAGGCAACTTTTTTGGATAGTTTAGTTTTTTACAGAGCATGGGATCGATTGATGATTTTTTGCATAGTGGCAGTTTAGGGATCACAAAATGGTATGTGTACCTTTTTTGCAAAAATAACCTTCACGCGGGCGGAGCCGCGGGCAACATCTAGTAATATATATTATAAAGAAAAGTCGAAGTTTCATTACTTATTAGATTTCCGATCGCTTAAACAGCTTGCACTGACTCAACATTACAGCATATATTAAAAACAATGAACAGCCAACAGTTGTACATAATTCCAACCCCACAATAAGATACGATTATCAATTGTCCTGGTTCTCAGAAACTCGGAGATTTTATTTTAGATTAAATAATTGTACATTGTAAAAGCCCTACAGAAAAGTCCGTGATACCATGTGTCTATCTTTTATGACTCACACTAACTAAGCGAAGCCAGTGTTCACGAAATGTTATATATTGTATGTAATATTTCAACTATAATCTAGCCATAGTAGACTATAATTAATTGTGTTAATGAAATAAAACCCTTTCAAAATTAATTAATATTGAAAATTAAAATGGTGAAGATATTTCAAAGCGTACTTTAACTACCTGTCTACATTAGCATAATATACTTAAATTTCATAATATTAAACACCTTTTATGGAAAATTACCATAGATGTAGATCAGAATAGACACCGCAAATTATACATACATATATATATATATACACTCACGCCTGTAATCCCCGAAGGGGTAGGCAGAGGTGTAACCAGTACACCCACTTTTCGCCGTATTTCGATCCCATAATGTGACAGGGGGCGAGCCTATCGCCATACCGGGCACGGGTTCCAGACTCCGGGCTAATACTGAGAATTTCTAGATAGAAAAACCCAATATCACTTTATCCGACCCGGGGATCGAACCCGCGATATCCATAAAATTGTTATTGTAATATTTTAAGTAAAATAAAAGTAATTTAATAGTGAAAAAGACGTTTCACATATTTGAGAAGAGATTTTACGAACCCATAAGACGTGTGAACATCTTATGACTTATAGCTGCAACGTCGAATGAAGGAGAATAATTTTATATGAATTTTTACAAGTTATCATATTATAATAATAATCTTTATTTCCCAAAAAAAAAAAAGTACATATGCCAATTAAAATTAAACAACGGATAATTACCATTAGACCTAGAAAACTTGACATCATTGATATAGTGTACTAGTGGCCCTCACACTAGGCACAGCCTGTATCGTGAGAACCCTACAGCATGTTTGACAAAAACAAAATACCACAGTGCATCAACGGTAGGAAAAACAGTTTTAGATTTGATTTTAATACTGAATGAAATATTTGAAATAATGAAATGAAGGAAATAATTAAAATTCAATAAAATTGGTAATAGGAACAATAAAATTATAGATTAAAAATACAAATTACAATTTCTTTGTGTCGTGAGCAGGTGTTTCCATGTATGTACATATGTGTTTGCATGTGTGGGCGTGAGTTTAAGTGTCAGTGTGTGTGTGTTTGGGAGTGAGTGTGTGTGTGTGTGAGTGAGTGTGTGTGTGACGTCCTTTATTTTGTTTCAGATGTGTCGTTATTTATTTAATGATTTTCATTATATTTTCGGTTTCATCGTACGATAATTGTAACAGCCAGGACTTTAGTTTTTGTTTAGAGCCCTGCACCGAGTCATTCTTAATGTCACATTTTTCCAGTATCGAATTATACACGAAGGGACCTAAGAAACGTGGGAATCGTTGAGCAAATCGAGAGTTGACTTTAACAGATGGAGCTTTAAATTTTCTTTTATTCTGCAGATGTTGTGCAATATCAGACTTCAGTAGTTGCCCATGCTGTGCGAGAGCTGTCTTCAAGATAAACAATTGCCTGACGTTCAGTTTATTTGCTTCTAAATAAAGGGCTTTTGTAGAAAACAATTTCGGTTTCTTTAGCAGGACCTTTAACACAGCTCTTTGTGCGCGCTCTATTTGAAGCATAGTGGTAACTGCTGCACCACCCCATGAGGTGATACAGTACGTAATGACAGACTCGCACAGAGCAGTATACACAAAAATTACACATTATACATTAAATTTTTTCTTTATTTTGCTCTTCATAATAAAAATCAGAATTCATTTAGTTTATACGTTTGTGGTGAAGTCACGTAACTGAAATATCATATCGTTCAGTAGATTCAGAAGAAATAGACGAACAGACAGACACAAGCGTTAGATAGTCTGCGTGGTGCAACATACATGTGGCTGTGAGAGGCCGCCAGACGTGAAACATATATTTGTGTAGTCCACATATATATATATATATATATATATATATATTTGACTGGTATTACCTTGAATAATATTAATCCATTATATAAAAATAATTAATAATAAATAAATAATAATAATGTTAAATACCTTATGAATAATTAATTGCTAGTGTACCTATTGATGATGCTATGTATGTTATGTATACATAAGCTGATATGCTTTTCTTAAAATTTCTTTACTTTTTTTAATGTTCTGACTTGTCATAGAGCAATGTAATTGCCTACTTGATCAATAAACGATTTCATTTCACAAATATTTTTTTCAGGTCTAGGTGTTGTGGGACCGTAGTTCTTGATACCCACGATACAGGTATGAACTAGTGCGTACAGAACTTTGAGACCAGACTCATCATCATCATCCACAGCTCAGAATCCCACTGCTGGGTATAGGCCTCTTCCATGTTATGCCCCATTGCCACGGTCCTGAGCCAGTCTCAGAGACCAGACTACATTGCCTAATTGGCACTGCTAATGCAATTTTGCTTATTCCTACAGCAAAAGATTTTGAACGCCAAAAAGTTATGCAATCAGCACAAACTACTGTATTGACGCAGTGTCAGACAGTGTAATATTATATTACTCATCACGTAATTACGAAATCGCGTGACCGACAACAATGGTTGTTATTTTAAGACGCCTTGTTTAATGTCTTATAGTTTGAAATTTACAATAGTTATAATTGACTTATTACGTTAAACTTAAAACTGAAGGCAATTAAACTTTACATAAAAATACAAAAGTATATACACATGATTTAACTTTTGAATATTATTATTTCCAAAATTAGCAGCGATAGCCTAGTAGGTTGCGGTACGGACTGTCAAGACGAAAGTCGTATGTTCGAAACCCAAGTGGCATACACCTCTGACTTTTCTAAAGTTATGTGTGTATTAAATGTTAATTAATTATCGCTTGCTTTAACGGTGAAGGAAAACATCGTGAGGAAACCTGCATATCTGAGAATTCTTATACGAATTTCGAAGGTATGTGAAGTCTACCAACCCGCATTAGGCCAGCGTGGTAGACTAAGGCCTAACCCCTCTCATTAGTAGATGAGGCCCGTGCCCAGCAGTGGGACAATGTTTAATACAGGGCTTGTATTATTATAATACATCAATATAAAGTAGCGAAGAATTCTAGATCTTAAAAATCCAACCATTCATGATATCCCATGAAAACATGTGATCTAGGGTCCGGTTGAGCCAATGACTAGATCCTCGCGAATGAAAATAAATAAATATACGATTCAAATTGAAACTCCTTTAACGTTGGTTAAAAGTAGCAGAGGCGAAGATCCAACATTGTTTAGTGTCCTGGGCGACCCATAAAGTATTGTCTTTGACTTACGACAGCCAAAGCCATATGCTGCATTTGAGATTAAGTAATTGCTGTCACAAATATCCAAATCTTTTATTTGCCCTAAAAGTTTATTCATTTTCATTGTTTTGTCTATGACTAGTAACATAATAAAGCTACCAGTCGGCTTTGCGTGATTAGTATTTATTAAAATTCACTGTAATTATGGCGGATTTAATGATACTGGCAAATTGGACTCGGAATGTCTTTGAAGTTTGTTATACAAAAAATTTAGAATTTGCTGATAATAAATAAAAATAAATAAATACACCCAACAGTCACACACATAGTTCTGACTCCACACTAGGTAAAACTTGTATCGTGGGTATCAAGAACTACGAGGGACTACGGACCCGAAAAAATATCTATCTGTTACACAAATATTCATCTCGGTGCGGGAATCGAACCCTCACGTTTCACAGCCGGATACTCGCACGCTGCGCCACGGAGGCTGCAATGGTCACAAAATTTGTCTTAATTTATTACATATATTCAATCGTAAGCATCAAAAATGTTACAAAGAACTCAGATCCATAACAGGATCTCGAGGTTCCTATATCAAATAATCATCAGAAATTTAAACCCATATTCTTGCATCAGGGATATCATCATAGTCATATAATCATATAAATTATCCGAGAACGCTTCATTACTCAAATTTTTTGCACCATTTTTATAACTCAAGACCTTGAAATCAACAGCCACAAAACAAGTAATAAAACCATTTGCTCAACGCTGCATCAAAACAAACACACGTACAGGCAAACACAATGTGAAACCATGGAAATATTTAAAATAAATATAAAATGTTAATTGTTGACATTAATTGTGTGTACAGCCAGCCGGTACCTATTACTTTTAAACAATACCATATTATTAAGCAGCGATAGCCTAGCGATACGGACTGTCAAGACGAAAGTCGGATGTTCGAAACCCAATGGGCATACACCACTGACTTTCCTAAAGTTATGTGTGTATAAAATGTTAATTATCGCTTGCTTTAACGATGAAGGAAAACATCGTAAGGAAACCTACCTAATACACATTATTCTAAGAAATATCGTTTACATGGATTGTTTGTAGATATGAACAAGATTTTTTTTTGTTTAATAACTAATAATAGTTGCTTCAAGAAACAGAAAAAGAATTATATACGCTGGACCAGGAGTAAGTGTGTCACCTGATGATTGATAATCTCCACTAACCCTAAACACCCACAAATGTAATAAGAATCATGGAAGAATCTTGAAAAGAAAATAAGGGAGATTTGGTAAACAAAGAAGAATTTAAACCACCACAATTGATTTACCGTAAGGAACACTAAAACAAGCTGTTAGTTCCCTTCGGTTGCTTAATGGTAGTAACTACCACTTTTAAAATAACTAATTTTACTTCAAAATTAGGCTAGAGGAAATATCTTCTTTATTGTATTCTGACTGATCAAAATTACTGCGATCTCGATGGTGTGTTCAATCTAGATGATGAAATAGATCGACGAGTAATGAAGGATTACTTTATGGTCGCTATTTTAGATGTTCAAGATACACGGTCTACAACGCCGTTGCCAACAACGGTAGGCAGTGACTTTGCTGTGCCCTGGCATTGCAGAAGTCTATGGGAGGCGGTGACTACTTACCATTAGGTGGCCCGTCTACTCGTCTGCCTATCGAGTCACTTAAAAAAAACACGCAACATCAGTGCGGCAGAATTTTTAGTATCACAGAAAGTAATTGTGGTATGTAAAACATTGACTCTAGTTATTAATTCGGAATTTTCATGAAATATAAAACACAAATAAAAGATATCTCAACACAATGAAATCCAAAAATCCCTAACAAACACACAATGTAAAGCAATCGTCCATACTGAATGTTTTCAAACATTGATCTTGTTTGATATTTATTCACAGGTCGAGTAACACGAGATTAATTGGAAAGAGCGCAATTACTTCGCTTTTAATTAAAATCAAGCCGATGTCTTTGTAAGGGATCGTCGTTGGTGGATTTACGCCAGTAACAATTACCACTGGAGTTCATATATTGAAATTTCATATTATTTTCGCCGTTTTTTCGATGGCCGAGTCTTTTGTGCGGCCCGTCTGGCTTTCCGGGAAATTATTTTGTATTGGTTTTACTTGATCCTGGTATTAAATTTTTGTTCTTTATTCTTTTAATATTAAATTTGCGTTGTTGTAGCTTTGTATAAAGCAATATTTATTATAATTATTTAACGGAACAATACAGGGAAGTATGTTTTATTTATTAAGCTTTTGTCTCTCATTCTATTTAGTTATATTCTCATCTTTTACACTGACTACTACTATATTATTTACACTTTTTACCACCAGCATCAATTAATTAATTAAGCAGCCTTTAGCAATTTATTTATTTCTTCGTTCTTGCAGGGCGGGGCGTTTCTGACCTTCAGAGACCAATTTATTCATAGTTAGGCGAAAAGGGCTACCAATAGACAAGGAATAATTTCTATTCATAGTATCCATAAGATCGTTTAAATTTAGTAACAATTCGTCGACATGTGCTTGACAGACGTTCTAATAAAGCACCATAATCTTGAAATGAATAGACAGCTCAATTAATGTACCAAATCTTTACCGTTTGTTTTTACTATTTGGCGTATCACAAACTGACAAATGTTGTTTGTCCAACCTGGCAATACCAATGAGCCAATAATAATATATTTTAGTAACAATAATAATATCAGTCTAGTATCACGTACATTGTCCCACTGATGGACAAAGATCTTCTATAGAAATGAGAGTGGTTAGGCCTTCGTCAACAATACTGGCCTAATGCGGTCTAGTCTTCATAAACCTTCGAAGTTCTTATGAATTTTCTGGTATACAAGTTTCCTTATGTTGTTGTCCTTCACCGTAAAAGCAAGCGATAGTTAATATTAGTC
Organism: Laothoe populi; assembly: GCA_905220505.1. NCBI lineage: Eukaryota > Metazoa > Arthropoda > Insecta > Lepidoptera > Sphingidae > Laothoe > Laothoe populi. The sequence goes on from HG992151.1 coordinate 3,801,117, forward strand.
GCTTAAATGATTATAACGCGGTAATTGGGACAAGCAATTACGTGAGCATTGGAATAAGGGGCAGAGAAAAGTAGAGACACGGAGAGGAGAGAGAGGAGAGAGAGTAGAGAGCCTAGAGAAATAGTGGACTAAGGTCACATAAACGTAATTGTCGCCAGACTAAAATATATTCAAACGGTATTTATACTTGAACTGGGGCTGGCAATTAATTTTTATTTATGGAGCCTTGATAAATACATAATTTAGAAACGACAATGTTATTTTATGTGAAAATATTTGCAATAAATGTATTCCATTTTCTAACTTCGTTATATGATATTATTAAAATAGGCTACTAATGTAACCAAGATGTCACCCACTGAATACAATAGACACAGTTCAAATGGTTTGACACCGTGCTAAGTGAATTGAAATGTTCATATCACGACTTCAATGTCGAGTGAACAAAACCAATTGAATAAATAATATGCACGGTTAAATAGAGGCGTCATTCCATATCGTATGAATAATAGAAATTTGAAGAGGAATGGCGAATAAATGGAGCTGATGGTTTTCGCAATGTTTTGCCTTTTTAATTTAAATGTAGGCATTTGTTATTTATCTTATAAATAACTATGGTCTTATTAGTTCAGTAACAACGTACTTCAGGTGAGTAATCGGTGCACTTTAAATGTGAGGTCCGGCTAACACACTATTTTGAGATACAAATTTTGATTCCGAAAATGAGATTTATATAAAAATGACCGTGATTGTAATTTGTACCCATTATGACAATATGCTTGAAACCTATCTCATCATGGGACGGAAATAAACTCGAAGAACTAGGTGCCCTAGCCGGACCTATACCGAGCTAGGAAACAGGCTTGAGATTATGATAAAAATACATATTTGTAATTTTTTGAAAACAAAATCTGTTGTAGATAGTTTTCTTTATAGCGTGAAAAGGCCATCACAAACCGTCACACCAATGTCTCACAGTAAAATGACATAAAGAAACAGTTTGTTGCTGGGTTTTGTACAATAGTAAGATTTAGGCAGATCAAAATCATCCTCATCATTACAATCCCCACTTCTTTGCCTAAAGGTCGGCAACGATTTCGTGGTTATTTTTTTATACCCAACAGTCGCACAGCTAGACCTGACTCCTTACTAGGTAAAACCTGTATGGGCATCAAGAACTACGAGGGATAACAGTTCCACAACAACCAGACCCGGAACAACTTCTGTTTGTCACGCAAATATTTGTCTCGGTGCGAGAATCAAACCCCCGTGTGTCAAGAGAGGTCGTTTCACAGCTGGCTGAACGCCCGCTGCGCCGTTGATCTGATTTCCCTGTATTGTGGATGTTCACGGGCAGTAGAGATCACCAGATGATCAAAACTCCCACCTAATCAACATCCCACATTCATCTCGGAAGACAACATTAACAACAGCTATCTCACCAAGATAGAACCACTGTCTTACTCAAGAAGTTCCTTATTAACACTTCTATTTCAATATTTATAATTTGCACGGTGTGCAAAAAACCTTTTGTAAACTCAGACATAGTAAATATTTAAGAAACTAAACCACCTTGCATTTATTGATTTATTATCTCTTTTCCACCGATCGAGGTTGCCGTGGATTTATGTTTTGATTTTGGTGATTTATTCGATAAAACTTTCCTTCGTTATGAGTTATTTTAGTTTTTTTTCAGAAGCGCGTTGAATGAAGTAATAGATTAAATTTTTAGAGCTCTTCCACCCAAATAGTTTGGGTGTGTTGCGCCAGATGCCGCTAATTACACATTTCTTGATCATTTCCAAGTAACATTTTTCATAAATAAGAATTTTATTGTATTAAAATTCTGAATGTTTCTTATTTTGAAATTCGGGTCAATATTATCAAGATCTTCAAAGGTGTTGATAAACCTTCCGTATTTATTACGGCCCCATAATGTGATAGGGGACGAGCCTATAGCCATACCGGGACAATTCCAGAGTTCTGGCTGATACTCCAATGATGATCAAATTGTTTGTCGCATTTATAACATGTAGGAATTATTTAGTGATTTAGGAATTGATAATAATAACTGTACTGTTATTGTCATCAGGTAGAATGTACTGAAGAATTAGGTTATAAAGTAGGGTAACAAAAACATCTCGCTATACATCCCCTGCATCACAATAACTCGACGCCCGAAAACAGCGCGCTGCCGTCCGCGCCAAGGTGTTATGTAAGCTAGGTGTACAATAAAACGCAGCCGTGTCATCAGCGTCACTGAGCCACTGACCTAAATAGCAGGACAATATCGCGAAATGGCCACGGCAGAGTTGCGAGGGAACTAGAAAGGGCCGAAGGCTTTTTATAGTCCATGAAAGCCCTAATTCTGAAGGCAAGATTTTTTATGGATAATGAGGGAGTACAAGCCGATTTTTGAATACTGGTTAAATTTCTTTGGAGAATCCTCGTTTATAAATGAGCTGCCAAATCAATAAGTAGCCCCACAGCTCCCTCATGATACTGAGTTTCAGAGAAATCTCGAGAATCTTTGCTTGCCTTTAAGGCAAGAAAAGCAAAGTAAGTGAAGATAGGGTTCCTCCAATTATAGTTGCTGGTGGACTCATGAATATATATAAATATTATTTGCCTGTTTTACTTCAAACTTTTAAAGACATATTTCAATGCGCCTGAGATTTAAGAGCATTTTAATATCTACTAATTTTCTAATTGGTCTTTTAATTGGGGAAGATAAGAGCATCATATGTTTAACAGTAACTTAAACATTTGAGTGGCGTCAATATTTGGGACTACTGCCAGTCGGCACTAAAATTCTGCTGATTCTGTTAAAGTTTAGGCAGTCGACAAGGTGGTGTAACGCATTTTGTGATTTGGGAATGGTGGTGATTTGGGTATATCTTAGACGTTATCAAGGAGAATACAGACGGCATACACATATTTACAAGCATATTAGTAATTAAAAGTATAGCAAAGTTTCCTTAAATTTACGTTCTAATTGCTCAAAGATTCAGTTCTAGATTTTAGTTACAAATTTCAACATTTTCAGACTAGCAACGCGACTCAAACTTTTCCAGTATGAAATTGTATAAGTTTACTAAGTTGAATAATTTCTACCATTTATTTAGTTTGTTGGGTAACTAATTAGCCTCTTAGCTTATTTCCGAAGGCCGGAATCTCTGTTCGCTTCTGCACTCTTATTTATGTCCTTGCTGATAACGCATCCATGACAATATGGTAGTTTCCGGTGTTTAATTTTGTACATTATTTTATATACAACCGAATATAATACGCAAAAGAAACCCTTTTGCGAAAACAGTGTCAAAATTGCTTGAAAATTAAGGTCACAATATTTATTTTACATATTGGTATGAGCAAAAACGCAACTACGCAATCATAAGTGATATCACTATCTCCCTCACACAACGGCGCAGTAATGGTCATTCTGAGAACCGTGACGTCACGAGACATATCATGCATCCTTTTACTGTCATTTAACAGTTACCCCTTCCAGCAGATTTGAATGGCGTCTGATTTACTTATTTTTGTTCGGATTCATAAAATTCTTTCTATAAAAGGTTTTAAATAATGTAACTTGTTGATTTAATTAATAAAAAATACATATTAAATACCCTATTGTGGATGTCCATAAACAGTGGAGATCACACACCAAGTGGCCAATTTGTTCATTTGCCTACTATAAAAAAGACGACCGTGTTCTATAAATTCGGTTTCATTATAATGGTTTCAGTATGGTTTCAAAATTAATTAAATAAATGTTTGTTAGGAAGGCATTAGTGTGTTAAAATTACTCTGGTCACGAATATAGTAATAAATTAAATTACAAATGATAAAGAAACGAAAGACACGTTTTTAATATCATCGGTTGTTATCGTACTTTTGGAAGTAATTTACAAATGATTATTACAATTATACTGTTACTGATAGACTCGGACCTCCTGTATAAAGGTTAGGTCTTAGACCACCACACTGGCCTAATGCGGGTTGGTAAACTTCACATGCCTTTGAAAATCTTACAAAGAATTCTCAGGTGTACAGGTAACAACTGCACGATAAGCATTGCAAGTAGGTACTTATTCACTTCTAGTCAAACCAACTCTTTGTAGCAGGAGGAAAATATCACGCAAGGTGCGAAACAACGGACTCAAGCGGAACAAAGATTTTGTACAAGGGTGTGAAAAAGTGAAATCTACTACAATCAGGGTTTATTGCATTTCACGAATGTCAAGGGTTGTAGCTATTTTTAAAAGACCGACATGACGTAAAAGTTTGAATAAGTAATGAGTTCGTTTTTTTTTCAAGATATTTGCTGAGCCTTTTTTTATTACTTGAATTGAAATGAAGCCTGGTCACTATGGCACTTGCCAGAAAAGGTGTATTGCTTGATATTTCAGCTCAAAACACCTTTTAGAAGACCTCTGCTAAATCTGAAACTATACAGTAGAAGAATCATGTGTAGGATTACATGTTCATAAAGTACATCTACGTTGAAGACAATTTAGTTTACAGTAAGAATAAAACCCATCATAGCCTCAATCCCACAGTAACATATCATTATCTTGACTCGTAGGTATTAACAAGTGCAGACTTTCGGTCTCACAACGCCCAGACCCGAAACAAATATGAGTCTGTCACGAAACATTTCTTACGCTGCAAAGCCGGCTACTAAACCAAGAGGTCCGCAAATTTGTATTTTTGCCACATCATTAAGCTGTGGAACAGTTTGCCAGCTACCGTGTTCCCTCCTTCCTATGATCCTGGGTCCTTTAGGCGTAGTGTGAAGAAGCTAAACAGCAGGCCGGTGTGATTGTGTTGAGTAGTGAGGGATAGACTGTCTATCTGTCTATCTGGACGGCACTGAGCTTACCATCAGGTGCAGTGTGGTGACTATGCCGCGCTAGAATAAAAAAAAACTCGCCCACTGTGCCACGGTGTATGAATGACCGCATCGGCTGTAGTATCTGTCGGTAGTCCCAGTTTATCGTTACAGATTTCGGAGGGCCAAATACCTTCCCCTACTTCCAAATCTTCATTGTTACAGACATTGAAAACTTTTATTAATAAAGCGGCTTTAACAATTGCTAACCGATAATTACCTCGCAATGATCATAGTAATAACTAGTCATATGAATAGAAATAAATACATTTGGAAAGCGCATCACTTGAGACTGGGTCGATTTCGATATTTTTAATGAAGCATTTAGACCAAAGTTTGTAAAATTACCCGGAAAATTCTGTAAAACCAAAGTGGTTTTTCTATGAGATTTGAGTCTCATATAGTACCGATAAACATAATGTACAAGAGAATCAGCGGGCTAAAGCTAGTTTAAAATTAACGTAAACAGAACCTGATTGTAGAGTCACATGATCTCTGACGTTCATGGACAGATGCAATGCTTACGAACCGTTGACGTAAGCTTGTACCAGCGTTACAGATACAAGTTCTGCCGGTTCAAGGCCACGGCGAATTGTGTATGCGTATTGTGAAATATATGTGAACGAATCTAGAACGAATAAGCTTTAACGTACCTCCTAAACGCACCAGACATACACCACTGTTATCTATTCCTTCAGCAAAAACTAAATATTTGAAACTGTCACCATTTTTGGTATTCCAAATACATACAATAATGATTTCTCCTCCCTAGATCTATTTAACACCTCTCGCTACAATTCGCTGGATTCAAGTATTATCTTTAGTATATCATTCTACTGTACGTGTGTATGTCACTGAACTCCTCTTAAACGGCTGGACCGATTTAAATGTGTTTTTTTGTATGCGTTTGGGTGGCGCCCTGGATGGTTTAGATTCACAAATCAGCCCGGCAGATGGCGCTGCAGTCGGTGTGGCGCTGCTTTTACGGGCAGGACGACGTCTGCCGGGCTCGCTAGTATAATTATACCTAAATATACAAAAATAAATCACCGTTCGTTAGTCTCGCTAAAACTCAAAAACGGCTTGACCGTTTAGTTTAGATATAGTAGAAAGTCAGAGAAATAAGTGATAGCCTATTTGGAAGGGTTAAGACTGAAGAGACGGAGTCGTGGGTCGAAACCAATTATATTTTATCTAAAAAAATGTTTACTTCCCTAATTAGGTGTCCATTTTTTCATAGTGAAGGCGTTTGCAAAGCGATGTAATAATTTTTTTTATTACAGTTTTACTGTCCGTTAAATATATTTTTAAATTAAGCGTTATTTACCAATACCAGTATACAGTCAAAAATATATAGAACAATAAATAATTCAGTGGTATGTATAATTACTAAAACCAGATAAATTAAGGCAGAAAAAATATATTATAAAATTAAAGAACTGGTTTTTATCGCGTAATATTTAATGGTAATGCATACCATTACGCGATTAAGACCAGTTTTCTAGTTTTAAAATATGTACAGAAATCGCGAAAGTCTAAAACATTTATAGAAAAAAGATATTTATTGTATTATACTTTTATTGCACGCTCTATGTAATTACATAATTCACTTTTTATATACACGTAGTATTAAACACATACAAAATGAAAATATATTTTGCGTCGTCGTTCGACTGTCATATGAATGATGCCAAGACAAGCGTGGTTTACTACGAAATTATTATAGATCGCATAAATCTGCACTAACAGTAGTTGGGAGAAGCAAAGTAAATTTCAAAGTCTTTAATCGCTATGGATTAGCTACACAGCAGGGCGGTATGATTGTGTTGAGTATTGAGGGATAGATTGTTTTTCGCTACTTGATACTCTAACTGGACGGCACTGCGCTTACCATCGGGTGCAGTGTGTTCACTTTGCCACGCCAGAATAAAATAAAAAATCGTATGTAGAAACCTCGTGGAGCATACAGTGAATGAAGATTACAATAGTTTAATCAATGGGACATAAGAGCTCATGATAGAATATAATAAGGTTTAAAATATGTCTAAGCGTAGTAAGTTAATATTATTTGACCTTACAATAAATAAATAACATTCAAGAGTCACACACATAGCCCCGACCCCACACTAAGATACGAGTCTTGTGTTGTGGGTATCAGAGACTACGAGACATTCGGTCTCACAACACCCAGACCCCGGACACAAATATCTGTCTGTCGCACAAAAATTTTCCCGGTGTGGGAGTCGAACCAACGGTCTCTTGTTTCACAGCCGGCTACTCGCCAACTGCGTCACGGAGGCTGTCAATACAATACATACACATGTACTATATATTGCCACATGCACCTTAAAAAAATGGACATATCAAATCCCCAATAGCCAATTATTGACGTATGAAATCTCTATCAACACGTAATGAGGTAGCGAGTAAAAATGCCCATCGGTCTGTCGCGTGCCCGACGATCTGGCACAAGTTAATTGCATTGCCGTGATTCCACCGTAATAATACTAACAATGTACCTATTTATTTAATCAACCTGTATTGTAAATGGTTGATTATGTTTTAGGCTTGTTTTTATTATAATTACGTTGCAATTACTCGATGAATTGTTGAGAAAAGTGATGCAATTATGTGTATTCATTGGTTGTTTATTTTGATTCTATGTTTTTCTACCGTTGATATAGGCTCAGTTGTGATCTATTTGTAATTTGCTACTAGGATTTCGAATTATTAAGTTTATAGCTTTCATGTTTAACACATCAGTTATTATCGTTATGCCTGTTTATAATTCAGTATGAAATCTATCAAGCACACTTATAAGTTAACATGACTGGTTTCTTGCCATATGCTTATTATGTGGACGATATGGCATCCATACTAATACTATAAATGCGAAAGTAACTCTGTTTGTTTGTTTGTTACCTCTTCACGACTAAACGGCTGAACGGATTGTAATGAAATTTGGTAAGGGAATAGATTATATCCTGAAGAAGGACATAGGCTGTCTTTTTTTCTCAAAAAACAACCTTGAAAGGGGTCAAATATGAGTTCAAAATTTGTATGGGAAATCCATAATTCGACTTAGGGATCTGTAAATTCATATTTAGGCTTTTGGCAGGAAATAAAGAAATACGTGTTTTAACGTTTTTGAAAAATCATCCCTAAAAGGGGCAAAGTGAGGTTAAACTTATGGGGTATTCTAGATGCAATCTCAAGATTCAGGCACAACATCTGAGAGGCTGGACAATCGCTACAGGTGCCTCAGTGCAGAAGACAACTCCTTGGATTGTATACTTCTGCTCCCGAATATAACCTCCACGCAGGCGGAGCCGTGAGCAACAGCTAGTATATTATAAAACTAGAACATAGGAATTGATTTTCGGAAGTTCTCAATGCCTTGTTACAACCTTGTCTACTAAAATTCCGAGTGAAGTGTAATTAATTATGCGTTCGTAAGCCATCGCTTCTATGTCTATCATATTGTTTATTTACATTGATTTAATTTTTATATTTAGCAATATGTGGTTATATTGCCTGGGAATCAAGCACTTAAAACTCCCGGTTTATAGTCCATGTATGCTTGCTAGTATATGTACTCTATATGAAACAGTATTTTTTACCCAAAACCACACATTAATCGCTCCCATCAAAAATTCGAAAGTGAAACCTCCACGTTAACATTCGAGCACACACGTATTATTACAAAATATTAACTAACACGCCTTGACCGCGATATCATCAAAACAAATTTAGCGCACCGCCTCGTAAAAACTTCGTCAAGCAATTAAATAGCCTTTGATCAGTATTAGTACACATCGATAATCTTATAATATCCAATTCATTTATAATAGACGCAGATACCACATCTACTTGAGTTTTTTTAAATCTTAAAGTTTAATTACCAGGTTTTTTTCTGGCAAGGCATAGTGACCATACTGCACCTGATGGCAAGCGCAGTGCCGTCCAGTTAGAGTATCAAGTAGCACGAGAATCTATCCCTCGGTACTGAACACAATCATGCCGGCCTGCTTTGTAGCTTCTTCACATTACGCCATGAGGCAAGGAGGTGAAGTAGCGGTCGAGGCTCTAGTGTCAGAGTACTAAGAAGGTCGCAACACGGCCAAACATCGTACCCCAAACTTGACCTCCGACAAAAACCGGATGTACACTGGCTGACACCGGAACGCGACACACTTGCGTGTGCCACTATGGCGGGTTTTACACCCTGTGTACGGTGGTCGCTATCCGAGCGGATATGAATATTTTACCACCAGGTCTATCGTTTATGATATTAGTGTAAGAATCCACTGGAATTCATAATTACGGAATAATATAAGCCTTACACAGAACTCGTATCCCTCTTTAAAAAGGTTACCACAACACAACCCTAACAAATATTGTAATAGATGTAGATTAACTTTGTTATTCAAATTTTATTCTCATGTACAGGTTGTTCAAAAAGAAAGGGAAAAGAGCAGAGAGCGCGGGTGTGGGCGCGGGGGAGAGGGGTAGAGGAGAACTCAGGTGCAATTTCCTCCCCTTAATCTACGAACCAACACGTGCGTTGTTTATATAGTTGATTTATACGTTAACACACTGTTATTGGTTTAGAATACAGAGAGTGTTTGGACAGGGCTGTCGCGTGCGGGGAATTGAGTTATTGGAAAATAAATAATAAAGGAGGAAATGTGATGGGATATATAATTTAATTGCACGTATAAAAGGTGTTTACACGTTCAAATGGATTTAGGGCTGCCAACAGTTTTAGGTTCGAGATAAAATTTACTTAATTTCTTTAATTAATAAGTAAATTATTGTCTACAGTTAATAAAATAAGTATTATTGCAAAAGTATTTATTTCTTATTGTTTATGTCAAACCCTCTTTAATTGTATTTTACATGTATGTAAATTACTCAAATAGATAATTTAAGACAGAAAATTTTAAGAAGACAAAAGATATATATTTTTACTCATTTGGTTACGGTTATTTTATATACAGGATGTCCCTGGAAGTATGGATCAAGTCGAATAGGGGCATTAGCAAGGTCATTTCCAAATTTTTAACCCTAAAAACGTTGGTGCAATTTTTTACGGTTCAAAAGTTATGACCAATTTTTGTATTTTTCGCAGTACTCAAAGAAAAACATCATAAAAAATAAACTATCAGAGCTAACAATGTAATTTTTTCGAGAACGTTGTTGATGTGTGTGACTTCCTGAAGTAATACTTTTGCGCAGCTAGAAAACATGTGTTCAATAAGAAAAAATATTTACTCCAAGTTTCGGTCTGGCACAAATTTAACTCAATTTCCGAGCGATTTTCATGGGAAATAGTTACACTAGCGAAAGATGACTACGTATTGAGAGACTTGTCCAAGTCATAAAGATTATTTGGAGGTATGAATCACTGGGATATTCTTATTAGTTTGAAAGTTACAGAATTTTATTTATAAGGACGTCGGATTTTTAAATTGGTCATAACTATTGAACCGTAGAAAATTGCACCAACATTCTTAGGGTTAAACATTTGGAAATGACCTTGCCCATGCCCCTATTCGATTTGATCCTTACTTCCAGGGACACCCTGTATAATAAAAAGCCTGCAATAATAGCTCGTTGCAGCGAGCTAAGTACTAACTTTAGCCAGTTAGCCATTTCATTCAGGTCGTTATAATTCTGGCGACTGGCCGCTGCAATATCTATTGAGGGTCAAGAATATATTTTTACTGAGTATCGTTAGTTGTTAGAGTCTTTTGAACATGTTACAATAAGAGAGATAAGAAACATGTCAATCAATTCAAATTTATAAATCACCCGATTGACAACCCTAAATTAGAATAGATTTATCACTGGCCATTTATGACGTCATTAACCATGTCCGACATATTGAGTCAATATTAAAGGAAACAAACAATATGAGACGATAAATCCCAAGGCTTGACGACGAGCTATTACTGAGATAAATGAGTAATAGGTTCCACATAGGTATGGATATGACCAGAGGCGGATTTAGAAGTAGGTTGGTGGGGTCATGAATGTTTCAAGATTGTATTATACATGAAATCATAGAAGACAATTTCTATCGTCCTCTTGTACGCCAGAATCCGTGGTAGGCACCACCGCTTCGTCTATTGCTGCCAATGAGCAGTAGTGTTTAACACGTGTATAACTGGGTGTTGTGAGATCGAATGTCTTTCTCTCTCTCTTAGGGTCAGAACTACGAGCGTGATTGTTGAGTGTTAGAAAAAACTATTATGGTTTGATTTGGAGAACAGTGAAGCCAGTAAAATTAATGTCACGCTATGATAATAGCAGGGCAGAGCAGTACTCTGTGATAAGAGTTTGTGTGATGTACCCACTATTTATAGGAAGCGTGGCAGATCAGGTGAGCGACTTTCTCGCCTAAGTAAGCAGGAAAACAAACGAACTTTTCACGAGTTCTTTAAAGGTGATCTACGCATTTACAGTATAATGGGTACTAGCTGTCAGAAGTGTTAGAGGTATGTTATAATGTTTATATCAGCTAATATAGGCTGGTCGACAGGATTATCTTATAGAAATATAGCGTGAAGTAACAGCCGTTGCATTTCGTATGGTGAGTGAGATTTCCGAAGACTTAAAGTCCCCTCCCCTTCCCAAATCGCATTTCTTCCCTTAAGGCCAGCAACGGGTGTTGGATAATCACGTGACCTCGCACATTGAAAAATCATATACCCATCCACTTCTTCACTGGGATTCTGGAAAGACCCGTAAGAAGTTTTTGATGGCCTGTTGAAAACACACTCCTATACACTCCGATGACAGCTTAATATCGAAAAGAATTTACTGCCATAGTGTGAAATTATTGGATTTTTTTCGCTTACTAATCTAATAGGAACCTAAATTTGCTTGAATTAGATAACATTTTCGTGTACACATTTCCCGATGTAGATACACAAATTATCCGTTTCGTAAACATATAGCACATAAAACACACACCCATGCAATTAAAATTATACTGTACGCATTAAAATGCACATAAATGTGTATATTTTTAGATATTGATATGTATGAGAAACTTGTTTGAGCCCTTATGTAGCTAGGCAGCTGGACATCCAGCTAGCCGGCGCACTTACCTGAAACAAGAGAAAAAAACATTGATAGGTTGACTAGAACCACTTATTTACTGCCTTAGGGAAAAAAACTAAACATTCCACCGACCAACTCAGTAAGCCCGAGGGCCATTCGGTTAATAGGTTAATAAATATTCTAGAATATGGATTATTAAGAATGATACATAGAGCATACATACATATACACTCAGGCCTGTAATCCCCGAAGGGGTAGGCAGAGGTGTAACGAGTACACCCACTTTTCGCTGAATTTCGGTCCCATAATTTGATAGGGGGTGAGCCTATCGCCTATAGGTAGAGCAGTACATAGAGCAATTTGATTTAAATTATATTTTTCTATTAATTTAATATTATATTATTAATTGACTTGGCACAACGGGTGAGCTGGCTGTGAAACGGGAGACTGAGGGTTCAATTCTCGCATAAATGCTTGATTCTAAAATACTTGTTTCGGGTCTGGGTGTTGTGGGTTCATAGTCTCGCGTAGTTCTTGATACCCACGATACAGGTTTTACATAGTGGTCGCTAGGACTATATGTCTGTTATATGTTTCTTATAAAGATGAAAAACATCGAAAACGCTGCATCTGGGGAGTCCAACACCAGTGCTTTTGACGCCTTTGTATGGGACGGCTAGAGCTAACATCAATATATGGCATGGCCTCGTAAGATCTCTAGAGACAAGAACGCTTCGCAGGAATATATACGAGTCGTATAAAACCAAAGTCAGCAAAAGTTTCTTGGGAAAAATAAATATATGTCAATATAGGAAATTAAAAACTGCATCGACTATATCATTTTATACATTTTTGAATAAAACCTTCTAAAACACAAAATGAAATCTTTCACTATGAATCAGAAGACCAATCAGAAGCGTCTGTCAAGTCAACAACCCTATTTCTCATTAATGACAATGACAATAAAAAATGCCAAACTTGGCAGGAGTACAGTAGCAAAGTTCAAACTCGGCTATCTAGAAAAATGTATAAGATTTTTCACCGTAAAGCTTGATTTCTTATCATTGTTGTCATTGAATAAATTAGAATAATCTCAGATTAAAAAAAATATATTCAGCAAAATTCGAATTAAACAAAAGTTATCAGTTTTTTTTATTTGCCAAAAAATAAGCCATAATTGAGTTCTATACGACTCATATTATCTGAGTCATCATCATCATGTCAGCCGAAGGACGTCCACTGCTGGACATAGGCCTCCCCCAAAGAGTGCCACAATGACCGGTCCTGCGCCACCCGCATCCAACGGACTCCCGCGACCTTTACCAGGTCATCAGTCCACCTTGTGGGGGGTCTACCCACGCTGCGCCTTCCGGTACGTGGTCGCCATTCGAGAACCTTTCCGCCCCAACGACTATCGGTTCTACGCGCAATGTGCCCCGCCCACTGCCACTTAAGTTTAGCGATTCTTTCTGAGTAAACTTCAAATATCTAAGAATACAAGACAAAGTTTTATTAGCCTATAAAAAATATTTTTTAATTTATGTATTTTATAACCACAACACGAATCGAACGCTTAGTCGATTGTGAAATGTGATTAATTAAATTAAAAATACGCGAGACAAAACATACCAATCCGCCGCGTCCTATTGTGCGGGAACTATAAAGGTTACACGTGTAGAAATGTTAATGATTCACACAGATCAATTTGAATTCTTTTTTTAAATACCTAATGACATATATAAATCTCGCACAGTTGTTAGGGTTTTCGATAATAAACACATCGAGGACGAATGAACATCGTTGGAATTTATATCGTTGTAAAATACAATTTAAGTTAATTTATATCGTTTAGTGGACAATAAGAAACGGAGCCAACGGGATAAATAGAAAAAATAGGGAAATTACTCGTTTTATTAACAATCGACGATCGCCGACTCGACAGTTTTAAATGATAGTTTAATTTGCAAGGCCGGCATGATTGTGTTGAGTAGCGGGGGATAGACTGTCTCTCGCTACTTGATACTCTATCTGGACGGCACTGCGCTTACCATCAGGCGCAGTGTGGTCACTTTGCCGCGCCAGAATAAAAAAAAAATTGCGAGTTGAGATTGATTAATTCTATTATCATCTGTATATATAAAAGAAGAAACTGACTGACTGACTGACTGATCGATCAACGCACAGCCTAAACGGCTAGGGTTAGAGACTTGAAATTTTTACAGTAGGTACCTTTTATCACGTAGGCATCCACTAAGGAAGGGTTTTTGGAAATACCACCCCTAAGGGGGTAAAATAGGGGATGAAAGTTTGTATGAAAATCCGTCATTTTTGAAGTTAAATTCATGAAAATTAGTATTTGGCATTTTAGTTAAAAATAAAAAATATATATTTCAGGATTTTTGGAAATTCCGCCCCTAAGGGGGTAAAATAGGGAATGAAAGTTTGTATGAAAATCCGTCATTTTTAAGTTAAACGCATGAATATTGGTATTTTGTATTGTATACTTTTTCCCCCAAACATGACCTCCACGCGGGCGGAGCCGCGAGCAACAGCTAGTCTAATATAATGGGTTAAATCTGATATTTGTTAGGTGTATTTAACACCCAACAGTCACACACATAGTTCTGACTCCACTAAGTAAAACCTGTATCGTGGGTGTCAAGACCTAGGAGGGACTACGGTGCCACAACAACCAAACCCGAAACAAACATCTGTCTGTCACACAAATATCTGTTTGTCTCGGTGCGGGAATCGAACCCACGGCCTCTCGTTTCACACCTGGCTTCTCGCTCTCTGTGCCACGGGTGCTGTCAAATATGCGGAGATAGTTCATGATGACCATATTATTATGTTATCACTACTAAATTATTAAACCAATTAAGATAGAGTTGACGTAGAGATAACGTTATTCTGAGATCGGTTTCCATTTCATGTCAAGCAACATTGCATTTGGAACATTCTAACATAATAAGAACGTAATAATAATTCAAATTTATTTTCAATGGGTGTAAAAATCACTTCGGAGATAAATAAGGACATGAAGATGACACGCATTTTCTTCGATTTAAAAATCGAACACGCAAATTTACAGACATAGACATGGTTAGACTACACAATAACCTAAAATAAAATTTGGTCCTTTAATCACACAAACAAAATGTCTGATTAATCAGTGATTACGAGCACCGTGACTCTGTTTTATTATTTTTTCAAACGAATACCCGCTTGTAGGTTGTTTAAATGTCTCCGCATGGGTAGAACACATTTTTTAATTAACGAGGCCGGCGCTTTTGATACATGCCATGATTAAAACAAACACGGCCCGGTCACGGTGTGTATCGGTTTTATATCATGCAGGTACCGAAGGATTTATGTTCACGGTAAATCTTAATGCCTAGTATACACACAAGTTAGACGGACAGACTTATGCCCGGTGTCCGGAGATGAGTAATCTTTTCATTATGAGTCCCGTCATAGAATGTCGGCAATGAAGCGTATCGACCGTCGTCATTCTATTTTCAAATATTTAAAATTTGAAAATGGAATACTATCGATGATTCCAATACGCTTCAGTTACGTTATGTCATTTTGACATTATTGGAGTATAATGAGACGTTGAATATGAAAAACAAAGGATAAGAAACCAAAAAAACCGTAGTCTGTAACCTTAATAAAAACCTTAACCTGTCTCTGGCTACTTGATACTCTATCTGGACGGCACTGCGCTTACCATCAGGTGCAGAGTGGTCACATTGCCGGGCCAGAATAAAAAAAGTCATTTCAACGTACCTATAGGAACACTATTTTTATTTTTAATCGAGAAAAAGTTCCCAACAGATATCAGCTTAAGAAATACAAAACCCACGAGATTAACTCTTAAGAATAATCTTATTCACACAGTTGCAAGATGCAGTAGAATGTAAATACGATCTTACGAGCAATGACGTTAACACAGCGCGTATTCATTTACAGCAGATGTTTTCTATGAATTACAGCTGTCTGACATGCTAATATTCCATGAATAAAGTTAGTGCTAGTGATGTGTACACTGTTCCTATTCGGTTTCGCGCTCGAATTCACTTTCGATTTTACGATAATAGCAGAAGCAATCGATAGTTCCCTGGACATGTTATCATCAATGCTATTGCCACAATTGACAACATTTAATTTTTCTAACATACACCAATTTGTATACTCTATGAAACTAGAACTAAAATTATGAGACCCATATTTTTCTTAATTCAATATTCAGATATTTTCATTCATGATTTTCACTTCGAATTTTGTTTTAGTCTAAATCGTCGTAAGCACCAAATGACGTCATATATACGGCTCAAGACGTAATGGCCTTTATTTGGCCCAAATTCCATACTGATACTTGTTTCCAGGAAAGGGACACAATATATATATCTACTCCGATCAAAAATTCTAATTCTAAATTCTAAACTCGAACCTTTATAATTTCCTCAGTACAAATTACATTTAATCATATTTTCTATTCCAAACCCCTTTTTTTAAATCGATCGAAATGGTGTCTGATAAACTGACGGCAAATATTCTGTTAAAACTGTTCATTCGAGATCTTTATAAAATCATACAATTCACATATAAAATTTATTCGTATAAGAAACATTGGTACATCACTATTTACCTATATACAATTTACAATACATTATTTAAATACTATGCAAAGTTTATGGGGGAGTTAATGCCCTCGTATAAATAAATAATCTTTACAAGGTATGAGTGTTGTTAATTGGCATTTATGTATTGAATTACTAGCATTATCTTTTCTATGTGATTCCAGAGTAACCGTGGTGTGACCCGACATTTAAGGTGGTTCTTACTTGCGGAAGATTGAGACGTGGTGGTGACTTTACCACTCTAGCAGCTCAACCATAAGTTTATGTCAAAAAATTACTATAAGTAAACGAAGTCGCTAATGTAATGTAGCGTTGTTTTTGATGTATGGAATGTTTCGTTCTTATAGTATCAAATTTAGTTTTTTTTTATACTGGTGATCACACTGCACCTGATGGTAAGCGCAGTACGGTCCAATTAGAGTATCGAGTAGCGAGTGACGATCTGTCCCGCGCTACTTAACACAATCATGCCGGCCTGCTTCTTCACACTACGCCATGGGCAAGAATGTGACGAAGCGGTCGAGGATCTAGTGTCAGATTATTCAGAAGGCCGCAAGACAGCCAAACATCGTACCCCAACTCTAGACCTCTGACAGAAATCGGATGTACACTGTCTGATCCCGGAACGCAACACACTTGCGTGTGCCACTATGGCGGGTTTTCCACACTGTGTACGGTGGTCGCTATCCGGGGGGATATAAACATCCTACCACCAGCAGTAATGTTCTCACATAATCGCTAAAGGCGCTGTATATTTTGACGTATAAATATTTTACCTTGTCGCTAGCGAATATACGTGAGAAAAACTCATGGTCGAGCTGATCTTCAATGTTACTGTCAATAATAAATGCCGGTGATAGGATATTCACATCCGTCCGGATAGCGACCACCTTACACAGGCTGTAAAACCGGCCATAGTAGCACACGCAAGAGTGCGCGTTCCGGGATCAGCCTGTGTACATCCGGTTTTTGTCGGGGGTCAAGAGTTGGTATTCTAGTAGTAGACACTAGACCCTCGAGCGCTTCTTCACCTTCTTGCCTATGGCGTAGTGTGAAGAAGCAGGCCGGCATGATTGTGTTGAGTTGGATAGATTCTCTCTTGCTACTCGATACTCTAATTGGACGGCACTGCGCTTACCATCAGGTGCATGGTTACCTTTGCCGTGCCAGAGTAAAAATAAATACGTATGAAAAACTCATGGTTGAGCTACAGATCTTCAATGTTACTGCTATACTATCCCATATAACAACTGCCGTTTGAAGCAACCGGTGCACATCTGTTTACTGCGTAATTAAAATAGATGCGTCGCCCGTCGCTGGTCGCACATTCTAGTAAGATATGCTAATTCAACAGGAATACTTCACAGGCCGGTTTGTAACCGTCAATATAATTACAGCGATCTGTGTGTGTTTACGTGTGTTTGTGGGTTAGCCGACTAGGTGACGTTTTGAAGCGAGATCATCTCGAATGTAGCTCTAAAATTACAACATAATATAATACCAACCAACGACCATTGCTGGTGGTAGCAATTATTATATTTACATACATACATATACACTCACACCTGTAAACCCCGAAGAGGTAGGCAGAGGTGTAACCACTTTTTATTACGGTCACAATAATGTGATAGGGGGCGAGCCTATCGCCATTTAAATTTTAATTATAATATCAATCACCAATCTTTATTTGTTTTTTATAGCAGACACTAAAAAATAAGCAGGAGTAAAAAAAATTGGCAATATTTAAAATTCTTGATCACCGTGTATAAACGAATAATCGAGTAAATAGAAAAGATTGTATTCACAAACGCTAGCACAATTAATCGTAGGGACATTTGCAAAGCCCTCGCATAAAGACATTAATATAAAACCCTTATAATATTGTAAAACGGAGATTAATCGCTGCTCTTTATGATTTTATCAACTTTTGTATGAACCGAGCACCCTTAGGGACAACATATTTTAACTTAATGAGGTTCGTATTTTTATATTTGTCTTACACGATGCGATATTATTCACCAATTATTTTTTATTATTTCTATTTTATTACCTTAGTTCGAAATCTATTCTAGTTACATGTCTTAATGGATTTAAAATGGCTTGTAGTTTAATTATATTAGGGCATTTCGCTAACCATGAGGTGCAGTGTGGTCACTTTACCATGCCAAGGTAAAAAAAAACTCAATTGAATGTAGTCACTATTAGTCATTTTCCTGTGAAATACATCTAACAGTCTCACACATAGTCCTGGACTCTAGATCAAATTTATATGGTATCAAGAACTACGATTTACTACGGTCCCACGACACCCAGATCCGTAACAAATACTTATGTATCGCACAAACATTGATCCCGCTGCGGGAATCGAACACGCAGCCTCTCGTTTCTCAACCGGCTACTTGCCCACTGCCACGGAGGTTGTATAGCTAAGTACAGTTTGAAATTTCAAACACCTCATTAGGCAAACAAAAGCACCCATTAGCCGATGATAAAATACAAAATGGACGTAGTGGCGATAAAATCGAAATTTTTCAACGGTCGTACGATCGGTATCTTTGCAAACGCGTCGTTTCGATGTACCTTGCGATACCAGAAGCCATTGTATGAGCAACACCTACTAAACTCCCCTTGACGTGTGGAATGAGTGGGTGCATCTTAGATTTTAATATGGGTTTTTCCTTTTAGTTCCTGTGTGGATGATAAACGTCAATGTTTTATAATGTATTTTATTATTCAAACCTTAAAGTGTAAAGGAGGGCTAGATGTCAGAGGAATTTTCTATCAAGCTGCCTGTTGACGCAGAGAAACAATGTGAGGATATACAAACCATGGAACAAACAAAAAATATATATATTTATGTAGGTAATTAAAAATATATGTTATGAAAATCTTCCTCGTCGAAAAATATTAATAGTATTATTTTATAACAATTTGCAACTAAAAGGACAGCGTTTCAAGAAACACTTAAAGCCAAAACACGCACTACTCTTTGAGTCAATAATGTTAACAATACCAAATATCGATATCATTAATAAATTTTAATCGAAATCTAAATCCAAAACATTTTTTTTATACCACGGTGGTGGCAAACAAGCTGTTGGCAAGCGGTTACCGTAGCCTATGGACGCTTGCAACACCCAGAGTATCACATGCGCGTTGCCGACCCTAAAAATCCTAACAAAAATCGAAAAAATAGTAAATATCCATTGGAATGAAGCGCTACCAATTAGCCAGACGAAATGGCGTTTAAAGAATTTTATAAGTTTCCACATTAATCATTGGCGGGCTATTAGAATACTTTTCTGTTTAATTCTAAATATGTTTTATACAAACGTCGTACGTCTGCGTCGGGAACTGCGAGAATTTTTCTTGGGTTATTTAATGTCTGTCGCCCTTTAAATGGCTATAGAAAATAAATAGCCGCCGCGCCGAGTGAAATGTATGGACGATATTTTTAAAAACTTTTTTATAAAAAAAAAGCAACATACAGTCGAATTGAGAACCTCCTCCTTTTTTTTGAAGTCGGTTAAAAACAGCCATTGACTAATGGATAATAAATTAGGCACGTCTTATTGTACAAGCCAGTTGGTAAAATTGAAATACCATTATTCTATTAATATAAATTAACTACAACGATAGATTTTTTTATAATTTCAATTACAATAGTTCAAAGGTTCGAATAACTCTCCTGAAAGATATTCATTAGCGTTTTGAATATAGCTTTTGTTTTTTATCTTTTAGCCGTAAGTTAATAACAGCCACCTCAGTGTACGGGCTAGTAGCAGTGACTGCCTCGGTGGCGCAGTTGTAATTGCGCATGCGTTACGACTGCTGTGCTGAGGTCTCGGGTTCGATCCCCGGGTCGGGTAAAGTGATATTGGGTTTTTCTATCTAGAAATTCCTCAGTATTAGCCCGGAGTCTGGAAAATGTGCCCGGTATGGCGATAGGCTCGCCCCCTATCACATTGTGGGACCGAAATTCGGCGAAAAGTGGGTGTACTAGTTACACCTCTGCCTACCCCTTCGGGGATTACAGGCGTGAGTGTATGTGTGTGTGTAACTTTAGAAAAGTTAGAGGTGTATGCCATTTGGGTTTCGAACTTACGACTTTCGTCTTGACAGTCCGTACTGCAACCAACTAGGCAATCGCTGCTTTACTTATGTACATATTTTTTGATGATTTATTTATGTACATAACAAAAAAAAATGATTTCGATTCTAAAAACAAAATCGTTCAATACTTATAATATTACAAATTTATAAATAATGTATAAGTAAGTGTGTCTTAGAATGTTATTTAAACGCTTGTGTAATTTGCTGCGATAAAGCGATAGACCACGACGGAACATGACCTATCTTAACGAGCAATATTTTGTGTTTATACTTCTGTGAGCACTGTTTTTATAAATAGAACTTACAGGAACTAGTACCATTATCATTCTGACTGACTTGGTGGCTAAGCCATTACTTTTTACCGACAATTGTTTACTTCGGATTAGAAAGTATTATAATGACGTGCGGTTTCTTATCTAGTTTATATAGATTTCTCTATTATCGTTAGAAAACCAAATCTATGCAGCAAAACTGAAAGCAAATGAGAGGTTGTTGGTTCAATCCCTGCGCTGAGACAAATGTTTGTGTGAGCTACAATTTTTAGGTCTGGGTGTTTTAAAACCGAAAGTGTAGTTTCTAAACGAGAAAAGAAAATAGTATCTACCTTATTTGAAAGAAAGAAAGAGAAAAGAAAGAATATAAATAATATTAATCAACATATTAAGTACTGTATAAAACTAATAATAATAAAGATGAGAGACTGAAGAAAAAAAACTCACACTATATACAGAGATGGTTACAGTCATCCTTTCGGATAATAAAGAGCATTGCTAATCAACCATTAAGGTTAACGTGTAACGTGTGATCAATATTTAATTGATCAATAGAATAATTTGAAGGTAGAAAAGAATTGCAGAAAAACTTTCTAATTAATTATTACTTTTTAAATAAAAATAAAACCGTCTTCAAAAAACCCAGACACAACTAAAAACCAAATAATAATTGGTTACATTTACATCAATTAATTTCATACAATTTAAATCAATTATTATTTGGTTTTTAGTTGTGTCTGGGTTTTTTGAAGACGGTTTTATTTTTATTTAAAAAGTAATAATTAATTAGAAAGTTTTTCTGCAATTCTTTTCTACCTTCATATTATTCTATTGATCAATTAAATATTGATCACACGTTATACGTTAACCTTAATGGTTGATTAGCAATGCTCTTTATTATCCGAAAGGATGACTGTAACCATCTCTGTATATAGTGTGATAAGAAAACACCACTGAAAAAGTCACAGAAAAGCAAAATTCGCAGTTTCGTATATTCGGACAACATATTTTTTCAAGTTATTTCGGTTTTAAAACCAAACTACTCAACCAAGTTTGATAAATATTATATGGGACCAATCTGGAAGTATATTCTCTGTAATAAAAGAAGAATTTTCCAAATCGGTCAATAAATGACGGAGTTTTGAGGTAACAAACATAAAAAAAAACACGTCGAATTGAGAACCTCTTCCTTTTTTTTGAAGTCGGTTGAAAAGATACCGAACTCTACTATTAGACAGTTGTTAATATGACGCCATAACATCTGTTTTTCAGAGGTATAAAATAGTAAATCATATTTTTCGCAATCTGGTTTAGAATTAATGAAACCGTAAAATGTAATTGTATAATTATAGTACAAAGCATTAAATTGTACGATGGGAATGATTAGTTCATTGATAACTTTTGAACAACTCATCCATGCTGTATTCAAAGTTTTTTTTTATTATTCTGGCGCGGCAAAGTGACCACACTGCACCTGATGGTAAGCGCAGTGCCGTCCAGATAGAGTATCAAGTAGCGAGAGACAGCCTATCCCCCGCTACTCAACACAATCATGCCGGTCTGCTGTTTAGCTTCTTCACATTACGCCTAAAGGACCCAGGATCATAGGAGGGACGGAACACGGTACCTGGCAAACTGTTCCACAGCTTGATGGTGCGGCAAAAATACGAATTTGCGAACCTCCTGGTTCGGGCCGGGGTAGTAGACACCCCGAAGCTGTGGCTCCGCAAGCCAGTACGCGTGGTAATTTCGCGCATTTTTGGCTTTCTTGTAAAATTTGTCTTATAAAACTCTCAGGTACTAAAGTAAGGTCTCTATGAACTATATATAATTCTTGTGTCGTGTATAGGAACTACAATATGTTAAGCATGCTTTTTAACCGACTTCAAAAAAGGAGAAGGTTAACAATTCGTCGGAATCTTTTTTTTTATGTATGTTACCCGATTACTCGAAGACGCCTGGACCGATTCGAGAAATTCTTTTTTTGTTTAAAAGGGTATACTTCCCAGTTGGACACATTGGCACCAAGTCAGGATCTGATGATGGGATCTCAGAAAAATCAAGGAAAATCAAATTTTATAGTGACGCTTAATTTGTTTTTTA
The DNA here is from genome assembly GCA_905220505.1 of Laothoe populi. NCBI lineage: Eukaryota > Metazoa > Arthropoda > Insecta > Lepidoptera > Sphingidae > Laothoe > Laothoe populi. Next base: position 3,824,210 of record HG992151.1, read on the forward strand.
TTGAAGTCGGTGTACTTTTTATGAATAAAAAACTTTTTAACACATAAGATAACTAAACTTGAAGGTTTCAAAACATTTATAATTAATGATATAATTTACGTTCGACGGCGTAGCGCATCCGCCGTGAGATCTAAGATAGTGAATTACACACATCCTCTTGTTAAGAACGCACCAAGGTCGATGCTGTATTAAGACGAGACAGAAAAACAAACGGTAATGAGGAAAATCTTTTTTATATATTTGAAGAGGATTTAAAATGGCGGAGATTTAATAGCCGGTTAAGAATTGACGTTTAAATTTAATTTAAAGTTTTTTGTATAGAAATATTGCCGCCACGTTTTTTTTTTAGTTTAGAGTTAATTTGTCAAATATAGTGAACTATAATTGAGACAGTTTACGTTTGTGTAGTGTTTGGATGGGTGCATACGTAATTAAAATTACACCCAGCGGTCACACATGTATTCCTAATATATAGTCCAAATATTTGTGGATCTAACAAACGTTTGTTTAGGTGCGGGATCGAACCCGCGACCTCTGGTTACGCATACAGTTACCCACCTCGCCACGGAAGTGTCAAGTCTGCCTATGCATTAATATTAACTGTCCTCGTCTATGTCATTAAGCGAACTATGACAGAATGATTTCCACAGTATTGTGTGATAATTACTTCCTATACTAAACATGGTTTTACTTTTAAGTAACACTTTAAATTTGTTTATGTCAAAAAATATTACGTATAAAAATACAAAACAGCTGCAATTCTTCTGAGCGCATTGAAAGATACGGCTATTTTGTGTTAGGATTTAAAAATAAAATAAAAACCATATTATGTGTGACTGCCTCGGTGGCGCAGTTGCAATTGCGCATGCGTTTACGACTGCTATACTGAGGTCTCGGGTTCGATCCCCGGGTCGGGTAAAGTGATGTTGGGTGTTTCTATCCAGAAATTCCCAGTATTAGCCCGGAGTCTGGAATCTGTGCCCGGTATGGCGATAGGCTCGCCCCCTATCAAATCATGGGACCGAAATTTGGCGAAAGTGGGTGTACTAGTTACACCTCTGCTCACCCCTTCGGGGATTACAGGCGTGAGTGTATATTATGTGTACAAAGTGTCTTTTCGTTCGGATGTGAACAAAATGTTTTATTTGTAAAACTATATGATCCGCCGATCATCGGTTGCGTCTGTTCCGCCGTAATATGACACGACCCTTAGTACATAATTATTTATCATAAAGCGACTCAATATTTTTGAAGTGAAAACTTCTTTAGGCACGTTGGGCACTTTTGAGATGAGGAAAAAGCACTGACAATCACGCATAGATTATTTTACTTTGACATAAGCACGCCTATGACGTTCTAAAATTATTCACTAGCTATCAAAAAAGTTACTTCATGGACAGCGTTTAAAAAAAGAACACAGTAATTCCAAAGTTTTAGTTTTCATTCTGTCTGTAGTCCCCATGACTGCATATGTTTTTTTATTATTTATTAAGATCGAGGACTGTGAAGTATAAAGTCTTGACTTATATGCTTAGTTACAATGTTTTTGTAAATATCACAAAGTTCACAAAACTTTATGTTCAACGAGAAATTGCCCAAGCGTAAACACTAATTACTTACTTTATTAACAATATAAAACAGTAGTGCGCGGCATATCTGCTGACCTTACTTGGCGACCAACGATTTTATAATGGGTGCCAGCTGTTCGTACGGTCTGCAACGAATGGTCCTTGCCACTGAATCGTAGTACTATTGCGAAATTGTTTGTATTACTATATAGTATATACATACATATATACATGTACACTCACGCCTGTAATCCCCGAAGAGCAGAGATGATAGACCAGTACACCTACTTTTCGCCGAATTTTGTTAAGGTCCCATAATGTGATAAGGGGCGAGTCTATCGCCATACCGGGCACAATTCGCTGACGCTGAGTATTTCTCAATAGAAAAACCCGATGTCAATTTACCCGACCCGGGATCGAACCCGAGACCTTAGCACAGCTGTCGTAACGCATGCGCAATTACATGCCACCGAGGCAGGCTATAGTATATATTGTTTAATATATATTATAAAACTAAGATATTGACCAGTAAAGTTTCCACAAATAAATGTTAGAAAAACCGCAATGTCACAACAAGAGCAACATTTGTATAGAGAATAAATAAAAAGTAACATTAAAACAAAACAATAAAATTAACATTATGATTAGCAACTTATTGTTAATTAAATTTAAATACAGTCCAATATATTTTTAAACTTCAAGCAAATAAATCAATATGAGAAAACTTTTATTATATATTATATTTCGCACGGTTGCAAATATTTTTTTATTGTATGAATTTTTTATTGTATGAATTTTTTGGTATGAATAGTTTTGTTAAATCAAGCAAATTCCTTGGGATTTATACGAATACAATAACTTTATAAGATTTAAAAATAAGTTGTCATTTTCGTGTAATTTGAGCGCGTTTTACAAATTCTGCTTCGACAGAACATTTCGTAATGAAGTTAGATACGCAGTTGATTCACTATTATAAGATTCTATGTATAAGTCTAACGACGACAAGGTTCTATATTATACGATGAATGTTTAGTTTTAGAACCTTTCTATCCTCAGCCTATTTACACATGACACTTTGTAATAGTGAACCAGCTAACGACGACAAGGTTCTATATTATACGATGAATGTTTAGTTTTAGAACCTTTTTATCCTCAGCCTGTTTCTCATGGAACTGTGTAATAGTAAGCGATATAGCCTTCATACAGCGCCCGAGTTTTTTAACCTCATTTAAGACTCAGTCTATGTTTCTTGAATCAAACTAATATATTGCACCAGACACCGCTTTGTTTATGTAATTTCTTCCCGCGTTTTCAATGGCTACATGTGCATCATTGATTAAAGACTTGACGTACATATTTATACTCCACGTTGGTGTGTAGGCAGATTGTGACGTCACAGTACCCAACACAGTTTTCAGTTGCTATGAATTATTTTGACGTGTGGTGTATGTTACTGCGTTTAGTGTATGGTTGTTGAATTATGAATTATACATACATATACATTCACGCCTGTAATCTCAGAAGGGGTAGGCAAAGGTGTAACTAGTACACACACTTTTCACCAAATTTATTACGGTCCCATAATGTGATAGGGTGCGAGCCTATCGCCATACTGGCACAATTCCAGACTCCGGGCTGATAGAGTATTTCTAAATAGAAAAACCTAATATCACTTTACCCGACCCATAGTGTATTTAAATAAATACATGTAATAATATGTTCTAAGGACTGAAGGAAAACGCACCTACGCCGTAACCATAGAGTTAGATACAATATCCATAACTTATGAATTTAATACTTCTATGTTTTTATAAAAATGGTGACTCAATTGACAAAACACATGTCAATTAATATAACAATGAAACACAGCTTTAATTCCCCGACGGAGAGCAACAATGATCATAAACTTCAGGCCCATTTAATTTTGTGCTTGCAAATAGCTATAGACAATTGTGAGATCCAATTCGAGATTAGCGAACAGACACAAAATAAATTAAATTAGCTGGTGGTAGGATATTCATATTCGTCCGGATAGCGACCACCGTACACAGGGTGTAAAACCCGCAATAGTGGCACATGCAAGTGTGTCGCGTTCCGGGATCAGCCTGTGTACATCCGGTTTTTATCGGTGGTTTAAAGTTGGGGTACAATGTTTGTGCTGTGTTGCAGCCTTGTGAGTACTCTGACACTAGACCCCTGACCGCTTCATCACCTGCTTGCCCCATGGTGTTGTGTGAAGAAGCAGGCAGGCATAACTGTATTGAGTAGTATTGTAGGGATACATTGTTTCTCGCTACTTGATACTCTAAATGGACGACACTGCTCTTACCATCAGTTGCTTACTCCCTCTGCCATGCCAGATACGAAAAGAAAAATATTCTTAGCATAGTTAAAAGCCGAGAGAAATGTATCTATATCTGCACACTCCTAATTTTCATCTTAATCGTTCGGATAGTTTTCAAAAGACGCATTCTCCGCACGATAATGTAAACTCGTCTGGTTCCACAAACTTTTGTAAATAATCAGGTCAAACGATTCGGACTAATAAACAAACATCAAAAACGTTTCCTCCTTTATGTTATTAATAAATTTGTCCTCTATTAAGGATGTGAGACGTTAATATAGTTACTGAAGCGTAAACAAGCAGCCGAGTTTTATTTAGATTTTACAACTAATTTCATCGTAACGGACTCTGTACGTTATTTTGTGAATATTTATTTTTTATTTTATTTATTTATTTAAGTACAAAACTGTTTGCTTACGAACTAATAACATTTTTATGATAACAATTACAAGAGCTGTTGTAGCAAAATAAACACTGGTAGCCGTTGGCCCTTGCACTAAGCAAAGCTTGTATCGCAAGGACCCAAGACCAATTGCCAGAGTGTCTTTAACAGCATGTGGGGCACACGGTTGACATTTTATTGCTAATAATAAACTACAAAAACATAAGTGAAAACAAAAGAAAAAAAATAAAAACATAATCATCGTGGACAACAATTTTCATTTTAAGTGATAATAAAACATGAAATTTTAATGATGTAAATTTTGTGTGTGTATGTGTGTGTGTGGGTATTTGTAAGTGTGTGTGTGTGGGGGAGGGTATGTGTGTACACGAAGGTAAAATTATTACGTTATGTCGTCGCAATTATTTGTTCGGTTTGCTGAAAGTCAAGGTTGAGTAACCATGACTCTAAAATCTGTTTAACTTTACGGCAAGGTTTGTCAATTATTTGTGGAACGATGCGGCAAATGTTGTTATAAATATAAGAATGAAGGAAGAAGGGCAGACGTTTGGCAAATGTTGAACGTACTAGGGGAACAGGAATTCTAAAAACACGGCGATTTACAAGCTCTTCGTATTCGGGTATAATAATACAAATGCAATTTACAAATATAATTTAATAATACAAATGCTTCAATTTATATGAAACACAATGTCATTTATGTACGTGCTGTGACGTCATAGAGTAATAGGATAGTTTAGAAAACCACTTGCGAGAATGGAATCGAAATAGATTAAGAAATGGGACCTCATTAATTGTTTAAAATATTAGTATGAGCAAAACTGAATGTGTATTGGAATCTCTCACTATCTCCCTCGCACGCTTACACCATAACGGCCATTGCGGATAGTGACGTCATTAATCATATCGTGCATCCTTTTTCTGTCATTTGACATTTACCTCATCTATTAGATTGGCCTTCTAAATTAGTTATTTCTAAGCGGATTTATAAAATTCTTTCGACAATGGGTTTCAGATGTCCTACTCACTATTTACCAACTATATATCTACCTAATATTGATTCTAGTAAAAAAAAAAATTTGTCAAAGACCCTATTTAGTTATTAAATTCAGTTTTACATCACTTTACGAATTTATAATACTTTACGCCCTACGACGGCAAAAGTCATTTTACGTTTGCTCATGATTTTACAGAGGATTTCGTTTCGAATTCAGTACGCGAAGTAATGTGTAACCTGGTTTATATATACTATAATCTGTGTGTTCTTAATTAGCATTCCATTATCAAAGATCCAGCCCATTATCACTACATCACGACAATAACGCTCGGCAGCTGGTTCCATCGCAAATTAAGAACACAATAAATCGACTCGGAAACAATTCGAGATCGCCACGTTGTTGGCAACCGCTACGTATTTTTATATCGCTATTGCTATTGTTGCGCGTGGAATCACTCTTGTCAATTTTTTTTCCAGATAAAATGTTTTTTGAAGTGAAAACTTTAGGCACGTTGGGCACTTATGGGGTAGGGAAAAGCACTGAACTCGCGTTACCCTCACGCTCAGATTATTTGAATTTTGACATAAACACGCCTATGAATGTTTATAATTATTATTGACCATCATAAACAAAAAGGTTATTACTTCAAAAAAGGACACAGTAATTCCAAACTTGATGGTTTTATCTTCCGTCGGTAGTCCCCGTGACTGCCTTTTTTATCCTAGCACACTGCACCTGATGGTAAGTGCAGTGCCTAGTTAGAGTATCAAGTAGCGAGAGACAATCTATCTCTCGCTACTCAACACAATCATGCCGGAGTTCAATCATATTCTACACTGCCAGAACCACAGCACATATAAACAAACAAATCAACGCATTAGATCGTAGACATGCCGAACAAAGGTCCCGAGTGAATAGTTTTTTTTATGAAAATAAAACACGGAAAGGCGGTCCGTTGGCCAACTATCTGTCGCGGCCCGTTCGGATGTGTTTAAAATAGCAAACGTTTCTAGTCCGAGCATATCGATGGTACAATCGTTAGCGAGTTTTGTTTCAGAACGTCTTTGTCTGGCCTCGGCGTTAAAGTTCAAATATAAATACAGTGGTAGCTACTGGTTTTTTTATTGTAGAAATCAGCAATTGGGCAAATAGGTCACCTAATGGAAGTTGTTTAATAATGTTGAAATTAAACACCCACAATTCAAGAATGTGGATGCCATACCTTAAAGGAAACCAATGTTTGACAGCGTACGTGGCACTGCGGGCGAGTAGTCGCCTGTGAAATGAGAGGCAGTGGGTTCGATTCCCGCGTGGATACTTTTTTTGTGTGTGACACATAGATATTTGTTTCGGGTCTGGGTGTTGTGGGACCGTAGTCCCTTGTAGTTCTTGATTCCCAAGACACTAGACTCGTATCTTAGTGTGTAATCAGGACTGTTGGGTGTTAATATTATTAACGGGGATTGAAATAGACAGGGGAATTTAGGCCTCCAAGCATCTCATTCTATGAATGTAAATGTAAAAATGCGTCTGATAAAAAAAGAAGAATACAATTTTACCAATAACTTGGCAATTCATTGAAAAGATTTTATTATTGTTACTACTCTATCCACAAATAAATACAATGATTTCTTCAGGCTCGAATATCGCATGGAATACATCTAGATGGTTAGTAATTCCTAAAATGATATATAAGCAAAGATGACGCGATCGTATCAACGTTATTTTTTTTTATATCATAGTCCGACAAACGAGCCAATTGGTCACCTGATGTTAAGTGATCTCCACCGCCCATGAACATCCACAATACCAAAAGTATCATGTATGCGCTGTCTGCCTTAAAGGGGCCGGAATAGGGATCAGGGAAGGGAAGGGGGAATCTGGGCCTCCGGATATCTCACTTACCATACGAAACGCGACAGTAAACTGTCACTTTACGTTGGTTTTCTGTGAGACAGTGGTACTACCGGTCGAGCCGGCCTAATCATGCTGTAGACAAATATGTCTACAGCGTGGCTCTACCACTTTTATTAAGTAAAATATGACGTTACATAATATCGTAGGCCTAATTACCAAAAGTTCTAAATTTGTTGTTAATGCCATCAATGCTCATTTTTTCAACTATTCGAATAGTTCTTATTTCCCGCAAAATTATACAAAATTGACTATTTCTGTATATTAAAAATTTATGAATTCATTTTCTAGTACTAGTACTAATATCTTAAAAAACCAAATAGTTTATTCTCTCTCTTGTAACATTTTCCGGAAAGGAGTTTCGAATATTGATAATTAGGCCAACGATATAGTTTTTGCAGCAAGTACCCAAAACAATTACATGCTAGAAAGCACCTAAATCATAAGAAAACCAATAAAGCCAATAAAAGTCGGCACATTTTTTAGCATCAGCAATCAGCTGCGTTTCCGAAAATATCTGTATTTATTAAAAAAAGAAATAACAACTACAGATAAACCATTAAACGCATCATTAACATTCACACCACTTAAATCACATCCAATATCCTCTCCACGCCACCCATCACTCAAGAGCATTATATCATAGTTATTAACACGATGTAAATGTCGGATAATCGACAGTAATGCATTAGGCTCCACTAACCGGTGGAAGACGCCTCGGGCACTCCAGAAAAAATGAAAGTGGAATACGAACAAATGAAAGAACGGAACCGGATCGCTGCGTTTGCAGCAAACAAGCTTCATCCGCTTGCTTTAAATCGGTCAATGTCGTTCTAATTCTTTGGTGAAGTCTCTTAACCTATTTCGAAGTGGCTAATGATAAATGAAGCCATAATATATATAATAATATAACATTTGACAGTCATACACATAGCCCCGGTCCCACACTAAGATACGAGTCTTGTGTTGTCGGTATCAAAGACTACGAGAGACTTTCGGTCTCACAACACCCAGACCCCGCACACATATGTCTGTCTTTCACACCATCATTTGTCCCGGTGTGGGAATCGAACCCACGGCCTCTCGTTTCACAGCCAGCTACTCGTCTACTGCGAGGAGGCTGCCTTAGACGAGTTGTGTTCGTTTCATCGCATAGCATTTGATGAAGCTGCATATTTCAAAGAAATAATAACACAAGCAATGGAACTAATTAAAACCATAAATAAATGAAATAGAATATAAATTCTTGAAATAAAATACGTAAACGAATAAAATTGGCAAAATTTGTGTGTACTGGCTACACGTCGCTCTACCCCTTTGGGTAGTACAGGTGTAAGTGCATACGTAAATCGACTAAATTTTTTTTATTAAACAGCCATCATGAAACGTAATAAAATTAATCTAGTTTTTTACCTGACTTCAAAGAAAGGAGGAGGTTCTCAATTCGTCGGAATCTTTTTTTATGTGTGTTCCCCGATTACTCGAAGACGCCTGGACCGATTTGGGAAATTCTTTTTTTGTTTAAAAGGGTTTATTTTCCAGGTGGTCCCATCGGCACCTAGTCAGGATCTGATGATGGGATCTCAGAAAAATCGAGGGCGACCCTCAAATTTTATAGGGACGCATAATTTGTTTTTTTTATTGAAGTCGGTGCACTTTTTATACATTAAAAAACTTTTTGAATTATTGAACCATGCAGTAGACACTGAACATAACAATTAGGATATCAGCATCGTTTCTTCTATATATCTCAGAACGGTGATATAAGATAAATTAAATAAGATGAAACAGACGATACCATAGTTTCCTTCCAGATATAATTTTAAGACGTAACACTGTCTGGCATTGACACTGTTCGAAATTCTTTTATTTTAATTTGATTGCTAGATACTTCTAATTTTGTCCGGATGATTATTGCTTCATTTTTCGTTTTAAATCTCAAGTATAGAGATTGGCATGGATTCTTGTGTGCGATAAACTTATGTAGGTTTATAAAGACTTTTTATTTGGGAATTCGGTTGTCACAACACTAATTATTATACCATTTTACTACTTCGCAGTGGTTTAAACTGTACGCCTGTTTTGTGTGTCACAGTTTTATTTGTAATAAAACATGTGTTTTATTGCAGATGTTATTTAAATGCAAATTAAATGCATATTATAAATGAATAAACGAGTTTTCAAAGTCAAGAGTAAAATAATATCGGAATGAATAATATTTGATTAAATAATGTACACATTAAGTTCTTACCAATGGTAGTAGTAGCAGGCGTAAGCTTGGGCAGTGAGCTTTCAGATTGATTTCTCAGGATGGGTAAAACTTGGTTGAGTTTGTCGGTTTAAAACATGAATTATTTTAACACACAACCTATCGTGTCAACAGAGCATAACTTCTCTTCATTTGTAAAGTGCTTTCGTCTTGTACTTTACGAGCTATTGTTTCCCGCGGGTACGGTCGGCTGTTTGTTTTTAATGGTTGTGTTTAAATGATAATAAGTAAAACTACTTTTTTGTACGTATTTTAATGTTTATAAATAGCTGTTTCAGTAACACATATATCAAAGCTATGTTTTACCTGATGACGGACCTTCAGAGTAGGCTTTCCTTTTACCTACATAGTAGTTGTTGAGGCCGGTAAAGTACAAAAAGGTTGTTCAACGTATTAAAGATATAATTAGTAGATTGACTTTAAATTTTAGTCTAAATCAGAGAGATTTATATTTTCACGAAAATTTTGATTGGTTTTAAGATATTTACAAACGATAAGTTATTTTAAATAGATTATAATTGAATCACAAATGTATGAATAAAAAAAAATCAAATAATAGAAAAATAATGTATATTAGCTAAATATCAGAAGCAATAATTTGTTAGCATTTCAAGAAATAATTGCATATTGTAATAAAAATTACAATTGGCCACATATTTCATTCATTGCGAAATAGTTTAATAAAAAAATACATTTATCATTGTCATTTTAACTTAAACAGTTTTTTTAATTGCTATTTATTATACCTAATTTTATATAGTATTATCAGATATCGCCTTCTGAACGCGAGGCTAAAGCTTACTCAATTTTTTTCACGAATAAGGAAAAAATATATTTCCAATAAAATTTAAATTAACAAGAAAATAAATTTAAAATATGTGCTTGGAAAAAACTTGTGAAGAACACTGAAAATCAATTTGTGTCTATTCTTTATAAAATAAAATTACAAACTGACTCTACAAAAATATTCAACTGATTGCGTAAAAGCTCGCAACCCTCAATCCTTTAAAGGGAAAATTAATCCACACAGTTGACAAGCGACAAAGTGTAATGTTTTACGTACAACTTTGGGCACAATGATTAATATTCCTCTGAAGTCGCTATCATCCAGCTTTATCGCAATCATTTGCATATTTCATTGAAGTTTAACGAAAAATGAGGGTAGAGATGAATTATGAATCGGCTACCTAAACTTACGCAAGAATTGTTAAAGAGGCCGTTTAAAACGCGTCGAATAATTTAAATTCCGAACGACATTCAAAAAACACAATTTTACAAATCGAACGCGCAATGAAATAAATCATTCACTGACAAATTGAAACTAATATACAGAGTGAATATAAACACCGACTTACTTTAAATTATGATTGACGGTGAAAACTCAATCCGCGTCAGTCGAATCTTCAGTTAGTGGAAATCACTGAATATTTTCTTCAACACATATGTCGTGAGATACAATTAATTAACGTCACACCGTAACATAACCTATACAATGGGCGTATTGCAGACGAGTATATAAATTAGTGAAAATTCCACGACGGGTGAAATAAAAAAAGCGTAACGTAAATTTTCGCGGGAAATGCCGAGCGAGCGTCGACGTACCACCTACGCAGCGGTCCGAGCACGACTGATCCGTGCGAGCGGTCAGACGGCCGTCGGGATCACCTGCAATGCGTGCGCTGATTGGATAAGGACAACGTTACACAAAACATTACAAGTGAGAAAGAGAAAGCTATACATACACGTGCTCACCCACCTTGGGGGAAAAGCTGTCTTCAGGAAAAGGGCGCGTTACAAAGCTGCGAATAAATGGCTATACATTTTGCATTATGAAAACAGGGGACAATGCTCAGGGCCTTTGTTGGATAGGGGAACTCGACGCGATGTTCCGGCCCTATCTTATTTCGCTAATGAACCGCGCCCTTGTGACACTAATGTGACAGTGGGTGTCTTTGTCGCCAGACGCGGCTTACATAAATCATAACATGCAGCTTTACAGTTGATTAAAAAATAACACCAGCGAGATTTTTTTATTTATTTTTTATTCTCGCGCGGCAACGTGACTCACTACACCTGATGGTAAGCCCAGTGCCGTCCAGATAGAGTATCAAGTAGCGAGAGACAGTCTAGCCCTCGCTACTCAACACAATCATGCCAGCCTGCTGTTTAGCTTCTTCACGCCTAAAGGGTTCCCGGCAAACTTGATGGAAAATTAAAATAAAGTTAAAAAAATAACACGTTCTTAATAATATTAAAAGATTATTTATCTGCGACTTGAGTTAATTTGTATTATTTTAGAGATTGTTTAGTCAAGTGTCAGTGGAAATTTAAAGTGGCGGTCTTGTATGAAAATATTAATATTTGAGATAAACGGAGCTGGATGTAGGGTACTCAAGAATTTGATAGCTCAGGAAGCGAGACGACGTACAATATTAAATGTAGTTACTAGTTTGAAATAGGATGCTTCAGACTTCAGCATGCACTCCTATATAGAGTTGCCAACCGTCCTGTTTTCCCAGGACATGACCTGGTTTTTAGAGAGTTTTCAAGCAGAGTCCTGGGTTTTTAAAGCACCCTAAGGTCATGGACTATAAAATTGGCATGCCACTTTTGCAATATTTACGTTACGAGCGGGTGTTGAAACTGCCCGCGGTGTTTAATACAAAAACGCGTTCTGTTTTTAAACTGTATTTTCCTGGTTTGTCCGACTTCAAATCCTAGTTTTAGAAACTCGCGGTTGGTATCCCTACTCCTATATCGTTACCGACGCGATGGAATATGATTTTATATATTTTTAAAATATAGTTGGTGCTTATAAATTGCCCATGCTTTTATAAGTACTATTAAGGCGGAAGTTATTGCGTAACGGCAGGGACCTCAGTTTACGTCGTCGTGTCGCACAAACCGTAATAAAGTGTGAAACCGAATGCAGCGTAAATTACTCGCAACGGAAAATGCCTTTAAGTAAATAATTACTTTAATCGAAAATTTGTTTTTGCACATAATTACCTTAGAGCGATTGAAAATATATGGCTCTCGGCCAAATATAATGACGATTAATGAAAGGTAAGATAATGTAAATGAGAAAAAACAAATAAATAATACTTTAAGCATGTGAAGAAGCTACTCAGCAGGCCAGGGCAGAGTCAGGAGTAGCGAGGAAAAATTGTCTTTCACTATTTGATACCGCTAGAGCGTAGTGCTGACTATCAAATGCAGTGTGGTCACCGTGCCAGGATAGAAAAAATTTACGAATTAGGATAGGTCACAATACTCGAGCAAATTACCTATAAGTGTTGGCAAAATTAAGAAAGATCGTCTATAAAAATAATTGAGTGCAATGGAAAAAAAATATTTTTACGAGAGTTATATATAATTCGGCCAATAAAAAGTAGTGTCTGGTGGATCAGTTAAACGTATTTTTGAATTTTAATTGTAGGTTCGTGTCATGTCATTTTATTATGTTTTCTTAGAAAATGAGAAATAAACTATAATCCCAGCAATTACCGAAGAAAATGAATGACATGGAAAAATATCATCCAGAAAATGTGGAGCATTGGCTTCTATATTTCAGGGGAAATATCGATATAAGCGGCGATAGTCCAGCGGATAGGTGAACAAAATACCAAGACAGTTGTCACGGGTTCGATCTCAATGCACAGGGCACTCGACTCTCACTTTATAAAGTTGAGGGATGATAGGGCTGCGTGGACAGTTAAGATCACTTGTGCCGACCCCACTTATTGTGGAACTCTATGCAGTTAAGGGCAGTTAGATGAGGATAGTATAATATTAATAGTTAACATTTACCCAGATCTAGCCTCCCACTTGAGCTTTCAAACGTTTCTGGGACCCAGAATAATATATTGCCAACAATTGTCTCTCAAAAACGATGACTACAGAGCTTATTATGAGTACAGATTCGCCCGCCATCGCTATGCCAATCTAATTAATAAAACAATTATAGGACATTTGCACTTTGAACAACAAAACAATCTGGTCGTGATTTAAGGCCGACCACACACATTAATGAAGCTTGAGTTTAAAATTACATGTGGTCATACTTGTATAAATAGTCTTAGAACGTCAACATGTTTAAATAGCACAACATTGTCAAATTATAGTTGTTTCGGTTTGAGCACAGGTTATTTGATGCAAATGTATGGATTAAACTAAAAAATTGTAATACAAAGCTGAACACCTTTTGATAATATGCAAATACTAGCTGTCTCGCGCAAATACTTTAATAAAATAATAATAAGTAACACCCAACAGTCACTTTCAGTCACAGACTTTCGGTCTCACAACACCCAGTAAAAATACAAGAAAATAGTATACTGTCGAGAAATAGCAATTGTAGTATTTATTTTTTTAACAAAACCTACAATTTTAAAACAATAGCAATTACTGAATGAATAATATTGAGTTTTAAATTAATAACATTTATAATACAACTATATGTTGCCCGCGGCTCCGCCCGCGTCGAGGTTATTTTTGGAAGAAAAGGTATACAACCCATGGAGGTATCTTAAGCTGTTACACCTTTCCATATATTGCTATACCATAAGAAGCGTGCGTTTTTGGAGATAAAAAGTGGCCTTAGTCATTTTCTGATCCCTAAACTGCCACTATGCAAAAAGTCATGTCGATCTAATATCCCACGGGAACTGTACATTTTCCGGCATAAAAAATAGCCTATGTGCTATTCCAGACTATAATCTATCTCTGTGCCAAATTTCAACCGGATCCGTCCAGTCGTTGTAGCGTGATTGAGTAACAATCAACCATCCATCCATCCAAACATTCGCATTTATAATATTAGTAGGATTCCTTTGTAACGTGATCGTTTGCAAACTCATCTCTGGTTCAAATAAAACCAGGTCGAAATACGAACCCGGAATAAAAGACAAATGAGTGACACATTAATTACATACGCCATCTAATATTGTTTCCGCTGCGTTGTCTGTGCGTTGGTCTATTTTTGTAGCGATACCAACTCGTGCCACCGGCGTCAGGATTTCACTGTGATATCTATAATTAGAATCGTTTTTAAACAACCAAGAAATAATTCTGTGTTGGATCTCATTTTCAATTAATGATCAATCTGATGATAATTGAATGACGACAGCCTATTGTAGTACGGACTGCCGACACGTAAGTTCAAAACCAGCCCAAATGGCATGGGTTTACCTTTTCTAAAGTTACGTATGTAGTAATTGTTAATTATGTTTTAACGGTGAAGGAAAGAGAATTTTCCGAAAAGAATTTCAAGGGTATGTAAAGTCTACCAACCCGCATTAGGCTAGCGTGTAGACTAAGGCCTAACCCCTCTTATTAGTAGAGGAGGTCCGTATCGGGCAGTGGGACAATAATTGTTAAAAGTATGGTATTGATATTATTATTTATCAATTGAAATAGAGAATCGTTAATAGTCAAAAATGTAGAGCTCATTTATCTACGTAACATTTTAACTCGCCAAGAGATATGCAATTAAACAATTGTTAAAACTTAAAATAATAATCAATAGGAACCGTAAAAATCCAGACAAATATTATATTTTTAGGACATCCACAAATTCAGTAATAATTTCTATTCTCAAATCGAAAATGTAGTTTTATTCAAATATCCATTAAGGGATAATCTTATCCTGGTGAGTGAATAATAGACATCTTCGATTTCGATGCTTATAAGTATATATTACCTAATCGATATATACATATAATTTCTTTTTTTTATATCATCGTCCGACAAACGAGCCAGTGGGTCACCTGATGTTAAGTGATCTCCACCGCCCATGAACATCCACTATACCGAAAGTATCACGTATGCGCTGTCGGCCTTAAAGGACAGGAATAGGGGTTAGGGAAGGGAAGCGGGAATCTGGGCCTCCAGATATCTCACTTACCATACGAAACGCGATAACGCGCTGTCACTTTTACGTTTGATTTTCTGTGAGACAGTGGTACTACCCCGGTCGAGCCGGAACATTCATGCTGTAGACAAATATGTCTACAGCGTGGCTCTACCACTTTTAAATTTCGCATAATTATCTTCAACATTTAATTTTTTTTATGCTCTAAACCACGGAGCAAACAACAAAAGACATGCAAAGTACAAAAAATATCGTTACAAAATTAGAGAACGGGTTTTAACCAGTCCCGGCCCGGGCGAATATGGCCGGACCGAAACAGGCGAAAGTCGCCCTTGCATGCATATTTATAAGGGGCTTGAGAGGTTAATCGAGCAATATTGAATAGTATAAATACCATTTTATTCAACCCCGACTTTTCAACCGAATTGCGTCGTCCGATATCATATCGGGCTAACTGAGACGCGATTAAGACCCGTTCTCAAATTTTATAATATGTTTAAACTGATACTTTAATTGAACGGCACCGGGCTTACCATACATTGCAGTGTGGTAATTTTCCCAGGATAAAAAAAACGTGTACGTCTAAGAAAAATATTGTGTAAAAGGATGCAGCTGAAAATTTTCTCGGTTTCATCTTGATAAACAGTTTTTCCCATTGTAATACTTGGTTATTACTGAAAATACTAACTAATTATGACTATTTCACACTCCAAAATTTTCGATTTCTGGTATACCAACCTAGACCTCTTTGTTCAACAAATAGGGCGGTGGTTTTGTGGTAACGAACAGTGAGTGAACGTAGCTTTGATCTTAAAAGGGGTCGTAGTCTGTAATAATGGAGAATAGGACTGGATGGTGGATGAATTTCGGCGGTTATTCTGTCAAACTTAAAATACGGTTTATGTAGATGAATCGTTTGGTTAAGGGAGTGTATACTATGATATATTATTCTGTGTTGAACTTAAGTATTTGTAAAAACCTTTATTTCGACATAAAGTTCATTTTATTCGATAACGGGCTTCGTTTACTGTTGCATTTAAAAAACACCTTATCATCTGGATTTATGTTTCAATTTTGTTTGTTTTGACTGTTTACGATGGTGACTGATTTACTGGTGGTGAATAATCGTTAAAACGATTATTAGATTTTCCTAATAAATATTAAAATATTTATTAGGAAAAGCAATTTTTTATATATATATATATATATATATATATTTTATACCACGTTGGTGGTAAACATGCTTACGGCCCGCCTGATGGTAAGCGGTTACCGTAGCCTATGGACGCCTGCAACACCAGGAGTATCACATGCGCGTTGCCGACCCTTCAAAAACCTATTTACTCCCTTCTTGAAGAACCCCATACTGTAGTCCCCTTCGAAAACCTTGGCAGGGAGCTCATTCCACATTCGGAGTGTTCGCGGGAGGAAATTCCTCTGAAACCGCGCTGTGCGCGACCATTTAGGTTCCAAAGTGTGAGGATGAACTCCCTGTCGATGGCGAGCGGTGCGATGGTAGAAAGTGGCCGTGGGCATCATGTCAAACAATTCCTCGGAACACAACCCATTATACAAACGGTAGAACACACACAAGGAGGCTATGTCTCTCCTTAGACTTAGAGGCTCGATACCGTTTGTGAGTTTGGGATCGTCAACGATTCTCACAGCTCTTCTTTGAACCGAGTCAAAAGGACCAAGCTGGTATTGAGGTGCTCCCGCCCAAAGATGACAGCAGTACTCCATATGGGGCCGGACTTGCGATTTGTATAATAGCAGTCTTTGCCCCGGAGTGAAGTACCTCTTCGCTCTGTTTAGCACACCGAGTTTTTTAGACGCCAGCTTGACCTTGTCTTCTAAGTGACTTCGGAACTGAACGTCGCTAGAGATGTTGACGCCAAGGATCCCAATACTCTTCGAGACGTTAATGGGTGTGTCCTGGAATTGTGGGGCCACAGTGAATGGGGTTTTCTTAGCGGTGAACGCGCAAACTTGTGTCTTAGAGGGGTTGAATTTGACTATATTATCCCGACCCCAATAAAATGGATAAAGTGCTCTCGATTTCCGACACAAGTTGTTCGCGACTTTCTTCCACAACGGTACGAGGGATGTTTGCACGGCCCGTGTAAAGTGCATCTCCGGTGCTGTCGTCCGCATAGCAATGAATGCTGTCAATAGACAGCATATCATTAATATGCAGCAGAAACAGCGTCGGAGATAGAACGGAGCCTTGTGGGACGCCAGCGTCTATGTCCATGCTTTCGGAGCAGTTACCATCTACTACGGCTTTTATGCATCTGCTGGACAGAAAGCTAGCAACCCACTGGCACAAACCCTCGGGCAGTCCGTACGAAGGCAACTTCGATAGAAGACCCCGGTGCCAGACCCGATCGAACGCCTTCGCTATATCTAGGCTTACTGCCAATGCCTCACCTTGACTCTCAATGGCTGAAGCCCATCGGTGTGTGAGATACACCAGAAGATCACCAGTTGAGCGATTATGGCGAAAGCCATATTGACGATCGTTGATTAACTGGTGCTCCTCTATGTATCTTAGGAGCTGAGTATTAATCACACGCTCCATCACCTTAGAGAGAAGGGAGGTTATAGCAATAGGCCTGTAATTCGATGGATCTGATCTATCGCCCTTCTTAGGCACTGGGTGCACATGGGCAGTCTTCCAGGAAGACGGAGACTTATGAACGTCTAAACGGAGTAGCTCCCGCCGGACTTCCATTTGTGAAATTTTAATTTCCGGCATGGAGTGTCCGCACCACGGGATGGTAGGCGGTACGGCGCTTCCGTCATCGTTCAATGTCGAGTTCGAGGCAAAGAGAGTACCTAGTAAATCGGCTTTCTCTTTAGCACTATGGGCTAAGTTACCATCGACATATTTCAGTGGTGGTAATGACGACTGACAAAAGTTTTTCTCAGCAGCTTTGGCGAGTGACCACAAGGCGCGACTCCCAGAGGGGTAGCCAACTAGCTTCTCACCAATTCTGCCGATGAAGTTGAATTTAGCTCTGGCAATTTTTCTTTTACTGGACCTCGAAGCAGCATTTAATTTGCGTTTCAAATCAGATGTGTTTGGATCCTCATTAGTTCGAGCCGTGGTCCAAGCCCTGTATGCGGCTTGCTTGAGGAATCTAGCTTCCTTGCAGGACCGATTAAACCACGGTCGTTTTTTTGCCCCCACAGCTACTAGTGAGTTTGGAATAAAGCATTCCATCCCCACTAGGATCGTCTCAGCGACAGCGGCTGCGCAGGAGTCAGGATCTTCTGATGTGAAACAAAGCTGCCTCCACGGGTACGACGCATAGAATTCACGCAATCCATCCCAATCTGCTGACTTATACTGCCACAAGCGACGCATGCTTTTAGGCCGAGGTGGATTGGACTGCGCGCATGAGACTTGGGTCCGGACGAGACAGTGGTCGGACGAGCCGAGTGGTGCATCCACTGAGATGGTATATCCGTCCGGTCGTGTGGTCAGCAGAAGGTCCAGTAAAGAGCTCGTATGGTCCTCGATATCTGGTATTCTCGTTGAAGAATGTACCAGTTGTGAGAATCCATAAGCCAGAGCGAATTCGTGAGCAACCCTCCCCGCGTAGTCAGTGGACCGAGAATTAAGCCACTCTACGTGGTGAGCATTAAAATCTCCTAAAATCACTAACTCCGCGGAGGGGTATTGCTCGAGGACTTTATCAGTCGTCAATTTCAGGCGCTCGAATAACTGAGTCGTGTTCATGTCACCGCTGTGAGACCTGTATAGGCACCCGTAGACACGGGTGTGGCCACCGTAGTCCACGCGCACCCATAATACTGACAGGTCACTGTCTTCAAACTGGTGAAGTCGGCGACAGCATACATCCTCCCGGACATACATACATACACCGGCATGCCTTCGAAATTGGCATTCGATTTTGTATCCGGGATACAGTAAGTATGACGTATCGGCCGGGCAGGATATCTGCGTCTCCGTTAAAAATAATAACGTCGGCTGCGCAGTCTCGAGGTGGTGGTGGACTGCGCTAAGATTTGTGTGAAGGCCCCTGATGTTGCAAAAGTCCACTTGCGTGGAAAGGAGCGCCGCTGGTGTATACTTTTTCCTTTTTTTCTTTTTCACCATGTTTTTGGAGGGGGCGGGGGTTGAATAGGTTTGAGAGGATTCACTGTGTTCACAGCCAAGGGGACAAGTGCGCGATGCAAACCTGCTTAAGGGCAGTGCGGGTACTGCGGTTTGTCAACACGGCGTACGAAAGGGCCCCCGGTCCCCTCTGTTGCAGCAGCCGGGTCCACTCCGGTCTCCTTCTCCGGCACGACTGCTACAACAGACTTTTTTCGCAGGCTGGCGGTTCAGCCTCCCAGGGCGGAGATTAAGTGGTCCCTGGGTTCGGGAACCCTACTGACCTACGGGCGGCCAGCGACAAGCCGTTTCACTGGGTCTTCCTGACCGCCGTGTCCACACTCCGCAACCCACACAGACCAAATGCCGTGTTATGTACACCGCAGGTCCCTCGCTGTCAACACAGCGCATCCTCAGGAGCTCTGGCAACCTTACTCACTCACAGGAACACAACACCGCCGAAAAGCAGTATTATTTAACCGTGGTATTCTGTAAGGTGGAGGTACTTCCCCAGTCGGGCTGCTCCAAATTTGAGCGAGATATCTCGCTGTGCCCTACCTCTCTCAGTAGACGACCTTCTCTATTCTGAAAACAGACGAAAGTGGTATGTTCGAAACCCAAATAGAATACACTTCTGCCTTTTCTAAAGTTACTTGTGTAATGTGTATTCATTGTTAATTAGCGTTTGCTTAAACAGTGAAGGAAAACATGGTGAGGAAACCTACCTGAGAATTCTCAGAAGAATTTCTGGGGTATATGATGTCTACCAAGCCGCATTAGGCCAGCGTGGTGGACTAAGGCTTAACCAGTAACCCCTCTCATTAGTAGAGGAGGCCCGTGCCCAGTAGTGGGATAGTGTTTTAATAAAGGGCTACTATTATTTTATTATTATTTAAAAATAAATCAGTAGCTCTGTTTTATATTTATTGAATATTATTACAGTGGAGACGTCGAAAGCCCTCGACAGAATAACAAGCTAGAATAAAATAAAAACACCCTACAGCCACACATAGCCCTGAACCCACACTAGGTTAGAACTTGTATCGAGAACTAAAAGGGACTACCAACAACATTCAAACCCAAAACAATTTTTAGCAGATCCCACAAACATTTTTCGGACATCGAACCTTTTTTTTTTTTTTCATGGGGAAAATCCTCTTGGATTTCCGTCTTAGCGACGGGGTATGCCGGATTTTTACCGGCTAAAAACCCCATGGTTGTCTCCATCAACACTACAGAAGGATTCCGGGACCTCCAAAAGAAACACGCCGGAACCCCCCCAGCGTTACGCTGTATTACGATTTCTACCATCGCCTCGGCGTCTACGCCTCCGAGCGGGATCGGCTCTTTCCCGATCCCGTTCCGCAGCCTCCTTCCGAATCATAACTGATTCACAGAAGAAGGCTACCGCTTTCCATTCGTCCTCTCCCGAAAAGCATTCTCGTAAGCATCGCCGACAAAACAGACGACAGGGAGAGGTTATGCCCGATCCGGCTGATCAGTGTCTGCCGGTCTGCTACCCACGCAGCACACTCTGAAAGCGTGTGTGTTGCGGAATCCTCGTTACTGCCATCGCAGTGGTGACAGTTCGCCGTCACTTCTCGCCTTATCTTACACAAGTAATCACCGAAACACCCGTGCCCGGTGATTATTTGGGTAAGTCTGTAGGTGAGTCGACCATATTTACGGTTCATCCAGTCTTCGAAGACCGGCAGGATTGCTTCGACGACACGTTTTTGCGCATAAGGCTCTTCAAGCAGCCTTGAATGCCAGGTCGTGAACGCATTTTGTCGTTCCTGCCGTCTTATTGCCACCTCGAGCGCCATTGTGGGCTGACCATTGCCCGCCTGGCGGACTATACGGATTAAGCTGTAAACCTTTGCATCCAAGTCCGCCAGTATGTCCAAAGGCGGAAATCTTGCCAGAAGTGTCGCTGCCTCAAAGGATATAGTACGGTATCCTCGTACGATTCTGATGGCCATCTTGCGCTGCAGTCGATAGAATTTTGTTCTGCAGCGTCGTACGCGCAGTCTTTGCGACCAAATAGGCGCTCCGTAGAGGGCCATACATCGTACGACTCCTGCATATAGACGGCGAATTTCTTCGCTTGGTCGGACATCGAACCTACGGCCTTTTCTTTTTCAAGCCGGTATTCGCCTAATGTCATTCTATAGAATAAAGTTTTAAAATAATACCGCAGTGGTTCAAGGCAAAAGGAGCGGTGTTCTGCCATGAGGTGCTATCTTCAACATTACCAAGGACGCAGCAAATTAAATAATCATAACTTTTGAACATACGATTAGCATGATCTTACATGCATTGTTTGGATGGAATTTGAAGTTGTTACATTTCCTTCCCTTTCCATTTACCCGAACAGGTGACCCACTTGTCCGTGTGCTGTCTTTACTATAAAAACAAAACCGTTATAACAAATACTAGGTAGTGTGAAGAAGCTACACAGCAGGCCGGCAGGATTGTGTTTAGTAGCGGGGGATAGATTGTTTTTCGCTACTTGATACTCTAATTGCACGGCATTGTGCTTACCATAAGGTTCAGTATGGTCACTTTGACGTTTTAGAATTAAAAAAGGGGTAAAGTGATATTGGGTTTTTCTAGCACGAAATACGCAGTATCAGTCCTGGGTTCAGACACTACCAACTAAGCTATCGCTGCGGCTGTGTATTATAAATAAATAACACCCAACAGTCACACACATAGCTCCGACCCCACACTAAGATACGAGTCTTGTGTTGTGGGTATCAGGGTCTACGAGAGACTTTCGGTTTACAACACCCAGACCCCGGACACAAACATCTGTCTGTCACATTTGGGAATCGAACCCACGGCCTCTCGTTTCACAGCCGGCTCCTCGCCAACTGCGCCACGGAGGCTGTCAAACAATTATACATAAAAAAATCGTGATCAAAATAAAAGGATTAAAGTAATCCCTTGGTTTGTATAAATTTTATTATTTGTCCATAACACCATGGATTTGGCGCTTATCAAACAGATCTAAATGGGTCACGACTTACGTATCGCGACGTTTTCTATTAAAACTAACATCAAATTATGTTCAGCTGTTTATTTCTATTGCAATTTTTTATGTGTAATAGGGTATTTGACACAATTTTATCATTTTAATAAATAAGTTACATTACCTAAAACATATGAATCAAACCACCACCCATTTATGCCTATACTAATATCAAAATTGCTTTGAGTGCACAATATTTATTTTAAATATTAGTATAGTAGTGAGGCGACCATATGGCAGAACAATATTGGAGGATACTCTCGTTATTGCGAAATGTGTTAAACGCATAATAAATCCAAGCAAGTTATTCGCTCTGGATACTATATTATCTATGTCAAAACCAAATATTTATTCAATCCATGAAATGTTATACATCATTTAGATTCAGTAAATTTTTTTACTCTACCGCCAGTTCGGAATGCAGTTTCGCTATAGAAGAACGGACACGAAACTCTAACGTTGCTCCATTACACCGGTTAACAATATTTGGTCATACAATTAATATAAGATTTAAGTTTAATAACATTAGATTAGAAGAGCTCAATGTATGTTAAGTTGCGAGTAATGACGCATGTGTCAGTCATCGGCCTCCTCAAACATGTTACAGGGAAGAGACCGACCTGGCACATGGCGCCGCAGCAAGCACAGACACTTTAGCGAGCATGACATACCCAGACTGAATACAACAATTAAAATACTAGATACAAATTACAAAATTGTCAAAACTAACACCCAAATCCCTAACCACACATGCTATATATATTAGTGGTCGATGTTTACAATATATATATAATAGCTATTGCTGTTTTGAGATGGTACGAATTTTTAAGTAATAACCTTAGAGTAGGCAACCAAAAGGAGACGGCATTACGCTCGAATCTTGAACAAAAAATTCAGCAATGTCGGTGGGGGGCTTCGTACAACTACAAATAAACATGTGCACACAAATGCAAAATGTAATCACGTCGCTACGCACGCACACTACACCATTTCATACAACACTGGCAAATTTATGCACACAGTTACAAATTTATCTTGTTGTGAAATATATTTACAGTGTCATATATTGACAACTGTGTAAAAACAGTAGAGCGTAGCAATGTCGACACGAGGTATAGATAGCGTTGTCCTTATCTATCGATAGATAAAATAAAACAATTATAATTTATTAAATGTTTTAAGATATTTTTTTATGTGTATCATCTTTTCTATCGCTTTCTTGCAATCTCTGGGTGTCATTTCGTGAAAAGGGACGGAAGTAGAGAGGTATAGTTAAAAATAGTGTAAATTAATATTTCTAATTAAATCGAAATACTGTAAAGATAATAAAGGTAATGAGTACTGAGAAAAATACAAGCCAAATAAGCAAAAATAAAAACTTTATTTTTTAGATTTTTTTAAAATAATACGCCTTTAATTTATTTAATCTATACTATTATATAAAGCTGAAGAGTTTGTTTGTTTATTTGAACGGGCTAATCTCAGGAACTACTGGTTCGAATTGAAAAAATCTTTTAGTTTTGGATAGCCCATTTATCGAGGAGCGCTATAGGGTATATAACATCACGCTATCACCAATAGGAGCGGAGCAGCAATGAAAAATGTTGCAAAAACGGGGAAAATTGATTCCTTTTGAGAGCTTCCGTTGCGTACGCTGCGTTAACGGTTAAAGTTACATAACAATCATGAACGACGAAATTGTTCCTCTTAAAAAGTTCTAAAAAAAGTCCGCGATAGCATATGTCTATCTATTTCGGTTGGCTCACTATAACCTTTTTAATGGTTATCGAATTTGTTCTGAAACAATGTATTATTTGGAAAGGGGTTTTTATAAACATGGTATTAATCCTTAAATAAATACTGTATTCATCACAAGTATTTAATTTTGAACAAAGTTGCCCTTTACGTCATTTGATTTCAATGAATATCTTAGGAGATATTACAGTTTTAAAATATCTCCGCAGCAAAATTAATATTGTTGTTTGTATGTCTGTTTCTTACCTTTTCATGACTAAACGGGTCAACGAATCCTAATGAAATTCAGTAGAGGGATAGATTATATCCTAGGGAAGGACATAGGGTATCTTTTGTCTCAAAAAAATATCTTGAAAGGGGTGAAATAGAGGTTAAAAGTTTGTATGGGCAATCCGTAATACTTCAACTTAGGGATCTGAAAAATCATATTTAGGCTTTAGGTAAAAAATAAAGAAATACGTGTTTCAACGTTTTTACCAAATCATCCCTTAAAGGGCGAAGTGCGGAGTTAACTTATGAGGTATTCTGTATTCTTTAAATGTAATCTCAAGCTTCAGGCACAACACTTTTTTTTGTCGCGGGGAAAGCATTTTATTACTGCCGTCCGCTTCGGGGGGAAGCGGAATGAGAATAAAACGGTTATGCTGGACTAGCCGGTCTTACGACCCAGCACCCCCTCGCCCGGATGATGGCTATCCGAGCTGCGGCTGGGCCGAGTCCCTACTACTTATGTACACCCAACCGGACACTACCAGCTAAAACCCGCGGTGGCCTTCTTCGACACTTACGGAGTGATCCCGGGGTATTATAAGGAGTGCTAGAAGTTTAAGTTAGGAGTTGTGCCTGTCTAGCCATCTAGACAGTCACAACACCTGAGATTCAGGACGATCGCTATAGGTGTCTCAGTGCAGAAGACAACTCCTTGCATTGATACTTCTGCTCCCGAAAATAAACTCCACGGGAGCGGAGCCGCGAGCAACAGCTAGTATGGATATGGCAGAGAATTGTTTTAGGTCGGTTCTGGTCTCTTGGTTTCTTATATAAGTAAACTCGTCTTCTTCTGTTTTCCTAATGAAAACACGACCTTGCTTAATCTACACGAATTTGTACTCTTTTTCTTTGACGATCTGGCGAGCCGCTGCGTGTAATTTGTTTTTAGGTGAAAGGTGCTCAACAATGTAAAGCGGCGATTTATTACCTCCAATGCCTATGTGAGCAGTACTGAGCTTGTCGTTTGGATTTGCCTTATTAAAATTTATTGTTTTCGCTAAAATGTATCCCGAAGCCTAGAGGTAGCCAATTTAACAATGATTGAGCGAGGTCTCTTGTCGTCGCTGTTACTTTTTACCACACGAGTGCAATGATGAATGTCGGATTCTTTCAAGTTGCAGGATACCTTAGACAGCTGAGTAATTTTTGATAGCAAGTTTTACTGTTTGTGCTCGGGGACACACTCTATCTCAAGATTGTTAGAACGGTTATGCTGCTCAGCAACCTGAAGCCTGATTTGCAGATCCTGTAACGTATATGTTAACTGAACGTTCTATTTCTTTAGCTCTCCCAGTGTGTCTTGGTATTTGGCGATGGCGGATTTGGTGGTTTCATAGTTTTCATTCAGAAACAAACATTATTATCCAAAGCAGTTATTTCCTGTTTTATGAATTGATTTTCGAGATTGAAATTCGGTTCTCACCATCTGCTTAAGTGTTTGGTTAAGCTCCTGTGCTAAAGCCAATTTCATGACATTGAATTCTTCTCTTATTATTTCCCTAGCGTCTTTCTTTGTAATAACTGACGCGGAAGAGTTTAAGCCGGAACTTCCACTAATTGCGCTAGTATCAACAGTGGCTTTTTTCGATGCGTAATATTGTCATTAAAAGGTAGCGAGTCAATATTGTTCCTCGACTTCCCGGGTGAGTCAATGGGACGTAAAGGTGTATTACTGTTATCAGTTTTTGGTTGCTTTGCACATCATCCGTGACACTTCCATTTTTTTTGGTCAACACTAATTGTAGAGTAGCGTTTTTCAGGTATGTCAGCACATGCAACACAACAATGACGGCCGTTGCAAATTATTTTAAAATGTTGATTACTCACTCGTTTTGAGGTATTCCGATTATACCTCAGCAAATATACCACCGGAAAGTACACAACACGACCTTTCCAATGGTATATAGTTTGTAAGAAAATGGAGTGTTCTGTTATTCCATAAAGTTTCAAATTAAATAAGCGGAGCCAAGAAATACAGTGTTACTGGTAACGAATGCGATTAGCAAATGCTGTGAATGAAATTATTGTATGTCATTGAGAGCGATTATCGCCTGTTTTGGTGTGGTAGCCGGCTAACGGCTATCTATTATGAAGAGCATTTAAAAAGGGCTTGAGATCTCGACATGAATACAGGGTGTCCCAAAAGTCGACGTCAAGCCGGAACCGGGTGAAAAGGCAAGTCATACCGGTTAACAAAAAAAATTAAAAAAAACTAAGTTGCTTGTTTTTAAAATTATAGGCATGGCCCGCGTTTTTTCAAAGTATAATCCTAACTTTGCGCACTTGTGTGATCTTACATAAGAACTATTAAGACTCCCTCCCACCCCTTGTAAGAAAAAATAAGACATGACCGACTCCCCCCCTACATCATCTTACGTAATAAATGAATGGCGCCAAAATTCATACCTAAATATTTTTTAAATATACCGGATACAATTTTAGGATCACTTTTTTTGACAAAAACTTTATTCTGGTTTTGTCATATTTTGTGACATTCCTAGTGTGTTAGAACTATTTACATTAAAAGTATGTGTTTAGAAGACAGTCCAGATGGATTAGTAATTTTATCGATAACCTTTATAAGTTTATCTACAACACTATTTGAGTCTTGCATAAACGACAGTGTTACCACATAAACCACCCAAAATGCTACACTGGTATAAAGTTTATGAAATTGTAAACTTAGTCGATATGTCAACTCTCCTAATATTTTTAAATTATAAATTAAGAATCATAAATAAAGTAATCCTACTAATATTATAAATGCGTATGTTTGGATGGATGCATGGTTGTTTGATATCCAATCACGCTACAACGGCTGGACGGATCTACTGAAAATTTGGCACAGAGATAGACTATAGTCTGGAAAAGCACATAGGCTACTTTTTATCCCGGAGAAATATACAGTTCCCATGGGATAGTTTAGTTTTTCACAGAGCAAAGGATCGACATGATTTTTTGCTTAGTGGCAGTTTAGGGATCAGAAAATGACAAAGACCACTTTTAACTCGAAAAAATGCACGCTTCTTATGGGATAGCAAAATATAGAAGGTTAAAATGCTCCAAGACCTACACGCGGGCGGAGCCGCGGGCAACATTAGTTAAAAATGAATATTAAAAAAACAACTTGCGTTTAAGATATTGAATGCAAATAAATTTTGCACTACTGTGGCTAAAAGTTTAACATGGCAACATTTATTACCCGATGATAATTTTTAGAGATTATATGTTTTGTTGCTTTTAATGATAATATTACTTTAAAAAAATATGTCCAGGTGAAAAATAATTTTGTATTTTTGTAAGTTTGATGTGTCAGATCTATTTTTACATGTTAATACCGCTACAGGCTCGCGTTTTCAGGGAGCTCCATTCGCACGTGATGTCACTTTTTTAGTGGCGGATCACGAAGCGCAACTCGTTTTATAGAACGTGTATGAGCACCGTGCTCTTACATTTGTCATACGGGGTAAGCGCTCAATGGCGTCTCCAGTGTTAAATACTCTAAGGTAATAACCGACTGAGTTTTCTTCTAGTTTCTAATTCTAATTTAATTTTCAATAGCTGAACAACTGAAAGATCAAATGATTTTTATATGAGTTATAGATATACTAACTGTTGCTCGCGGCTCCAGCCGCGTGGAGGCTATTTTCGGGAGCAGAAGTATACAATCCAAGGAGTTGTCTTCTGCACTGAGGCACCTGTAGCGATTGTCCAGCCTCTCAGGTGTTGTGCCTGAATCTTGAGATTGCATCTAAAGAATACCCCATAAGTTTAACCTCACTTTACCCCGTATTCTTTATTTCCTACCAAAAGCCTAAATATGAATTTCCAGATCCTAAGTCGAGGAATTATGGATTTCCCATACAAATTTTGAACTCCTACTTGACCCCTTTCAAGGTTGTTTTTTGAATAAAAAAGCCTATGTCCTTCTCCAGGATACAATCTATCCCCTTACCAAATTTCATTACGATCCGTTCAGCCGTTTAGTCGTGAATAGGTAACAAACAAACAAACAAACAGAGTTACTTTCGAATTGTTAGTATTAGTATGGATTGCTACGGTAAAAAGACGTTAAATGTACGCAACAAACACAGTTCGAAATTTAAAAAAATAAAATTAAACAATAAGTGATTAATCAACTTCGTAAAATAAACCAGGAAGACGCGTGAGTCGACACACGATGCGAAAAATTAGTTGGCACTCCAACGAAAAACCCGTGGCACGGATTAATGGTAGCATTATGCTAATGTCGACCTAGCGGTCTGGGGCCGGAAGTGCGACGGCGGAAAATTTCGACCCGTGTGCCTTTACAATTTTCGGCTGTTTTCGTGCTGGCCGGCGTACGTATGGATATTAAGCGTGTTAGAAGCGGTGACAGGTGATTTGTTACCGTGTCGTTACAATTGCCTATTGCGCGTGTTCATTTTTTAAGTTCAATAAGTGAGGGTAGTTGGGAGAATGTTTGTTTGTGTTATGTAGTCAGCGCCATCTAGCGACACTTTGTTCTACTGTAAAAATGAATTGGCGTGAATATTGGAATCTGTACAAAATATTATAATCAGAGCTGAAAATGACTGGCACAGTTGTAATTGCGCATGCGTTACGACTGCGCAATTACTGCGTTCGATACCCGGGTCAGGTAAGGTGTGATATTGGGTTTATCTATCAAGAAATTCTCAGTATTAGCCCGGGGTACAGTTGTCCGTTAGCCCGCATTTTTGGTCAAAAACCCCAAAATGTAAGTTACTGTATGAGGTAAAGCGATCCAAAAAATTATAAGTATAGGAATACTAGCAATTTTCACTAAGAAGCATTAGAGTTATTGAGTTTTGACCAAAAATAGGGTCTGACGGACCACTGTGCGGCGTCTGGAACCTATGCCGTTATGGCGATAGGCTCGCTCCCTATCACGTTATGGGACCGAAAATCGGCAAAAAGTATGTGTACTGGTTATCCATTCTTTTTTAAATAGAAACATTTTTTTGAATCGATTCAGTAGTCTCAGAGACCATAAACTCTTTGTAATATTAATGTGCTTCTAGAACACAACTCCGTTATCAGAAGTAATGACATTCGTATCTTCCAAAGCACGTATTTTTTTTTCCTCCCACGGCAAAGTGACCACACTGCACCTGATGGTAAGCGCAGTACCGTCCAATTAGAGTATCTAGTAGCGAGAGACAATCTATCTCTTGCTACTCAACACAATCATGCCGCCCTGTTTCTTCACACTACGTCATGGGCTAGTGTCAGAGTACTCAGAACATCGTACCCCAACTTTAGACCCCCGACAAAATCCGGATGTACACTGGCTGATCCCGGAACGCGATACACTTGCATGTGCCACTATGGCGGGTTTTACACCCTGTGTACGGTGGTCGCTATCCGGGTGGATATGAATATCCTACCACCAGCAGAACCAGCACGTTTCCTACATTGTCAAAAGATATCAATGTCATTTTCTAAGTCTATCATTACCCTCAACAAAACATAAATTATATATTTTACAATACGATACCGCCGGAAACGCTGTGATATCAAATGATTTATAAACAAAATTCGTAAACGTTTAAGACCCGTTTTATATGGCCTTTATCAGTTTTTATATCTGCCGTAAACTTAGAGTAGGCAAGTAAAAGATAATATTTGGCACTTTAACGTTCGGCTTTTGACAAATTTATTTGAACATTGTTTTGTCATAAAATTGAGATTAATTACTACAAGGTGTATAAGTCAAAAACTCCTACTTTACAAACAATAATAAAACTTAGTACACTGTGTTAGTTTATAAAAGTTTTTTTATTCATAAAAAGTACACCGACTTCAATAAAAAACAAATTATGCGTCTCTATAAAATTTGAAGGTTTCTCTCGATTTTTCTGAGATCCCATCATCAGATCCTGACTTAGTGCCAATGGGACCAACTAGAAAGTATACCCTTTTAAACAAAAAAAGAATTTCTCGAATCGGTCCAGGCGTCTTAGAGTAATCGGGTAACATACATAAAAAAAAAGATTCCGACGAATTGTTAACCTCCTCCTTTTTTGAAGTCGGTTAAAAACAGTACGTAAATGAAGTCCAACCAAAGAAAGATTAGTAGAAAATTACTATGCAGTTTTGCAAATACAATAACTTTATATTCTGGTATTATCTAGTTTGGTCTTTCTGCGATTAAACACATTTTCTTCTTGTAAAATAGGATTTTTTGTACAGTTTTTATTTCACTAACGTTATGTTACTTTTAAAAGTCGGTAAAATCTAAGATCTATTGATGGTGAAGATGGTGCCTCAGAGGTTGCCAGTAACACAACACTGCCACCACTGTTTCGATATAAACTACTACATGTTGCCCGCGGCTCCGCCCGAGTGGAGGTTATTTTTGGAAGAAAAGGTATACAATCCATGGATGCATCTTAAGCTATTACATCTTTCTATATTTTGGTATCTCGTAGGAAATGTGCATTTTCCGAGATAATAAGTAGCCTATGTCATTTTGTGATCCATAAATTGCCACTATGCAAAAAACCATGTCGATCCCTTCTTCTGTGAAAAACTAAACTATCCCACGGGAACTGTCGGTCGTGATCGGGTGCGGCTCGTGTGGACTGGTCTGCTCAGACTGTTTCAGTAAGGACCGACTGCTTTAAGAAATCGAGATTTTTATCACTATCACGACGGTCATGTGTAGCACTAGGTCTTGTAATGAGTTAGTTCTATTTCACAATATTTCAATAAGGCAACTTAACATACATTGAGCTGCTCTAATCTAAGGTAATTAAACTTAAATCGTATATATTATATGACCTATGATTATAATTATATGACCAATCATTGTTAACCGGTGTGAAAAGAGCAACGCTATAGTTTCTTGCCCGTTCTTCTCTAGCGAGACTGCATTCCGAACTGGCGGTAGAGTGAAAAAATTTACTGAATCTAAATGATGTATAACATTTTATGGATTCAATAAATATTTGTTTTGATTTGATTTGTAAATCTTTCCGGGATAATACATAAGTAACCTATGTGCTATTCCAGACTATAATTTAACTCTGTGACAAATTTCAACCAGATCCGTCCAGCCGTTGTAGCGTGATTGAGTAACAAACATCCATTCGTCCATCTATCCATACAAACATTCGCATTTATAATATTAGTAGGATTTATTAACTGTAAAGGCTATATAATTTTGGACTGTTGTGTCTACAGACCGAATCTACGAAATGATGACAGAAAAGTTACTTTATGTTTTCCTAAATTTAACAATATTTTGAGCATTTTTCAGTCCCTAAAAACTTGATTTGAATTTTAACGAAGATTTAGAAAAAAATATCAAAGCTCAGTTCTCAAATGATACGCTGATCAGCGAATAACATTTAAACATTATATCAAGAATTTGAATAAATTTATTTTCACGTAGCATTGATTTTTAAAATATTTATTATAACCATAACTTATTTTAGCATTTGCAAACTTTAGTTATAGAAATAAAACAACCGCGCACCGGAATTGAAGCCCGCAACTAAAACCCGGTAAGCCCTCCGCGCGCCGAGCCGATCAGAATCGTTCCATATTTAAATAGTTAATATTCACTAATATTTGCACATTGCTTTACTCGTCAATATATCTCATTAGTTTTAAGTGGTAATGCTACGATTTAAGTAGTTTTGACCAAAATGGATCAGCACGATTTGTCACGAAATAATAATAATCAATGCAATCATTGTCCCAATAGTCGTTTCCGCCAATGAGCTGATACCAAAGAACCTCGACCAACATCTCCAGAGGCTCTCGAAATATTTTTTTGAAGACGGCACGTATTCCGAGTTGGTCTCACTCTGGTGTCCGCCGGTAGCTTCGATGTTGGGCCTCGCCATTGGAGGGTGAAGAATTTTTATATTCAAATGTATTTTTTTATATAGATAACTTTATATTTCAAAATGTAAAATAAATCTCTTCAGTAAAGAATACTTTACATCAGTAGTAATAAAGTAACCTCAAATATATTGATAGAGATAACGTATTTATGTCATTGATACCATGAATGTCCCAAAGATTTTTTTTTCTAGTTTATTAATCTTAATTTGTTTTATGTTCTTGTGTTTATATTCATATAAATTATTGTGCTAGATTTTATATTCTTATCCAAATATGGAGACTTGTTATAAACAATTTATTGTAAATTTTTATGTAACAGAATTATTGTTTCATTAGTCTGTAAACCTACTTCAAAGTTAATAAAAAAAGTCGTCTGAGGTACAGGCGACATTAATAAGATGTAAGATAGACCCGCTCTCCACTCACTGTACTGTACTGTAAAGTATTTTTAATATGGAATACAATCTTTTGTCTTAGTTGTATACTCATGTTGTAGACAATTACTATGATCATGATCTTCCTATGATCCTGAGTCCTTTAGGCGTAGTGAAAAGAAGCTACTCAACAGGGCGGCATGATTATGTCGAGTAGCAAGGGATAATTGTCTCTCGTTACTTGATACTCTAACTGTACACTGCACTTACCGTCAGGTGCAGTGTGGTCACTTTACCGTACCAGGATAAAAAAAAGTTGTCAATATGGGTCTCTTTTTTTCCTGGCACTGCCCCAACTCTAGACCCCCGACAAATACCGGATATACATTGGCTGATCCCGAAACGCGACACACTTGCGTGTGCCACTATAGAGGGTTTTACACCCTGTGTACGGTGGTCGCTATCCGGGCGGATATGAATATCTTACCACCCAGCACCAGGGTCTGGTTCCTAGGAAAGTGAGTTCGAGCCGGCGGCATTCGTCTCAGTTATTTCCACTTCTCGTAGAGCAATAGTTGCTTCTGAGTGAAACTTCTCAGTCTAAATTATATTTCATTAACGTTTAAAGGTTGAGTAGTATTAATATTCAGGGCAGTACTCTTAATTTTCCAGCAATTAGAAGACCTCTAACACCGACCTTGCATTGTTCGGAACTCGGATTCACAGAACGTCTAATAAAACCACTGTTTGTAACATGGGGAAGCAATTATTTTAATTTATTATTGTTCTTTGTTACCTTCAGTTGTTACATGTTGTTGATATTTTTACTCGTGTATATGATTTTGATGTTAAATGTAATGAATTAGTTGATTTGTACCAAAAATGCTGATCAGATGGACATATTGCATAAATAACAACCAACAGTCACACACATATCCCCGACCCCACCCTAAGATACGAGTCTTGTGTTGTGGGTATCAGGGGCTACGAGAGATTTTGCGATCTCACAACACCCAGACCCCGGACACAAATATATGTCGTGTCACACAAACATTTGTCCCGGTGTGGGAGTCGAACCCACGGCCTCTCGTTTCACAGCCGGCTACTCGCCTACTGCACCACGGAGGCGGTCAAAATACCGATGTTGGCTGAAAAACAATTAAAAAAAATATCAGGACATATTGTAGGAGCATTAACTACGTGTGACAATAAAAAACTATACATAATGATATTATCTGCTTTATCTAAATAACACTAGTTTGGCTTCAATGTTATCCAAATAGATATAAATAAATTTATGACATGATACCTGAAGGGCATTTCATTGACTATCCGTTGTTAACGCGTAAGCGTGATGTTAAAACGTTGTGAGCACGTGGCAACGAAGAAATAAAATCAATGATGTATATCTAATACGTGAAGGGAAAACTTTGTACCCCTTTTTGAGCATATTTCAGGCACCGAGGAGTGTGAAATCCTCTGAGCAGAAAGCTAAAATTTATATATATAAGGATTACAAATACATACGTTAATAATAATACTAGCGCCGTGTTAAACATTGTCCCACGACTGGACACGGGCCTCCTCTACTAATGAGAGGGGTTAGGCCTCCTTCACATACCTTCGAAATTCTTATGAGAATTCTCAGGTATCCAAGTTTGAGATGGCTAGACAGGCGCCACGGTGCGCCAACGTTCCGGCTGACGCAGGTACTGACGGACCACGGGTGTTTCAGAAAGGAGGCGTCCGCCGTGTGCCATCATTCCGGCTGCAATTCTAGCACTCCTTAGAATACACCGGGATCGCTCTGTAAGCGCCGAAGAAGGCCTCCGCGGGGTTTTAGCTGGTAGTGTCGGGTAGGGTGTACATAAGGGGTAGGGACTCGGCCCAGTGGCAGCTCGGATAGCCATCATCCGGGCGAGGGGGATGCTGGACCGGCTAGTCCAGCATACCCGTTTTATTCTTATTCCGCTTCCCCCTGGAGCGGGCGGCAGTAATAAAACGCTTTCCCCGCGAAAAAAAAGGTATACAGGTTTCCTCACGATGTTTTCCTTCACCGCTAAAGCAAGCGATGATTAACAGTGAATACACACATACCTTTAGACAAGTCAGTGGTGTATGCCATTTAGGTTTTGAACATACTACTTTTGTCTTGACAGTCCGTACCGCAACCAACTAGGCTATCGCTGCTTTTCCTTACTACTTTATACTTACGTACATTGCTTACATTCGGACTGTCAATGTCAAACACATAACACACGCTAATAACACATGTGTACAAGAGTCAGGAATGGCACATAGGCAACTTTTTGGACAATTAAGTGTTTGTCTTACACAGAGCAAGGGATCGACATGATTTGTTTGATAGTGTTAATTGATGGGTCTAATAAATGAAATAGACTATATTTTATCCCGGAAAATAAAGGTTCTTATGGGATAGCATAATATAGAAGATGTAATAGCTTAAGGTTTCTCCATGGATTTTATACCTTGTCTTTCAAAAATAACAACCACGCGGGCAATAGCAAATAAAACATAAAGTGAAACCGCAAGAAACCCCTAACTCCACCACAATCAACCCTCAAACGGCGGCCTCTAATTCCGTCTGAAGAAGCGTAATGAGCTAGCGACGTATAGACATGTCTGATTATCATAAAACAGACGGCCGATATCTCAAAGAGAGCTCTGAATGCTACGTGATTAGCTGGAGGGCGTTTGTGACTTCAAAGATCTCTCTCTCACGATATAGAATTTCCAACTTGGTTAACATACTGGCTGATATAAACTCTCATGATCATATTTAAATCGAATTATGTAACGAGCAGACGCTTGCTTGATTTGATTGACAGGCGTAGCGGGCAAGTAGCCAATGAAACGAGAGGCCCTGAGTTCGATTCTTACACCGAGATTAAAATTTTGTGACAGCTAGATATTCGGGTCAGCGTGTTGAGGGACCGTAGTGCCTAATAGTTCTTGGTACCCTATACAGGTTTGATCTAGTGTGGAGTCAGAACTATGTGTGTGACTGTTGGTTGTATATGTATTTCAAGTGGTTAGACCATAAACAGTGGAGTTGGAGTACATCAGTCAGAACTATAAATTGCAACCACACACAATTTAAGTAATACCCAATCAGTCACAAACATAACCCAGACCCCACAGTAATAAATCTTGTGTCCTGGATATCGGGAACTATGAGAGATTTGTAGTGGTAGAGCCACGCTGTAGACATATTTGTCTACAGCATGAATAGGCCGGCTCGACCATGGTAGTACCACTGTCTCACAGAAAACCAACGTAAAGTGACAGTTTACTGTCGCGTTTCGTATGGTAAGTGATCCGGAGGCCCAGAATCCCCCTTCCCTTCCCTAATCCCTATTCCTGTTCTTTAAGGCCGACATACATATACATGATACTATCGGTATTGTGGATGTTTATAGGCGGTGGAGATCACTTAACATCAGGTGACCCACAGGCTCGTTGTCGGACTATGCAATAAAAATAAAAAACGATTTTGTCTTCCTTCAAACTCGATATAAACATTTGTGGATCACATAAAAATTTGTGAGAATCGATCAATGTGAGAATGGATCCCGGCTACCCATTAGTCTAAGTTAGTGGCAAAGTCTTTAAGTAGGGCATGCTCTAAGAGTGAATTTCATAAACTAACTAAATCTTTTAGTTTGGCTTAAGTTACATTGTGTAGTTTACTTCGAAATTTACTCGACTTAAGGACGCTCGTTGGACGAAGTGAATTTTTCAGAAACGAGCATTATATAATTAAAAAAAAGTTTTTTAATTCATAAAAAGTACACCGACTTCAATAAAAAACAAATTATGCGTCACTATAAAATTTGAGGGTTGCCCTTGATTTTTCGGAGATCCTATCATCAGATCCTGACTTGGTGCCAATGGGACCACCTTTTAAACAAAAAAGAATTTCTCGAGTCGGCCTAGGCGACTTCGAGCAATATACATAAAAATCATACATAAAAAAAAAGATTTCGACAAATTGTTAACCTCCTCCTTTTTTTGAAGTCGGTTAAAAACGTTAATATACTACTCAATCGAAACATTGAAAGCAAATTTATAAAAGTCTTGGAAAATACCAATACTATGAAGTTATTCATCCTATTGTTATTTTAGACTTAAGAATCTTTCTTCAAAAACGATTTAGACCACGTCGAAGATGTCTTCATAATAAAACAGCACCCAACAGTCACCGACACCCCCCCGTCCCCACAGTAAGTAATTATATTGTGTCGTAGGTATCGGGTACTACAACAGACTTTCGGTCTTACAGCACCTAGACCCGAAACAAATATGTCACACAAACAATTGTCTCGGTGTGGCAGTCGAACCCACGGCCTCTCGTTTCACAGCCGGCTTCACACCCGCTGCGCCACAGAGGCTGTCAGTACTCAACTATTCATGTATGGTTTTGTGGACCATAAAATATTTTGCCAATAATATAAGTGCCAGCAATTTTGCATTATTAAAATATATTTCCGATATACTAATAAATTCATTGATAATAAACATACGGCTAAAACCGTATTAATATCATGGTAATACGAACCACTGTTTGAATAACGACCAATAATTAATGAGCTTCTGAAAATAAACGCACCGGATGCTAATAATTTATGCTATGCTATATTTAATATCCCTACAGTCAGGAAGGATATTAAAAAAAAAGTCGGGAGTAAAGCAACAAGCTTTTATTTCCATAGCATTAAAGTTAAAAATTGCATGCAAGAACGGCGAGTGTTGCTAGTGTTACGCGCCGCCGGCGTGTCTATCCGTCATGACAGTTTCAAACAGCTATTAT
The DNA here is from genome assembly GCA_905220505.1 of Laothoe populi. Classification (NCBI taxonomy): domain Eukaryota; kingdom Metazoa; phylum Arthropoda; class Insecta; order Lepidoptera; family Sphingidae; genus Laothoe; species Laothoe populi. The sequence goes on from HG992151.1 coordinate 3,861,840, forward strand.
TATAGTAAAACTAGACTTAATTTAAACTTTCGTTACTTTCAACCGAGATGTGACCTAATTCAAAATCAATTCAGGGTGTATGGGAAAATCTTTCATAAGATCGGGCAATGTGAAAAGCATTAGAAGGTTAAAAGTTCCACGCAGAATCTTGGTAAGACATTTTTATATAAAAGGGGGTAGCCACAAAGTTTAAAATTGAAATAAAACGAATTTTTATTTTATTTTATTTTATTTTATTTGGAAAACTTACAGCTAGCATACAAAAGCATTAAAGATATATAAATACAAGAAGGCCAATTAAAAGTTTTCACAGATAGTAAAAGAAAAAGTATAGCATCTACGGTCGATAGCACACATAACAACACATAGCAATTATATTAATTATGTATTAAAAAAAACATTCACTAGTAAATATTTTAGCCGAGAAACACTGGTATTGAACAAATCCAAATCTATATCACGTGACAGATCGTTGAAAAGTCTGCTCACTCGTATAAGGAAGCTGTTTTGTCTATACGTAGTGCTAACACATGGCACATGTAATAAGGTAGGCCTACGCAACGTTACTGTGCGTGTAATGAGCCCTATGCTGCTCAACAGTTCAGGACAACTAACAGTACCATTGGCTATTTTAAAGAGGTATGTCAAGTCAGCAATACGTCGGCGCTCATATAAAGGCAAAAAGTGAAATCTCCTACATCAAACAATATAGTTTGATGTATAATTCCGTGTTTTAAATTGTAGGAATCTCAAAAAACGTCTTTGAATACACTCAATTCTATCGATATATATATTGTAATTCGGGTTCCATACCTGAGAAGCATATTCTAGGTGGCTACGGACAAAAGCGCAGTAAAGGATTTTAAATGTTTTTACGTTTTTGAAGTCTGCCGCAAATCTTAAAATAAAGCCAAGTGCCCTGTTAGCCTTCTTGATGACATTCTCGATGTGAGTGTTGTACAATAGCTTGGAGTCAAAGGTGACGCCCAGGTCTTTGATATCGTCCGTTCTATTGACTACAGTATCATGAAGCTTATACTGGAACATAATAGGGTTATGTTTACGAGTGAATGTACAAACAAAACACTTGGACACATTGAGTTCGAGTTTATTGCGAAGACAATAATCTTGTAAGTTGGTAAGATCCTGTTGAAGGTTGCGACAGCTATCATGACTTGTGACGGGACATAATATTTTCATATCGTCAGCGTAGAGAATTATCTTAGAGTAATTGAAGCATGATCCTATGTCATTAATAAAGATAATAAATAGTAGTGGTCCCAAGAGCGACCCTTGTGGTACACCCGAAGGTATACGGATTGTAGCAGAACTATAACCGTTTAAAACTACTACCTGAGTGCGATTTTCAATGTATGACTTGAACCATCTGAACAAATTGCCCCTAATACCGGCTTCGAGTAATTTACGTAACAAGATGCAGTGATCAATTCTGTCGAAGGCTTTACTGTAATCCGTATAGACTACATCCACCTGAGAAGGTTCAGACATAACTCGTGTTAGGTAATCAGAACATACTAGAAGGTTCGATACAGTTGATCTATTCCTCAGAAAACCATGTTGATAATCACTGAAAGAGTGAACGAGTCCTCAGTAAACTTGAAAGTATACGACCTTTTCCAAAATTTTTGCAAAAATGCAGAGCTTGGATATCGGTCTGTAGTTATCTACTAAATCCTTAGGGCCTTTTTTATGGATAGGGGTTATGAACGCTCTTTTCCAAATGTGAGGAACTTCTCCCTCCTTCAGTGATCGCTGATACAATAGAGTGAGCGGCAGAGTTAGACTTCCAGCACAACGAGCTATGAGTAAAGGAGGTACACCGTCAGGTCCCGCAGATTTGTTAAGATCAGTGTTCTTTAAAAGTTTGAAAACTTCAGTACTTAGAATTTCTACAAAACTAATATCAGTGGCTGTTTCATATTGGTACTGGCAACTATTAAAAATAGTTGTATTCATTGTTGCTGTGTTCTGAAGAAAATTGCAATAAAAAAAGTCACTAAACATACAGCAGATATCATCACCCTGTCCTGACGAACGCTGTCCATACTTCATTATAGATGGATAAGAATTAGATGACTGTTTGCTTTTTATGAAAGACCAGAAGGCTTTAGGCGATTTATTGATATTATTTTCAATAACTCTAATGTACCCCAGCCAGATAGGTTTTACTACTTTATTTAAATTGTACCAATAAGGCGTAATCACATTGTAATATTTCAACACCCCCTCTCAATGTAATTACCCGCAACACAAATAAAAATTAAATATATAACTTAAACAAATACAACATTCTTATTAAACATTTCCTTTTCAAGCAATTTAGCTCGATTACGGAGAATTAAAAAAGATTCCTGGTCAGATAGATTGCCGTATTTCTTGAATTTAGAATAATATTTAAACTTTTCTTTTATAACTTTTATCAGTGGGGTTTTATACCAAGGTGGATATTTAGATGCAGATTTTATGATTTTGGTGGGAACATAAATGTCGCATAATTTCTTGAGTCTGGAATAAAATAGAGATAACGCATCCTCAACTGTTCCAGTAATTAGGTCGATCTGCCAGTCAAATCTATCAAGTTCTTTTGAGATTGACGTGAAATCGGCCGACTGATAAATAAATTTAAGTCTAGGTTGTGCTTGTATCGTATGATATTCAACAAAGTCCACACAAATATTAAGAGATACGTGGTGAGGGTCTTCAGCAACCAAGGGATCGAGACAATTATTTATTGTAACATGATGGTTGCAAAAAACTAAGTCTAATACTCTATTGTTGCAGTTTTTGTGACTATTATATTAAGATAAATTACAAGAATTTAAAATATCGACAAATTCAGATTGAGCAGAGCCTTGAACATTTACCGGATAAAAGGAGCAACCGTCATTCGCAGGACACCAGTCCAAATTGGGCAGATTAAAATCACCGAGTACAATAAACGTGTCGGTCATATTATTCATTACAATATCGTTTAGTTTGTTATAAAAACATATTAGCTGCGTGAGCAATGAATGTCCCAAGTTTTGTTTACAAAGATAAACTGTACCAATATGTAGTTTATACATTATTTTGGGTTTAGAGCGTTTAAGCGTTAAGGTTACCCAAATATCTTCAGCAGAAGAACGCCAGTCTATACGTTCCTCCACAATAAGCTCACGGCGAACAGCAATAAGCACACCACCGCCCAGCAATTGATTTGTACTCAAGTAGTTCCTGTCACGCCTAAAAACAAGATAATTATACTAACAAGATATTTTCGCGGTTTATTGAAGTGAAAACTTCTTTAAGCACGTTGGGCCCTTTTTAACCGACTTCAAAAAAGGAGGAGGTTAACAATTCGTCGGAATCTTTTTTTTATGTATGTTACCCAATTACTCGAAGACGCCTGGACCGATTCAAGAAATTCTTTTTTTGTTTAAAAGGGTATACTTCCCAGGTGGTCTCATTGGCACCAAGTCAGGATCTGATGATGGGATCTCAGAAAAATCAAGGGCAACCCTCAAGTTTTATAGTGACGCATAATTAATTTCATTGAAGTTGGGGTACTTTTTATGAATTAAAAAACTTTTATAGAACTGGGGAAAAGCTCTGAACTCGCGTGACCGTGACGCGCAGAATATTTTACTTTTGACACAAGCATGCCTATGAAGTTCTATGATTGTTGACAAGCAACCGTAATCAAGATAAGTTACTACTTCATGGATGCTGTTTCAAAAAAAAACACAGTTGTTTCAAAGTTTTCACATGTGTCGGCAGTCCTCATTACTGTCTACGTTTTTATTTTACTTTTTTGATCCCGACATTTCCAAAGCTTTACAGCCTTCATGGTTAAGGGCGGAAGGCGAAGTAAAATTAGCTTTATTTCAATGTGTAATATTCGCGTCCATTTAAGAAACCATTATGCGTTGTAAACTACAAAAAGCAAACAACGCGTATTGGCGGTGTGTAAGAACTTACGGCTGTACTGTAAAAACTAACGGCCGTATTGTAAGAACTTACGGCTGTTCTGTAAAAACTATCGGCCGTACTGTAAGAACTAACGGTTGTACTGTAAAAATTAAAGGCCGTACTATAAAATCTTACAGTCGTATCGTAGCTACTTGGGGTCGAGTATTAGGAACATATTTACACATTTAAACGACTTTTCATCCGGAACGCCATTAGTTTGTGTTGCAGACCGTAGTGAATCCGTCAGACAGTAATTATTATTAAAGAAGTTCGCCCGTAGACGTGCAAGGTAACTGGATTCAATTAAAAGTTATACGCGGCCTCGGTTAGTGCCGACTTTTTGTTTGGATTTCCACTTTTTACTACCAAAGTTTGGTTTAATGCCTCGTACTAGACCTGAAATACGATTGGTGATTAGCATTTACCAATTCTTCACATTCTTTTATTGATTTCTAAAGTAGCCAGTTTTTTTTGTCTAATCAATAATTATCTCAATTCAACACAATCGTCTAATTGGTTTAATGGCAGCGTCTGCCCTGAGCGGTGAAGTCTTGGGTTCGATTTTTAAGTCAGACAATAAAAAATTTTGATTATTTTTCCGATTCGAAAACACGTGGTTTCAATTTCTGTCTGATATAACGTTAGGTTCATAATGGATGATATTTTGCCCACCCCCTCATGGATACAGCGTGAGATTACGTTATCTTATGTTCACTATGACATGGGTCCAAACCGCAAGGATTTATATGAACGCACCTATTATTTATAGGTAAGTAAATACGGACCTTTTACATTTGACCAATATTTTACAGTTACAAAATCTTTCAGGTATCAGAACCCCCGAGAGACAGCCTACATCGCGCTGGGATGACCATCAGTTTTAACATTTTATACAACCATTAAAATAAATACTATTAAATTATCTTTTGGTGCACCATCAAGCTGTGGAACAGTTTGCCAGCTACCATGTTCCCTCCTTCCTATAATCCTGGGTCCTTTAGACGTAGTGTGAAGAAGCTACACAGCAGTCCGACTTGATTGGGTTGAGTAGCGAAGGATAGATTGTCTCTCGGTACTTGATAATCTAATTGGACGGCACTGCACTTACCATCAGGTGCAGTGTGATCACTTTGCCGTGCCAGGATTAAAAATTGCAGATAACTCACCATTAGATTTCTTGTTTGCTAGTTTATTGACCTCTCCTATAAAAAAATATGTGATTCTGCTATGACGTCCAAGGAAGACCTTGAGAGAACCTTCAAACTACGGTAAACTGTTGGTCAATTGGCACCACAAACTAGTATATTCAGAAATAACTCGTGTTAAAAGGTAAGATTCATGTTTCACCTAAAACAGCAACCATAGATCACCTAGACTACACATAGAACATTTCTATCCGAACCTATCCAGATATGTACACCGAAATATTTTCGTTGAGCTTTGTTCGCCGCCACATTAATAACATGTATGGCGATTGACTTATATGATTCAAGCGAATTAATTACATAAAATCTTCGATAAAGAGAGTCCTTAAATATCTATCTGATCTACTCCGTCAGGGCTCATATGACTAAGAATATTTTTTTTTTTGCGCTTCATAAAATGGTATACTGTGGATCTGAATGTTATGGAATGAGTCTGGAATTCATCCTTGGGTAAACGAACATCGTTACTTTCATTGCTGCATTGTAGATCACTTTCATCAATTGTAATATAGGATCTATCGTATTATTCAATTGCGTGGCTCCATCAGCTCCATCAGATATCCATAATGCAATGAAATAGAAAATACTCATCTTGCTCAAATACCTATGTATTTATACCCACTTTCATGGCGATCAGTTGAACTGCATAGAAGCTACATGTTGCAGCGCCATCTAGTGGCGATGTACAACAAAGTGGATAGTACCAAAACCTTCTCAATTAAAATACATATAGGTGCCAATTTTCACGGTGACAAGTTAAACGATATTCGAGTTTATAAATCCCATAATATATATATCAACTTCCGCTTTTATACAACTATATCAATGGCAACACATCAATAGCTCATAGTGAAATGCATATTTGCGTAATACAACAATCTGCCAGATAGAATATATTTTATTATCCTGGCACGGCAAATTGCCCACACTTCACCTGATAGTAAGCGCAGTGCCATCTAATTAGGGTATCGAGTAGGAAGAGACAATCTATCACCAGCTACTCAACACAATCATACCGGCCTGCTTCTTGACACTATGCCAAGGGCAATGAGGTGACGAAGTGATCGAGGGTCTAGTGTTAGAGTACTCAGAAGGCCGCAAAACGGCCAAACATTACGATGTTTTGCTTACCATTGGGGTACGTCTCAACTCTAGACCCCCGACAAAAACCGGATGTACACTGGCTGATCCCGGAACGCGACACACTTGTGTGTGCCACTATGGCGGGTTTTACACCCTGTGTATATCAGATAATATTACTAAGCCGCGTCGTCATCCCTAAATGGACTCGTGTCCATTTAGAGACCAGATCCTCTAGTTTAAAAACAGTGTAATGCTCGCCCGATGTTCGTGTTACGGATCAGTCGCCTCACGTCTCGTTTTATTACTGCTCGCAGAACATAAATTGTGCATATTTGTTTGTACGCAACGTCCGAACGTTCATATGTTGCTGGGATGAGTAATTAATCTTATTTCTACATAGCAACAAGAATGGTGCAGATCTTCTGTTTCTTATTATGTTAACACACATAACATGAACCATAATTTTTAATAATTAAGTAGCTTCCTGAGTTTAATTTTAAAGATTTTATATGCAACCGAAATTAATACAAAAAAGAAATGCTTTTGCGAAAATTGAATCAGAATTAAATGAAAAATTAAGTCGCAATTATTATTTTAAATATTGGTAAAAGCAAAAAGAAAGAAAAAAAAACACTTTATTGCCAAAACAAATACAAAATAAAACATATTGCCTACCTACTTATTATTAAATTTGATATGCAAAAATAAAAGCACACCAAAGAAACAAAAAGAACAACAAAATAATGTCACACACACAAACACTTATCCCGCTCGTACAACGACATAGGCTCAGTTTACCGAGCAAGCAATAGAGGACTCTAAAGGCGAGCCATGTGCAAGCTGCGTAGAGTCTGCGTAGACTCGTAAATCGTGTCAAGTAGCTTATTGTGAATACCTATTTAGTGTAATGATGAAAACGTATAGCTGATATAGACAGATCCATGCTTTAGACAATTTTGCCTCCCAGAATTTCCAGTTCAGAGTATACAGGTCAAGACGGAGATAAATGGCTGAGGCTGAAGATGACCTACATCAAAGCAACTATGAACAACGAAACTAAGTGATAATCATCAGAGGTATCATCACGTAATGTGATTAGTCGTAGCAGGTTCAGAATTAAGAACAAAATCTCCGATATAATTTTAACACAGGGACAAAAATAATTTCCGACGACACAGAGCATGTCATAACAGTAATTTAACATGTCATAATATTTACATTCAACCACTGCGTGTACGCTGGGGGACAGTTATTGAAGTTTGTAATAATTTTGTTTATAACACGTGTCCGTATGAAATGTATTACGATGATGTTTGTTGATTTAGTATAAGGAACTTACCAAACTACCAGCAATTATAAGCTGATTCATTACTTTATCCATCGTATTTGACATTGAGATCTATTCTCTATTCTCTGGACAATTACTAGTTAAAATTCAGCTACAAGGTTCGTTGAAGGTATAAAAAGATTGACAGTTTTTTTTTGTGCCTCGATAGGCAGATAAGCAGACGGGTCACCTGATGGTAAGTAGTCACCGCCGCCCATAGACTTTTGCAATGCCAGGGCACAGCAAAGCCGCTGCCTACCGTTAGTATTATTCAGTTTGCGATAAATAATCGATGACAAATTATTGCTAATTGTGCGATTTGAAAAGTTTCATTGTACTTAGCGCCTTATGCAGACGGCCGAAGATACAAAATGCTATGAAAGTATCTAAATTAATCTACTAACACGTATATACTCCTAAGATAGGCTGACGTCATGCTCCCGACACATCGTCTTTATAGTTACAACTAGTTAACACAGTTTTTCACTTAGATAATATATTGTTTTTATTAGCTGGCAAAGAAACTTCACATTGTGGATGCGTTTCTGGAAATTTACCAGAGGATAAGTTTGCAGCAGTTGCAGTTGTAAATCCATAGTTACTCGCAGACTGGCATTCTACTCAAACAAAGTACCGCGCATACCGCGAGGCCTTTTTGTAAAAATAAACGATATTCGCTATACTTCTGCGTTGTAACCATTTGCATTAAGAGATTGGTAGCTGTGTTTGTTGGCTTTGGAATTTTTCAACTCTTTGTGACTTTCGGATAATGCATTTTGTTCCATTCGCTTTGTCATCTTCAGTTATACATCAAAGAGGTTTATGCAAAGAGACTGCATAACTGATTTAGCTGTTTCGTAGTTTGTCATCTTTATTAATATTCTGTTTATTTATTGCATTTTTTCTACCATAAATCCTTGAGTATACTAAGATACCTAGATTAGGTTTTTTTAGAACAACTCGGCACTTAGAAATCATCTATTTGAAATTAGCTTTATTTACTAAATTTAAAAACCGAGGAAATGTTACAATTTTTATTAAAAGTACGTAGTGTGAGCTAGATTTGAGGCCTAGATTATAAAATTGAAGGGTGCATATTTCAGAGCCCATCTGAGTGTAAAAGTATTAAAAATTCCATCAGAACATGGAGATAAAAAATTTAAGTCTCGGTGCAATGAAAAATTTGATCTAGTTTTGAATAGTTTTTAGGTTGGGAACGATTATTAATTAAATTACATGGTTGATAGAGAGATAGGAAGAAGAGTCGTCCTATAAAGATTTTCTTAGTGCATTACGCCATCGGTCATCGATTAACCGTTTAGAAATTTTAGTATCATGAAGCATGACGGTAATTCTCCCTATGTCAAAGTTATAACTACCAGGTGTCATACTCCGATTATAAGATGCAAATGGAAATTAAAAAAAACATCTTTTAAGAAAAATATTCCCTGAAAAATAATAAATGGTCTGCTAAAATGTTAAATTACTTAAAATGGAAAGTATATCAATCATATAGTTTTATTAGCTAGCAACAATCGTCAAATAAAACTATTACTAGAAAGTAAAAAAAATCTGCCGCCAGCAACCAAGAGCACGAGATAAATGAAGATATATTAGCCTTAGGAAAAAGTCAAAATGTTCACCGTATAGCGAACAAACTTTTTTAACTCCGACCGATGGCTGGTCAGTCAAACGCTCTCCAATTTCAATGCTCAGGAAAAAGTTGAAAAAGGCGAGCCTTTTGTTTGGTTATTGGGAATTTCATGGATTTTTCCCCATGCAGCCGTCGAATGGGTCTGTGAAGTCGTGGTAGCGTGAAAATCTATTGTCTATGCCAATGCATTCGTCGGAGTTCGAATACCGTTCGAGATTAATAAATTTTATGAAAAAATGCACTACTATAGTTTCAAAGGACTTTTCGATACTAAGATGTGGACCAATAATAGCACTGACCTCAGCATAGATTGAGGCATCAAATTTTTAGTTTAAAATTAATCCTTGATCATCACAGCAGGAAACTATTCTTCAGTATATTCATAATTAAGTTTTTTATCACTTTTTAACAGGACCTGAATGTAGTCACAATTAGGTATTTTTAATTATAACAAATGCATGACAAAAATCACCTAATTTCAATTAGCAACACCTCAGATTGTCATTCAGCCAATTCTAATTAAAAAACAATAATAAAAGAAAACGAAGTGCCAACACACTGTCCTAGTTATGATTAAACGTTACAACCTGTCACTGAGAACTAGGATGCAGTGTACAAGACTAAAATTAACAAAACGCCATTGTCTACGCCCGGCTATCAGTTTCGTGTCTGTCCATCTGTCTGAGACATGCTGTCGTGCGTGATGTGGTATTTATGTTTTTTAAAACTGTTACTGAAGATTGGGATGAAAAACTATGAAAGATTTTTGCTACGTGGCTTGATTTATAATGAATTGGGTTAGATTTTCTTGTTCTGAATGATATTGAACAGACACTGTTTTTTTTGTTGTTTTTTATTAATTCATGATATAGATGACGGAGCAACATGAAAACGGATACTCAATTGGACTTTTAAATAACTCGTTTTATTGTAGAATATCTGTACCGCGACTTGTTTTGCTATTTTGCGGGTGGATTCGAGTAGTTTTATCGCGTGATCTCGCTCACAGAGTGGGGCACAATAGAAAATATTATAATAAAAGCGTGCACTTTGTCATTTGTAGAAGAATTCCACATTCAATCTTGAAATAGTTAGTAACTTAGAGGTCGTAATGCCGAAATATTGTTAAAGTAGTAAGTTAACGTAATGTGAAAGTGTTATTGTGTACCACATATTGTAATGTAAACTGTGATGTGTTTAAAAGAGCAACCATGAGGGTTTCTTGCCAGCTCTTCCCCATGGATGACTGCATTCCGAACTGGTGGTAGCTTTAATAAAGTCTGAAGTGTTAATCTCGTGTTTTACTTCCAAACTATTACACGCTATGCATCTTGACAATATCTGGAGATCAGAGAGGGATGTGTAAGCCCTCTCACAACTTCGGCCTGATGCCCTGACCGGCCTGCGGTCATGCCTGCACCCGACATATACAATAATCCTACTAAAATTATAAATGCGAATGTTTGGATCCATGGATTGTTGTTACTTGTTACTCAACCAAACTACAACGGTTGGACGGATCTGGTTAATTTTTGGCACAGAGATAAATTATAGTCTATAATAGCACATAGTCTACTTTTTATCCCGAAAAAATATACAGTTCCCGTGGGATAGTTTAGTTTTTCACAGAGCAAGGGATCGACATGATTTTTTGCATAGTGGCAGTTTGCAAAAATGCAAGCACCCTATGGGATAGAAAAATATAGAAAGGTGTTATAGCTTAAGATGCCTCCATGGATTATATACCTTTTCTTTCAAAAATAACATCCACACGGGCGGAGTCTTGGGCAACATCTAGTCTTTAATATATGCATTAAGACCACTGAGTTTTATAGTGATTTTAAACGACCATTTATAATATGAAGATGATCACGCAGATGTATGTAATATTTATTTCGGTTCAAATTTTAATAACATAGTTAAGAGTAATTTTTTGATTAAGACAATATGAGTCTGGGATATGATGTTTCATATCTGTACCAGTTTCCATTATTATAAGGTTGTATGGCGTGTCTATATTCTAAAACTGATAAATTTTACTCCACATTTGAGAGACTCGCTCTTCTACATATATTTTAGCGAAAGATGTTCCATCCGATCCGTCTGCGATGACGCCTTTGATCAAATATCGAGTTGTCTGCTTATCAATCAAACATCACATGTAGATTGAATTCCAGCCTTTACTACAAAGTTTGTCTTCGATCCTCTTCGATTCAAATGTTACGTGTATGTAGATTTTTCAATTTGACTTCTTGAAGTAGGCACCAGCTCTTTTCTATTTGTTTACCTTCGGTGAGTCTCCATATTATCGAGATGAAAAACTGAGTTAGTATTCTGGTGAAAAAGTCACAAGAATATTAGTGCAAGTTGGGGGTTATAATAGATTCCAATTAATATTTACATTAAACTTTACTTTACTACAGAAATAGATAGACTACATTCATACAATTGTGTTATGAGACGAATAGGTCAGTAGCTTCCTGATAAATGCCATAACTACCCAGAAACTGCAGATACACCAATCAGAAAATTTAATTCCAAAGTACTGCATGACAATGCATTGACCCTTAGAGTATTTACATTGACCTAACCAACTGGGGACGTAAGATGACAAGTCTTATAATAGAACGATAGATTAATTTGAAATTATCAATCAACTGGCTACTAATTGTCATTTCAGATTCAAGTCAATTCACTGAAGAGCTGCATACGAAAAACCGTGCGCTTGCAAATCCTTCAGAAGAATATTAAACATCAACAAATCTAAAACTCGACGACACACCTTCCTGAACAAAAACCCGTCAACTCCCCAAGCGCCAATCCTACAACGTCACGTAGTAGCACGTGATATATACGGGCATGATACGTTCGCGTGATGTGGCCGTGTACGTCACGTGAGTGAAAAAACACACCGTTCTGGATGTGGGCCATCGGCGGCAACAAAAAAATCTTTTTAAAACATCATAAATCAGCGCGGCCGCCGGTCTGTGACGTCGATGTTCCATTCAGCCGGCCGTGTCGCGTTCTTACTACGTGTTCTCGATCTAAAAACGAAGTAAAACTAATTTTACGAATTCTATTTATTTAACTTTTATAGTCCCGACGAAAGTTCGGGAAAATTAGTTTTATTTCAAAGTATAAACATAAGAAATCATTATACAAACGAAGTATTATCACATATGAAAGTGTTTTGTTTAGTGGCAGCAAATGTGAGTTTGTAACCTACGAGATGCAGGTCCAACACTACTTTATCTTATATTTATTTATTATTATATTTTGTATAGATCATAATGGTTATTTTATCAAGATTGTCTAGAATAAATCACACTTAACCATTGTCTGCTATAGATTAAGTGTACGTTTATATAAAATTTGCTTTATTTGCAATTAAGAATATTTGTATTCTATTGTTTAATAATACATACAAATATATACACTCACGCCTGTAATCCCCGAAGACCTAGGCACAGGTGCAACCAGTACACCCACTTTTCTCCGAATATATTTCGGTCCCATAATGTGATAGACGGCAAGCCTATCGCCATACCGGGCACAAATTCCAGACTCCGGGCTAATACTGAGAATTTCTAGGTAGAAAAACCCAATATCACTTTACCCGACCCGGGGATCGAACCCGGGACCTCAGCAGAGCAGTCGTAACGTATGCGCAATTACAACTGTGCCACCGAGGCAGTAATAATATTAGATTTTTGCCCAATATGACGATATAATCGCATTCGCCACACAATGAGATGGAAAATGAGCAAAGCATGAACGCACTAACGAATTATTTCACTTACTGCTACGACTCATAGATTGGAAAAAAATTGACTGTTTATTGCGTCTTGAAGTTGTCAAAGATATGAATAAGATTCGGAAATTATATTATTAAAAGCTTTTGCTCGCGGCGTTGCCCCGTGACAGCTATTTTTCATAAATAAATTATATTAAAAACAGCGACACCTATCGGGTCCAACATTGTTTAACTTATCAAGTTGGAATTTACCATACACAGTCACAAATTTTCATTATAATCGGTTTAGACACGTGGTTTTTATATATTGGATTCGAGTAACAATGTTAAGGGAAAAAAATAAAGCAAGCTGAAACGTACAGAAACTTTTTATAAATAAAAAGATCCTATCAAAAACATATCTAAACACAGTTTTGTCGGATGTCTAGAGTTGGGGTATGATGTTTGGCCGTTTTACGGCTTTCTGAGTACTCTGACACTAGTGTTAGAGTAAGCAGGAGGTGAAGAAGCTTCTTCACCTTCTTGCCCATGGCGTAGTGTGAAGAAGCAGGCCGGCATGATTGTGTTGAGTAGCGGGGGATAGATGGTCTCTAGCTACTTGATACTCTAATTGGACGGCACTACGCTAACCATCAAGTGCAGTGTGGTCACTTTGTCGTGCCAGGATAAAAAAAAGTCAAATTCAGATAAGCATGTTTGGAAGAAAAATAAATAAAAGATGCCAAAGAGCTTTACGCCTGTAGCATTTTGAATGAAGCTAGGTTTTCTAAAAGACCACAAGATGTTTCATGACGTGATGCAATCTATTTGAACAGGGCTGCAAATCGATTTCAGTAATTTTTAAAATATATAATCTTTCCTAAAACAATTAGAACTAAGTCGACAAAGACCTTCGTAAAACAGTCGCAGCCAAATTGACGTACAGCTAATAAGGCCTATTTTAAACTCAACAGGAAACGAAATGCGTTATCAAATTAAATGAACTTTATGTCAGAGGAAATAGAAGGTTTTATTGATACGTGATCAAAGTAGCTGTTGCCGGCGGTCTTTCCGAACCGTTACGACCTGGGAACCTTCAAGAAGAGAACATTTTCTTTCCTGAAAGGCCGGCAACGCATTTGCAAGCCCTCTGGTGTTGCAGATGTTCATGGGCGGCGGTGATCACTTTCCATCAGATGAGCCTCCTGCCCGTTTGCCCCCTTTTTTTTCATAAAAAAGTGTTATTCCAGTGTATGTATTAACGACTGACTGCCTCGGTGGCGCAGTTGTAATTGCGCATGCGTTACGACGGCTGTGCTGAGGTCTCGGGTTCGATCCCCGGGTCGGGTAAAGTGATATTGGGGTTTTCTATCTAGAAATTCTCAGTATTAGCCCGGAGTCTGGAACCTGTGCCCGGTATGGCGATAGGCTCGCCCCCTGTAGTGGGTGTACTGGCTACACCTCTGATTACCCCTTCGGGGATTACAGGCGTGAGTGTATATGTATGTATTAACGATTGTTTTATGTTTCAATTACGGTATCTGAAGATGTGCATATTCCTTTGACATAATATACTAGTCCCTGCAGCACCCTGTGTATTAGATGATCTTTTCATATTACTACACGTGTAAGAAACGACCTTGTCTCATATCTAAATATAATAAATTTTATTTTATATGCCATGATTCATCCCATGATTGTGACGTAGTAGTATGTTAGAAGGCTACTCAACTCCTTTACACTGTAGCGAGATGAATAATGACATCTTCAGTGGCGCAATGCGTTGCAAGTTACCTATGAAGCTAGAGATTATGGGTTCGACACCCGTTAAAAGGCTAGTTTTTGACTGAACCACAAATATTAGTTTTGGGTATGAGTGTTGTGGGATTAGTACTCTTGTATTACCTGATACAAGGAGACCAGAGTTTTAACTGGTGTAGGTCTAGTGGGGTAAAGAATATTTCATATTTTTATTCAATACTAGCTTTTGCCCGCGGCTACGCCCGCGTGGTGGTTATTTTTGGAAGAAAAGGTATAAAATCCATGGAGACCTCTTAGACTATTACACCTTCCTGTATTATGCTATCCCGTAAGAACCGAGCATTTTCTGGTTTAAAAAGTAGCCCATCAACTCCCAAAATCTCTCTCTCATCAAAAATTACGGATTTGCATACAAACTTTCTTCCCTTATTTTACCCCCTTAGGGGTGGAATTTCTAAAAACCCTTCCTTAGTGGATGTCTACGTCATAAAAGGTACCTACTGTCAAAATTTCAAGTCTCTAACCCCAGCCGTTTAGGCTGTGCGTTGATCGATCAGTCAGTCAGTCAGTTTCTTCTTTTATATATACAGACTCAGAAGGCCGCAACACGGCCAAACATCATACCCCAACTCTAGACCCCCGACAAAAACCGGATTAACACGGGCTGACCCCGTAACGCGACACACGTGCGTGTGCCACTATGGCGGGTTTTACACCCTGTGTAAAGTGGTCGCTATCCGGGCGGATACGAATATTCTACCACCAGCAAGCAAGTGAAGCTAGTTTGACAACACCATCAATCGATTACATTTGTTTAAGGAATGTTCTTATTTTGTGTGAGAAAATTATTTCTTTTTTTCATATAGTGTGTTTTAGGCGAGAGCATATAATTGTTATAGTTAGTTGTTATAGTTTTCTGTTAGGAAAAACTACTAAACACACCAACTGCAAAAAGACTACTTGAACTGCGCACAAACTGGAATAGCCTGAACTCTGGAACGCCGCGGCCGTGGCAAGATCATTTATTGCAACTATGAACCCTACGCAGTCTCTATATATCTTATCAATCAGCCCATACTTATTTAAACCGGGACTTTTCTAATAAACCGGAACTTTCTACTAAACCGGGACTAACCTTACAATACATTATTTTGTATAATTTCATCAGCTTTTCTTTTCTTTTCTTATACATACGTACGTACGCATTCACAACTGTAACCTCCCAAGCGGTAGGTAAAACCAGTACACCCAGATTTCGCCGAGTTTATTACCGTTCTATGAAGTGACTGGGGGCGAATCCATCGCCACACCGAGTACAATTCCAGACTCCGGGCTGATACTGAGTATAAATAATAATAAAATAATAAATAATAATACTAGCCCTGTATTAAACATTGTCCCACTGCTGGGCACGGGCCTCCTCTACTAATGAGAGGGGTTAGGCCTTAGTCCACCACGCTGGCCTAATGCAGGTTGGCTGACTTCTCATACCTTCGAAAAACTCTCAGATATGCAGGTTTCCTCACGATGTTTTCCTTCACCGTTAAAGCAAGCGATAATTAACATTTTAATACACACATAACTTTAGAAAAGTCAGAGGTGTATGCCACTTGGGTTTCGAACCTACGACTTTCGTCTTGACAGTCCGTACCGCAACCAACTAGGCTATCGCTGCTATATCTGATACTGAGTATAAAGACGAAAAATCTAATATCATTTTACGCGACCGTGGTATCGTGACCTCACGCACAGAAGTCGTACCGCGTATGCAGATAAAACTGAGCCACCGAGACAATCTTATCTTACACTAATTATAGCATTTTTTTTCGAACAAATGTTCGGGCGTGATGCTTAAAATTGATATAACTGTTTTATTTATAAACCGATTCGAATAAAAAATACCCTATGTCCTAAGTGAAGCTTACCACAATACAATAGTGAAAACCACAACCAAATCGGTTCAGCCGTTTCTGAGATTAGCGTCAACAACGGCACCAACAAACAGACAAAAATTCTAAAAATCATTGATTTGAGTTCTATTGCGTTAATAAAGACCCCCAACCATAGTTTTTCTCATATATCTTCCATGTACAGATATCGATCAGTTACAAATATATTATATGTATAGATGTATAGATTATATTAATTCGCGGAGAATCTTGACATGTCTATTTAGATTTTTGTTATCCTGGCACCTGGCAAGTGATGGGAGCGAATCTATCGCCACACCGGGTACTATTCCAGACGCCGGGTTAATACTGAGTATAAAGATGAAAAATCTAATATAATTTTACCCAACCGTGGTATCGAACCCGTGACCTCACGCACAGAAGTCATACCGCGTATGCAGATGCAACTGAGCTACCGAGACAATCTTCGACTGCCTCGGTGGCGAAGTTGTAATTGCGCATGTATTACGACTGAGGTGCTGAGGTCTCGGGTTCGATCCCCGGGTCGGGTAAAGTGATTTTGGGTTTTTCTATCTAGAAATTCTCAGTGTTAGCCCGGAGTCTGGAACCTGTGCCCGGTATGGCGATAGGCTCGCCCCCTATCACATTATGGGACCGAAATTCGGCGAAAAGTGGGTGTACTGGTTACACCTCTGCCTACCCCTTCGGGGATTACAGGCGCGAGCGTATATGTACAATCCTATCTTACACTAATTATAGCATTTTTTTCGAAAAAATGTTCGAGCGTGACTCTTTAAATTGATATTACTTTTTTATTTATGAACCGATTCGAATAAAAAATACCCTAAGACCTAAGTGAAGCTTACTACAATACAATAGTGAAAACTACACCGAAATCAGTTCAGCCATTTCTGAGATTAGCGTGAACAACGACCGAACAACAAGCACCGACAAACAGATAAACAGACAAAAATTCTAAAAATCATTGATTTGAGTTCTATTGCGTTAATAAAGACCCCCAAACATAGTTTTTCTCATATATCTTCCATGTACAGACAGCGATCAGTTACAAATATATTATATGTATAGATTTCTAAACATGCCGATAGATGGCGCCACAATCGAAATACATCGCGCTATGGTTTGGTTATTACAAATATAATATATGTATAGATTTCTAAACACGCCGATAGATGGCGCCACAATCGAAATACATCGCGGTATGGTTTGGTTAAAAGCCAATATAGATATTATGAGTGACCGATGTACTGACAGCGATCATCAGTTACAAATATATTATATGTATAGATGTGTTTCAATGTAATATGTATTTATTTATAGATTTACAATACTGAATTGCTGTATCCTCATGCAGGTGTAAAAACTAAACTCGACCTTATTTGTATTAGCTTATAAATTAAATTTAGAATTAATTGAAGTTTTAACCAAAATACATTATCACAAACCACATTTTTTTTATTTAATTAAGTATCAAATAACTTAATACCTAATTATTATAATACAAAGCACGTCTAATTATAATAGGCATTGCAGCTTAACAGAAATTCGTCGTGCAAAAACCACGGCCACCCCGCTCGAGTTCAACACGATATGTAGGTCGGAATGAAGTAAACCCAAATGTAGGCTGCATTCAGAGGTTTCGGAAGGGGGTCCTGGGCCACGTAACATAAAACATCAACAACTATGTAATTATTTATCATTATATGAAAATACTAAGCGGCTGAGAAATGTACATGGAATAATCTGTATTAATATTATAAAGAGGTAAGGTTGTAAGTTTCAAGAGTTGATCCCGAGAATTTCTATTATTATTTTTTTTAATCAATAGCACAAATGTCTGTGTGCTTTAGGCTGTTATATACTGTGAAAAACATACATTTTCCAAAAAAAACGGCGTAAACGCGGGCGATTTCGCATGCAATAGCTAACATATAATAAAACTGTTGCGTTGAAGAGATGTAGATTTTTTGCCTTACGTTTCTTGCCTTCAATCTGCTACGTAGTATTCAATGTCATCCATATCGTGGACATGATATGATACAAACCGATGGCCATACTACGATCAATGAAGAAATTAAGCCAAATAATTAAGAAATAAGAAAAAATAATTTTGAAAAACTTTACGACAGTGAGTGATGTGGTTAAGAACAGGAGTTCAATTGTAAAATAATTTCAAGGAAAACGTTAGTATAATCTGTAAATTATTTATCTTGGATTTTGTAGGCCCCAAGCGTTTGTTTAACATATACATTGTAAATTTTAGTGTGACAACATAATAAATATCATAATACAATTGACCACCAACCAAATTCTGAGTACGGCCCATTTCACCTCTTTTGAGCCCCGTTAATCCTGGCAGCTTTTCAATAGAAGAACCTACAGAGGCCCGTTGGCATTAAACGTTGGACACAATAAGTTCTGTCGGGGCGCGTACTCCGATCAGCTTTGTTTATCCACTTACAACGGAGCCTTGATGAATTCAGGCTATTGTTTTTATAGCCTATGATAGATGACATATAACTTTTTTAGGAGCATGACTTGAAAGGAATTTGATCCTTACGTCACGTAATATTTTGTGTAAGTTCTTCGTGTATTTGAGATGACTTTGGACCCTTCAATAAAACGGGTAGAAGTAAACGGCAAATTAAAAAACCAGCTGATTTTAGGAGTGCATTATCAGCCATTGATTATGAATTGGGTATTAATAAGGACAGGACAGCCTCCGTGCCGCTGATGACGAGTAAGCGGTGTGAAACGAGATGCCGTAGGTTCTATTCCCGCACCGAGGCGATTGTTTGTTTGACAGATAAATACTTGATTCGGGTTTGGAGGTTGTGAAAATTATAACTTGCTATGAGGTCGAAGCTGTGTTATTTATTTATTTTGGAAAACAGACATGATACTGCATAACACGTCATATTTCTTTTACATGACGTCTATAAAAGGACCGTTCTATCCTAAATTTCTGATACTGTATTATAAAACCTCCTAAATTATATATATACTCCTTTGACCGTTTTCGGTCATGGCGACATCTTTAATAACTCCGTTCTAATTGTCGTTGGTGTGCTCGTGTATGGCTAATATAGTCCATTTTATCGGTAAGAGTTCTCGCACAATAGGGGCAGGTGAGCACACCATTACAGTAAATAAAACTAATATATAATAGTAACTATTCTAAAAGTACAGCTTGCATTTGGATCTCAAATATTTTCTTTCCCAAATCCTGAATTTCCCATCTACATTTTTCTAACATTTGAAAGGTATAAATTGATTTATAACATTATCAAGCAAGTCTGGAGTAAACAACTTTCGAGACGAAATGTTATTCATTCATGTTTTCAGTTTCACTCAAAGCGAAGCTATTTTTGTGGTAACTTTGTTACTTTTATCGATTCCTTTGACTGTTCAACATTGATAGATTTGCATTTGATATGACCCCGTAGAGTTCTTATCATGACTGACTAACAAAATTATCGGTTTTGGAAAAAATATTAGATATGTGCGTTCATTTACCAAAACAATGTATTTGTGTCTAAGTATGTGATATTCTGAAACTTGAGCAGCATGAATGCTCTAGTCTGAGTAGGATGGTACCACTGACTCCTAAAAAATCATCGACAGCTTGTGTAATTTAAGTCCTAGTACTGAGCACGTGCCTCCTCCACTATGAGGTTTTGGACTTAGGTATACTACATTGGCCAACCGCGTGTTGATAGCCTTCACATGCATACCTTCGAATTTTTGAGAATACTCATACGTTTTACTGGTATCTAAGTATCCTCAAGATGTTTTCATTCACCTTTCAAAATAGCGAAAATTATCAATAAATACAAACGTAACTTCAAAAAGTCTGAGAAACAATGGACACATGTCTGTCTAGATATGGATTATATATCCACTCCACTCTTCGTTACGCTATTTCTTTACAAATGTTTTCTGTAAAACAGATGTACGCTTACTGAGCCTGTCCATTCTTGGTGTTCCTTCATTTTATCTTATCACTATTAATATTATAATGTGCTCTTGTTCTAAGTCAGTTATTTCACACATTTCTGTAAAAATCTTCTCATTAAATAAAGCCAATTATTCCTGATAGTCTTTTCTTTTGAATTTCTTTCCTTGTCTCAAGGGTTCCTTTATACTCTAATACTTTAGTACTTGGAACCTTTATAAACTTCCGTCCGCATTTCAATTTGAGTGGATAAAATTACAGTTGATCGAATTAGAGCTTTAGGTTTTTCTTGTAAAATTTGTCGGATAGTTTTTAATTATAAAATTAAAGTCCACGACGAAAGGACAGGAAAGGATTTCATTTTTATTTGTTAATTGGTTTTAAGTACCAGTTTTGAAATCATACGTTGCAAGAACTCAATGGTTAGACAATATGATTGAATTAAACAAAGTGTTTAATGTCAAATTCTTCTCTTCTAAAATTGGTTGATAATTTTTACCACTATCAACGCCAAAGGTAAAGTCCACACAAACAATTCTCAAAATTCAAATCCAGCAACTGTGAACATTACCCAAGTCTCAACTTGGAGCAAAGCTTCTTTAGTATTTCTTTAACAAATCTCCGGGCCCTCGGACCTTTGCAAACTTCGCAACAGTGGCTTGTTAAAGGTCGCGTCATCCCTTTTAAGATATTAAGCCCTTTCCTTTGCCCTCAACCCATCGCACCAACAGATTTCACGAGAGTATCTCCAGACTATTTTTCGTCTATTATTCGATGTCAAACTCTCTATTCTGTATTCGATAGACGATCTTTTTGATATCACACGATGCGTGTAATTTTATTTACTTTTATGAGATTCACTCTGTTTGGGTGTTTAGTGTCGATGAATATGGAGATTCTGTTCAGTAGTCTTGTTCAGAAAATCTTTCAACACGTTTGTATACAAAAGTTGATTCTTTGAGTTGAATGTACAAGTTTTCATTCAGAAACATTTGAAATATATTATATTAAAATTCTAACTACGTAATAAATCTTATTTTTATGTAGTAATGTTGTAGATTTGGAAGTTAGTTCGCTTTTAATTATTGATATTGAAACCTTATTCATAAACATATTACTTTGTCCATTCAGTCACATGAAGTACTACTCCCATTGAATTACAATTACTTCTACTAACTCAAAGTTGCTGGACCAACTATATGTTACTTAACTATATATGTTACCTAGACACGCGTCCTCGGAATTCACGGCAAAAAATAACTCTAAGAATTCCGACTACGAGTACGCCAGCGGACACAGATTATATAATGCCGCCCGCTAATATGGAAACAGTCAAAGCCGAGCCAACAACACGGTCTGACAGCCACGTTTCACCCGCGCCGCAGAGCCCGGCTTTGGGAGATTTATTTGAATTTGGAACATTTCAAAATTAAAACACCACAGTTCTAAATTTAAAATTTAAAAAGGCCAGTCTGTCGGCCTCCGCACGCAATTTGCAAGGGCGAGTAGCCGGATTGTTTTTGAACTGGCAACATCTGTATCAGTTTTTAAAAAAGTAACTTTATAAACAAGAATTACGATGTCCGTGCTCATCAAATATATTAAAATGTTTTATAATATTCTCTTAAAGAACAATAAACCTGTAAGTTTAACGTCTGTTGATATTTATGAAAATTTTAATTAAATATATAAAATTTAAACACATTCAAAGGATATTAATATTTAATTAATTATTAAAACAACTGCTATGATACTATACAATCCTGATCTAGATTTTATCCTTATAATAGTAAATCAGTGTACATCCGGTTTTTGTCGGGGCTCTAGAGTTGGGTGGTACGTTGTTTGGCCGTTTTGCGGCCTTCTGAGTACTCTGACAATAGACCCTCGACCTCTTCTTCACCTTCTTGCCCATGGCGTAGTGTGAAGAAGCAGGCCGGCATAATTGTGTTGAGTAGCGGGGGATAGATTGTCTCTCGATACTCGATACTCTAATTGGACCGCACTGCGCTTACCATCAGGTGCAGTGTGGTCACTTTGCCGTGTCAGTATATAAATAAAAAAACAGTCGAGTGCTAGTCTGTCTGGGTAGATAATATTATACACCCAACCACCCTATATACAAAATGTGTTGTCACCACTTTAATTAAAAGTAAAGTTTTAAGTGGTTTTTTTTGGGGGGTCTAGAGTTGGGGTACAACGTTTGGCCATTTTGCGGCCTTCTGAGTACCCTGACAATAGACCCTCGACCGCTTCTTCACCTTCTTGCCCATGGCGTAGTGTGAAGGAGCAGGCCGGCATGATTGTGTTGAGTAGCGGGGGATAGATCGTCTCCCGCTACTCGATACTCTAATTGGACCGTACTGCGCTTACCATCAGGTGAAGTGCGGTCACTTTGCCGTGCTAGGATAAAAAAAAAAAAAAAAAAAAACCACCTATAAGTAGTACGCACTGCTGCATCTCAGCTTATAGGATATTAAAATAGTGGAATTATTGGGAATTTTAGTATCTTACGTCACGGGATAATGCATACGGCAGTGCTACAAAGTTTTTTTTTTTTTTGGTTAACATGAACATTAGACCGATCAACTTGGTCCTCGTCTAAATAAATTTTGTAAATAGGCAATAACATAGTATAAAAATATAAACCACTGTTCATAACATAACATGAGAATGATGCAAAATACTGTTATCCATAAAAATATTGTCACCGGCACGAGAGTCGACCTATTGTCGTAGTAAAACATGTGACAGTTTTAAAATCAGATCAAAAGCTTTTAAACACATAATGTTTCATCAAAATCGGTCCGGTAGTTTTGTGTATTTTCCGATTAAAGAACCAAACAAACAGACACTTAGTTACAGATTTTTATTACTATTCATAAACGTTACCATGCCCTACATATTGCAGTACACATTTTCTCCACAAAATATTAATATTTTTACAGCGGCAAGTCATTAAGTCTCGAGGTGAATTTTATGGTACGTTTAGCGGTCCGCAGTACGCAATGATTTAGTAGGAGTTCGAAATGTTTCCGCTACGGAAAAGTTTGATAGCCACCACGTGTTTAAGTGAACGGAATTGGGGGTTTTTGTATCATTTTACTAATACTATAAATGTGAAAGTTTGTATGTTTAGATGTTTGTTACTCAATCACGCAAAAAGGGCTGAACGGTTCTGGATGCAATTTGACACACAGATTAGCTGGATTAACACATAAGATATGTTATATCCCAGAAAAATGTTAGGTTCTTTATAAATTCACTACTAGGCAGATATAGAAAAATGTAATAGAACAAGATGCCTTAATACAATCCATTGTATACCCTTTCTTCAAAAATATCTCCCACGCGTGCCGAGAAGCAGTAATTATAGTCATTAAATTTAGCCATCCAATTTCAGATCCGAAAGATATCGACAAACCAATGGAATTTCGAAAAACATTTAAAAACACCTACATTTTCATTTAATATAGTAAGACAAACTAAGCAACAGGATTACAAGGACGAGTAAGACCCGCGTTAACACAGCTCCATTCAATTAAACGACGTTAATGGGTTAATAAACTAGACGAGTTTTCGCTTTGTGAGTGGAACAATGGTGCAAAGTAAGTGCTGGCCATCGGAACGATACAATGAAATACAATATTGGAAATGTTCGGACGAATGACGCCTTATATGCTGACCGGTTTTGTCTACTACCAGTTCTCGAATCATGATATTCGTTTGTGATATTATAGGTTTTGAGGATAATAAATCAGAACCGAGAACCTTTATTTTCTCCTAAAGGATTCCAGATGTTTTGAGCTAATGATTCTATTACACAGAACACACATACACGCTTATGAAAAAGTTGGTTTAGAATAGAACCAACACACTTATCGTGACATTCAATGCTACTGATTGAAAAGATTAACTTATCAAAACAAATGTTTATTTTTATTCTCTCGCTTACTGTAAGAGTCCTGGATTCGTTTTCAGATGATGGTAAAGTCAGCCTTCCTATTATTCAACCACTTCGCTCTGTCTTCAGCGTTGCTAGCGGAATATAGACATTTACTGATGATCCACTACATTTTATTTTGGGTTTTCAAATGGATATTTAATCAGGCACAGAAAATAGTCTTTCCCGTAGTTCGGTGGCATCATCTTCACATGTCTTTATCTTAATCACGGTCTAAACTGGGATTAAATTTACATTTTCTTCAAAAGTGTATGCTTAAATTCACAATTTTGTACCATTAGTATGTGTTAATTACTACAACACAGATATCAGCTTGAATTCAAAACCCTCAGGTCACGTTTCTCTTTTCGCAAGCAAAAAAAAAACTGCGCAGATTTTAAATAAACTCGTATCGTCAATGTCTATGGTACGGGTGACCGGTCCAGTAATTCAATATGTTTTGATTTATGATATGGAAAACGATTTCTCTTCGTTAAGTCCGGAGCATTTTTCTGTATATTACACGATACATGACTCGCAGTTTTCCCTACAAAGATGGATGCGCGTTTTCCAATAGCTCACATTTTATTACAAACTTTCGTATTGGAATTACTCCAAGCGTGAAACGTTCAGATATCTGCACATTTTTCATGGAGTTTTTATAATGTCGCATATTAGATGGAGTTTAATATAAATTCTTTGATGTCGAATATGATCGATCAAGTTGTGGGTTGAGCGATTTTTGATGGGATTGTTTTGGTTTATGTCATCTGTGGCGTGACTTCATATGATTGTTTACAACACAAGCATGTTTGCTTGAATAATATCATTTTTTTTTTATTGCCTTGATAGGCAGACGCACACACGGGCCACCTGATGGTAAGTAGTCACCACCGCCCATAGACTTCTGCAATGCCAGGGCACAGCAAAGCCGCTGCCTACCGTAATATTATTAAATCTGTCATATCGAAAAACAAATAAGATGAGAACGCAATTCAAGACACAAATGTTTTCAAAATAAACACTCGATCCATAGACCAAGACCAAGGAATTCCAAATACAAATTTAAATTTCATTTAACATTTTAGCTTCAAAAACCAACTGCGAAAATAAAAGGAAATATATCTAAAAATAAATACATCACTCTAAAATCTAACGAAACACTCACATAGTGAACGCTCGCGAAATTAAAAGTCGTATGTTTACTTCCCAAACAAAGTTTATGGGTCTCCATTATATATAAGGAGCAAGTCGAAAACAAAGTACAAACTGAAGACAACGCGCTACTTCTTGATAGTTGTTTGCCGGTGCCCCGTATTACGCGATGTTTGCCCCAAACACGGGCAAATATAGTGCCAATCAGTTAGATTTATGTACTAGCAGCGTTTGTTTTAAATATATGGCCTTTGTCTTCGCACAGAGCGTTCTTGGTTTAAATTTTAACGTATTTTTCTAAAAAGTTTTAAAGTTCTGTTCCGAACAATGTCGGATTCTACGTGCATACGCTGGATGCACTAGAATTACAGTTCGGAAGGAAATAAAAGGAGTTATCTCATTATCTAGACTAGATGAAAACACATAAATCTATCGCAGAAGGCATCAACAAAGTTATGAGATATTCAAAGTGTTTTTATCTATAGGTTCTATAATAAAGCTAAAGAGGCACTCTGTCTGTACATTATATATTTTTGCAAAATTTTGATTGTAACGTGTTATATTACCGATATAGATCCCAAAACAATTGTTTTTGGTATTATTGCCCCATTGCTCCCATCCCCGTTCTTCAGGGTGTTCCACTCGCAATGCGGAATGACCTTAGTGTCCTAGGTATGGATATCCGCTGCGATCTTAATCCAAGGAGTCACATCGAGGGCGTAATATCCGCCACTTCACGCAGGGTCGGAATCCTGAACAGGGTGCGGCGGTTTTTCACGCCTGGTCAGCTCTACCGCTTATATAAAGCGCAGGTGCGGCCGGGAATGGAATACTGCTCGCACCTCTGGGACGGTTCTGCAAGGTACCTTCTCGATGCCTTGGATGGGTTGCAGCGGCGGGCCATCCGCATTGTGAATGATGCAGACGTGAGTAACAGCCTGGAACCGCTACAGCTGCGTAGGGATATTTCCTCGCTTAGCGTGTTCTACCGTCTGTATCATGGCGAATGCTCTGAAGAATTGTTTGATCTTATCCCTTCCTCTCCCTTCCATACCAGAACCACGCGTACTGGATTGCGGAGCCACAGCTTCGTGGTATCTACTACCCCGGCCCGAACCAAGAGGTTCGCAAACTCGTATTTTTGCCACACCATCAAGCTGTGGAACAGTTTGCCAGCTACCGTGTTCCTTCCTTCCTATGATCCTGGGTCCTTTAGGCGTAATGTGAAGAAGCTAAACAGCAGGCCGGCATGATTGTGTTGAGTAGCGGGGGATAGACTGTCTCTCGCTACTTGATACTCTATCTGGACGGCACTGCGCTTACCATCAGGCGCAGTGTGGTCACTTTGCCGCACCAGAATAAAAAAAAAAAAAAAAAATAGTCTGTCTGTCAAAGCATCTTGTCCAAAGTACTGTATTACGACAAATAATCTACAGTAAAATCATAGAGTGTGTCTCGAAAGGTAACATTTAGTCTTTGTTTAATTTAAATTGGTGCATTCAATCAAAAGTAATAAGTTGAACGAATATCTGTATTATGCAAAGAGTAGTTGTGATAGATGAAATGATTTTATAAATAGTACAAGACAACTTCCACGCGGGCGGAGCCGTAGGCAACAGCTAGTAAATAATAATGTTAAGACCCTAGAGTTACATATAACTACCGACCTCGTGGTAAGATCTTGTGTTATGAATAACAGAAAGAGAACCCTTTGGTTTCTCAACATGGCTGTTGTCTTAGATTTGACAAACTGGTACAAATATTTGTAGTAGACCACACAAACATTTGTCTCTGTGTGGTATTCAAACCAAAGTCGCCTCTTTCACAGCTTACGACTAGCCAACTGCGCTATAGACGCTGTCATTATATTGACTTAGAGACCATAAATCAGCTTATCAAATATTTTTCCTCAGATAACATCTGATTAAATATTATTAGTAATAACTATTTAATAAATGTGAAAGAAATGTTCATGCCCATATCCAATATAAGAATAATTTACTCATGCAAGCTCTTTCCTAATTTTAAGAACCAAAACGTAATCTACAGTAACTTCTAATATCAGTGAATATTTCATATTCACTGATATTAGAAGATGAGTTATCACTGAAGTAAGCACTCTCTCCTAAGCTTATATTTATGTGCATATTAGAATGAATAAGAATGTGCAATTTCAAGATAGAAAAACCCAATATCACTTTACCCGACCCGGGGATCGAACCCGAGACCTACGCCACCGAGGCAGTCTATTTTAAAATTATTTTAATTCTTTTTTCAAAATGCGACTAAACGATAAAAAGTCGATACACAGTATAACGGCAACCGTAGCCACATTTTAATGATGAACGCTCAGCAACCGTTCAACACTTGTTTACATTACCGGTTGCAACTCGCAGACGGTCGGCAGACAACTGCCCGCAGGCATTGTCAACACTCGGACAAATACCGCAGACTAGACTGACATAGCTGCGTTCTGTATTGAGCAAAACTTTCGTTATTAAAATATATAGAGAAGCTATCTAGTATTTTTATTACTTGTAATATATGATTGTTTTTATACTAGCCCTGTTTTAAACATTGTCTCACAGCGGGTCACGGGCCTCCTCTACTAATGAGAAGGGTCCATATATGACTAGTATTTTTTTTAACCTGGCACGGCAAAGTGATGGTGAGTGCAGTGTCGCGCGTCCAGTTCGAGTATAAAGTGACCAGAGACAATATATCCCTCGCTAATCAACACAGTCATGCCGGCCTGCTGTGTGGCTTCTTTAGTATAATAGTAAAAGAGCATGAAATCAAAATATATCTTAACATAATTCAAACATGGAAATATTCTTACTAAGAATACATACATACATACATATGGTTACACTCACGCCTATAATCCCCGAAGGGGTAGGGAGAGGTGTAACCAGTACACCCACTTTTCGCCGAATTTCGGTCTCATAATGTAATAGGGGGCGAGCCTATCGCCATACCGGGCACAGGTTCCAGACTCCGGGTTAATACTGAGAATTTCTAGATAGAAAACCCCAATATCACTTTATCCGACCCGGGGATCGAACCCGAGACCTCAGCACAGCGGTTGTAACGCATGCGCAATTACAACTGCGCCACCAAGGCAGTCTTACTAAGAAAAAGGAAAAATGTGACGTTACGTTCATTTCATTCATTTCTTACCAGTTGTCAATTATTTATATTAATTATTGTGCCGTGGATTTTTAAGCCAAAATTAAGTAAAAGTGACAGACACTAATGTGCTACTATTTTTGGATATTACAATTATTAGTATTTCCATTAAACATTTTATTTAGTACTAAAATGATTGTTTTTACACATTTAATACATCAGTGATTATTTTATTTTTCAATAAATTCTCGGAAGTAGAAAATAATTAAAGTAACATCAGTAATTATTTTAAATTATATGAAGTAAAAAATAATGAAGGTAATTACTCCGTTGTTGATCGGAAGTATTAACAAAACAGTTCAGGCTGATTGGATTCATGACCCTAGATGGTGTTTACACCATTCTACAGTAATTAGCAATTGAAATTATATAAATTAAGTTTTGTGACAAAAGGAATCATTATAATGAATTAAACTTTTGTCAAGTTTTATTTTTGAGAATAGTCTAATTTCTTTTTACCTTGCCATAATTTACATATTTCTACAAGAAAACTTCACCACGTTGTAACCTGATTCTTGTAATTCATAAAATATTGTAAACGAGAACATACTTGTAACTAAAGTCAATGGATTCAAGGTCAAATCTATACTTGAATCTAGATTCAGGTGAGTTTGATTTAAATCACGTTCTGTAACAAGATCTATGCTTGAGTTTTGATCTGTACTTATAACTAGTTTTGGCTGATCGGAGATCAAACGATACTTGAGAATCGTTCTGTAATACGGGCCTAAGACTGTAAGTAGTACATTTTTAAGAAATATCCGAAAATACGAGCCGAATTCTTAACACAAATGAATAGAAACCTCAATCCAGAGATCTGATAGAGTTACACCGAATGGCGAGCGTGGGTTGAACGGATAGAACTCAAATCCGTCGGGACCAGTATCTGGAAGTGTATGTTTCAAATAAGTCGGCTTCTATCTCTTTGCTACATGAATAAATTAGGTTTTATTTTATTGAAGTATTTACGCTGTTTTTTCAAATAACCAGAGCCCATGGGTTTGACCCGCACCGATACAAATATTTCAGTCTGATTTTTGTGAGATCAAAAATCGATCCTAGTTCTTAATATCCACGATACAAGATAATTAAATCTAATCGTGGGGTCGGTACTATGTGTGTGACTGTAGGGTGTTTTTATGTATTGGAGTTCATTTATTAAAATATGTGAATTATAATAAGGTTATCACGAATACAAATAAAATTCTAATTTCGAATGAAATCCAAACGCCACTGTCTTTGGCTCCATAACAGAATATTGAGGTAGAACATGCATTGCAAATAACAGCCAGTAGGTAAATCGACCTGGTCCAGTAAGTGCACACTCATACGTATCTTCCAGCAATTACGTTTGATGAGAGTGCATCGAATACTCCTGCATTAACCCTATTTGCCAGGTGTACACAGAGAGGTAATCAATCCACTCCACCTGGCTTATGCGGTATTGACTTTATTACTTAGTAAGTTTTTTCATTCACTGCGAATATGTAATTATGGTTTTGGCTCACTAAACATGGATCTATACTAAATAGGGCTTAGCCCACTAAGCTGGCATACTTCGGGTTAGTAGATGTTAGATTTGAAATTGTCATGGATACATACATATACACTCACGCCTGTAATCCCCGAAGGGGTGGGCAGAGGTGTAACTAGTACACCCACTTTTCGCCAAATTTCGGTCCCATTATGTGATAGGGGGCGAGCCTATCGCCATACCGGGCACAGATTCCAGACTCCGGGCTAATACTGGGAATTTCTGGATAGAAAAACCCAACATCACTTTACCCGACCCGGGGATCGAACCCGAGACCTCAGCATAGCAGTCGTAAACGCATGCGCAGTTACAACTGCGCCACCGAGGCAGTCCATGGCATTGTCATGGATATTTTTAGATATACCAGTTTCTTAACGATCTTTTGCTTCTTAGGTTTAAAGAACTTTATTCTCATAAGAAATTTACATTTCACTTAGAATGAGATACATAAGAATTTGACTTAAATTATAATAAATTAGTCTCTGGTGCTCGTTGTGGCAATATGTGATTTAAGCTTATTTTTAAAACTATTGACACTCTCACTGTTTTTTACATTATTCGGTAACTTGTTAAACAGTAGTGTTCCTTCGAACAGAATTGTCTTCTTGCCATAATTAGTCTTTTGTTAAAACAAGTGATAAGTGACAATGATTACCTACGTAACTTAGTAATTAGAAGTGTGTCTAGTGGTATCGAATCTGCGACTTTACCCTCAGCAGCCCATTCTACTTTCTACACCGCTACCACTTCAGAAAATAGAACGGCAAAGATTATTTTGTTGAAAGAAAAAGTGGATATTGCTTAAAAGTCTCTTACCAATACTAAGCATTTTACTGACAATTACCGGCATTAATTTTTTGGCTGAAAATCGTTACTTCTTTCTACGTAAAAACAGCTGATTTTCACACAAAGCGTTTAATACAATTTAGGTGAAATAATAAATAATAAATTAATAACACCCAACAGTCACACACATAGCCCCGATCCCACACTAAGATACGAGTCTTGTGTTGTGGGTATCAGGGACTAAGAGAGACTTTCGGTCTCACAACACCCAGACTCCGGACACAAATATCTGTCTGTCAAACAAACATTTGTCCCGGTATGGGAATCGAACCCACTGCCTCTCGTTTCACAGTCGGCTACTAGCCTACTGCGCCACGGAGGCTGTTGAAAGTTGATCTTTATTTCAAAAACAATTATGAATATTTCTTAATCACAATGTGGTTTGAATAAAATGATAAGATTTCATCGCTATTCCATTTTTATAATTCTAAAAAGATGTACACTATAAAACAGGATATTAAATAAGTAATTACGGTAAAAAAATAACTAATTCCTGAATATCTAAGTGTTCTATTTTCAAATTGCTGCTAGTTGCAACTAGCTTTACTCGAAAAAATATGTTTTTACCTCCTTTATAATATCCTAAAAAACTGGTCGTAATATTTTGTTTATATTTTTTAAATCGAATCAAGTAACGCATATAACATTTGTTTGCTGTTTTCTTTTTCTCTATAAGCCACAATTTTTAAGTTAAATGCGTTTCAACCAACATCTGTATATATAAAAGAAGAAACTGACTGACTGACTGACTGATCGATCAACGCACAGCCTAAACGGCTGGGGTTAGAGACTTGAAATTTTGACTGTAGGCACTTTAGACTTTTATGACGTAGGCATCCACTAAGGAAGGGTTTTTAGAAATACTAAGGGGGTAAAATAGGGGATGAAAGTTTGTATGAAAATCCGTAATTTTTGAAGTTAAACGTGTGAAAGTTAGTATTTCGCCTTTTAGTTAAAAATAAAAAATATATGTTACAGGATTTTTGGAAATTCCACCCCTAAGGGGGTAAAATAGGGGAAGAAAGTTTGTATGAAAATCCGTCATGTTTGAAGTTAAACGCATGAAAATTGGTATTTTGTATTGTATACTTTTTCATCACATCATCATCATGGGACGGAAACAATGTTCGCAAGGAGTACACTAACGCATCTGCTTTACCCTTTAGATAATATAAACGTGACCCTTTGTTTGACAGCCTCCGTGGCGCAGCGGGCGAGTAGCCGGCTGTGAAACGAGGGGCCGTGGTTTCGTTTCTCACACCGAGACAAATATTTGGGTGACAGATAGATATTTGTTTCGGGTCTGGGTGATGTCGGACCGTAGTCCCTAGTAGTTCTTGATACCCACAATACGGGTTTTACCTTGTGTGGGGTCAAACTATGTGTGTGACTGTTCTATAAATAATCCATACTAATACTATAAATGCGAAAGTAACTCTGTTTGTTTGTTTGTTTGTTACCTCTTCACGACTAAACGGCTGAACGGATCGTAATGAAATTTGGTAAGGGGATAGATTATATCTTGGAGAAGGATATAGGATATATATTTTTTCAAAAAACAACCTTGAAAGGGGTCAAATAGGAGTTCAAAATTTGTATGGGAAATCCATAATTCCTCGACTTAGGGATCTGTAAATTCATATTTAGGCTTTTGGTAGGAAATAAAGAAATACGTTTTTCAACGTTTCTGAAAAATCATCCCTAAAAGGGGCAAAGTGAGGTTAAACTTATGGGGTATTCTTTAGATGCAATCTCAAGATTCAGGCACAACACCTGAGAGGCAGGACAATCGATACAGGTGCCTCAGTGCAGAAGACAACTCCTTGGATTGTATACTTATGCTCCTGTATATAACCTCCACGCAGGCGTAGCCGCGAGCAACAGCTATGTATTATAAATATTACTTTAAATATATTCTTCATTGCGGTGTAAATACCACCACCAGTTTAATTACTATAATTTAAAAACGCAATTCCCCCGTAAAATACAAAGTATTTTAACAAAAAAACTTACTCGACCAATTTTCCCGTCCATCACCTTTCCCCATTCATGGACATTAACGAAAAAGCCGTCCAACTAGTGTTTTAAATTAATTCTCACTGTAGAGTTTGCATCGGATGTATTCTTTGGGAAGGATATTAATTATGTTTTTTTTACTAGCACGGCAGTGACCTCTCTGCACCTGATGGTAAGTGCAGTGCCGTCCAGTTAGAGTATCAAGTAGCAAGAAACAACTATCCCCCGACACATTCGGGCCAGCAGGCTGAGTAGCTTCTTCACAATACTATTTTATGGTTCGATTTCGGCAGAAAATCTACCGAACCTTCGGCCGCACCGAAACTGCGTTCGTGAATTATCGTGCGTCACTCTGTTGCCTTATGGAGAGTCTTTGATAAAGGAATATCAATATTTATATATCAATGGGGAGAGTTCGTGTATCGTGTGTCACCCGCCATCGTCAGCTGTCAGATCACTGGCCGGTCTGGCGTGATTGTATTGACAAAGCAATAATTGACCTAATAATTGTGGACATACCGTATACTTTAGTAGACGACTCAATTTCACTGATCCCTACACGATTCATAAATATCGAATCTGATATGAAATCTGTAAAATATTTTAGAATATGACTGATGCCACAAACATAGGAGAAAGTGAAGTCTAAAGTAAAACAAATAATGGCAATATCAAGTAAATATATAATTATTATTTATTTTGACATACCTTTTTTTTTTTTTTATCCGAGCACGGCAAAGTGACCGCACTTCACCTGATGGTAAGCGCAGTACGGTCCAATTAGAGTATCGAGTAGCGAGAGACGATCTATCTCCCGCTACTCAACACAATCATGCCGGCCTGCTCCTTCACACTACGCCATGGGCAAGAAGGTGAAGAAGCGGTCGAGGGTCTATTGTCAGAGTACTTAGAAGGCCGCAAAATGGCCAACATTGTACCCCAACTCTAGACCCCCAAAAAACCGGATGTACACTGGCTGATCCCGGAACGCGACACACTTGCGTGTGCCACTATGGCGGGTTTTTCACCCTGTGTACGGTGGTCGCTATCCGGGCGGATATGAATATCCTACCACCAGCAATTGGACAATTACCTACTTCAATTATTGTTTTTTATTTAAAACGTGTAAACGTGTTCACAGTCTATTTAATGTATAAGTGTATGAAATAAGCCAAATTTCACTTAACAATAGATTTTTAACATGTCTGAAAAACGTTTCGGTATCCGCCGAAACTAGAACAGATACAGAAGATTCGTTTTCGGTTTAGGTTTCGGTAGAAATTCCTGTTTCGGTCAGACACTAAAAAATATTAACAATTCAGAGATGTATGCCATTTGAGCTGGTTTCTAACCTACGAGTTTCGTCGCAATCCGTATTACTCCCAACTAGGCGATTGCTGCTTACCAATTATAATAATATCTGTATATATAAAAGAAGAAACTGACTGACTGACTGACTGACAGACTGATCGATCAACGCACAGCCAAAACGGCTGGGGTTAGAGACTTGAAATTTTGACAGTAGGTACCTTTTATGACGTAGGCATCCACTAAGGAAGGGTTTTTGGAAATACCACCCCTAAGGGGGTAAAATAGGGGATAATAGTTTGTATGAAAATCCGTCATTTTTGAAGTTAAGTTTATGAAAATTAGTATTTGGCCTTTTAGTCAAAAATAAAAAATATATATTTCAGGATTGTTGGAAATTCCACCCCGAAGGGGGTAAAATAGGGGAAGAAAGTTTGTATGAAAATCTGTCATTTTTGCAGTTAAACGCATGAAATTTGGTATTTGGCCTTACAGTTAAAAATTAAAAACACATATTTCAGGGTTTTTGGAAATTCCACCCCTAAGGGGGTTAAATAGGGGTTAATCCTTAATTTTTGAAGTTAAATGCATGAAAATTGGTATTTTGTAGTGCATACTTTTTGTCTCAAACATGACCTTCACGCGGGCGGAGCCGCGAGCAACAGCTAGTCAACCATAATATTAAAAACAATTCTATCCAAACATCAAACACAAACAAGCAAAAATACTCTTAACAAAATATTTCGACGAGCCGCAGCATATAAATTTCCGGCAATGAACATTTTCTTATCATACAAATATACAACAATGCTGAAAAAATTACTAGCCGCGTCACGGAAGACGCCCGCCGCGTTAGCTCAAATCGTTGACAGACACTCATTCGTATTCAGAGTGCGTTTTATTTACCTCTTTTTTCCTCGTTGACTGTATTAACTTCGGGGCAGACGGCCGACAATAAAACGCGCGACAATTAGTAGGGCGACAATAAATCGACCAACGATTTTCTATCAAAATAAAATCTTTTACGTTATTGTCTGTTAAAATTGTTTTTCTTACTTCACCATTGTCGAGAAATGTTCTTTCGTGACTACGAAATGTACCATTTAGCTTAAAATAAATAAATAATAATACTAGCCCTGTATTAAACATTGTCCCACTGCTGGGCACGGGCCTCCTCTACTAATGAGAGGGGTTAGGCCTTAGTCCACCACGCTGGCCTAATGCGGGTTGGCAGACTTCACATACCTTCGAAAAACTCTCAGATATGCAGGTTTCCTCACGATGTTTTCCTTCACCGTTAAAGCAAGCGATAATTAACATTTTAATACACACATAACTTTAGAAAAGTCAGAGGTGTATGCCACTTGGGTTTTGAACCTACGACTTTCGTCTTGACAGTCCGTACCGCAACCAACTAGGCTATCGCTGCTATGCCATTTAGCTTACGACTAGTAAACTCTTTCTAGATAGTATGTGACTCTGATTATGATTCGTCTTTAGTCAACTAATGTTCGATATCAGAGGACGAGTATTTTATTGACAATACGTTTGTCTGTTGATAAAACTGAGACTAGATTATGAATCACCTAAAATTGTTAATCATGTCATGTAAAAACGTGAACTATCATCTCACAACCTTCAATCTATTAGGCTATTGCCGTCCATTGTTGGACGTAGGCCTCCCCAAGTTGCCAACATCCTTGTCTTGGGTACTCGTATCCATCTTCTACCCGCCACCTTCAAGTCGTCGGTCCATCAGTAAGTTCGATCTATTCCGTCTCATTTCTATTTAGAGTGGTCATAGTGACATTCTTGATAGCAGCGATAGCCTAGTTGGTTGCGGTACGGACTGTCAAGACGCAAGTCGTAGGTTCGAAACCCAAGTGGCATACACCTCTGACTTTTCTGAAGTTATGTGTGTATTAAAATGTTAATTATCGCTTGCTTTAACGGTGAAGGAAAACATCGTGAGGAAACCTGCATATCTGAGATTTTTTCGAAGGTATGAGAAGTCTGCCAACCCGCATTAGGCCAGCGTGGTGGACTACGGCCTAACCCCTCTCATTGGTAGAGGAGGCCCGTGCCCAGCAGTGGGACAATGTTTAATACAGGGCTAGTATTATTAGTGACATTCTTAACGCCGAGATTTGATCAGAATGTTATTTTGTGCAATTGTGACTATGAAATTGATCTCCACCCCAAGTTTTTATAAAAATCCAGCGGTCGCCTATTGGTCT
Source organism: Laothoe populi (assembly GCA_905220505.1). Taxonomy (NCBI): domain Eukaryota; kingdom Metazoa; phylum Arthropoda; class Insecta; order Lepidoptera; family Sphingidae; genus Laothoe; species Laothoe populi. The sequence continues at coordinate 3,898,686 of HG992151.1, forward strand.
AAATTTGATCGTAGTTTTAAAATGTTAGTTTAAAAATTATGATAATAATAATAGTGTTTGTCACCTAACTCCTCCTAAACGGATGGACCCATTTAGATGAGTATTTGTGTGTATATTTCAATCGGTTCCTGGATGGTTTGAAAACACAATTGGACCCGGTAGGTGGCGCTGCTGTCGGTATGTCACCACATTTGATATGTGCGAGAAATGCCAAACATTGTGATCCTTTAAAAACTCGCTTTTCCGGGGAGGACGCCATCTGCCGGGTCCGCTAGTTAATATATAATCAACATTGCGTATTACTGACGTCGACATAAAGTCAAGTCTGCAACAGACACAAATCTTGACAGAGTGGGGTGAGAATTTAAATAATTTCCTAACAGTATTACCTCATAGGCCGCCAGAGACGTAGGTTCAGTTTACACCCTGACCCTTTTTTATTATGCTGATGTTTAAATTAATAAAAAGATACAGTAACGAGTTTTGGGTATACATTCATGGATGAATCCAGAATTTCTTCTTTGCCGTTATTTGTGTCAAATTTGTATAATTGGAATTTGTTTTGTGTTTTATTTTGAAAGTAAGAAAGACTTTTTATTGTTGGAACATAAATGTTTTGGAGATACAAAATGTGATAGCGTCCTCGTTTGAAACATATTTTCTTAGTTAAAAATTGACTAACGTTAAAGGATTGACAATGAAGTCTTGCAAATTCATATGAGCATAGACTCTTAAAAAATAATTAAGTTTTAATGTCATTTCAATCACTAAATAATTAGACAAATCTTGTCAATCAAAATAAATAAAGTCAATAAAATAAATCAAACCAAATATTATTAATAGCTGTTGCTCGCGGCTCCGCCCGCGTGGAGGTCATGTTTGGGAGCAAAAGTATACAATACAAAATACCAATATTCATGCGTTTAACTTAAAAATGACGGATTTTCATAGAAACTTTCATCCCCTATTTTACCCCCTTAGGGGTGGTATTTCCAAAAACCCTTCCTTAGTGGATGCCTACGTGATAAAAGGTACCTACTGTCAAAATTTCAAGTATCTAATCCCAGACGTTTAGGCTGTGCGTTGATCGATCAGTCAGTCAGTCAGTTTCTTCTTTTATATATACAGATTTTCCCATACACCATGATTGATTTTGAATGAGGTCAAATCCAAGGCAGTCTAGTTCTACTGACTAGACTGCCTTGGTTACAGATACAGATATTTTGTTACGTGTTAGATAAACCCTTTGTATTAAGATATTAGATTAAATAAATCATTTCTAACAATATTACCGTAGTAAACAAGCCGAACATGACTTCATAGAACTAATCCCCGAGAACATTTAATGAAGATATTTTCTTTGTTGGGAATATAATAAGCAGATTTAAGATCGGCTCATAATAACATTGTTAAAAGAAATCCCAACTTTTTAATTAACAGAATGATTCTGTAGGAAGTTTTTGTTCTACTTTCTCTATACATTTTCCAACACGACCTACAATCGGATACAATTTGAGCGCGAATTTTTGTTTTGTAATAACATTATTTTTATGTTAATTTATTGTAATTGTTATTGTTGTTTTCCCATATAAATCTAATTAGTACTTGATTCAAAAAGAAAAGGACATTTTGAGTGGTTTCAGTTCAGTTTCTGGACTTACTTTTTGTTAATTATAAACTTTATTATATTTCAGATATTTTTATGAGTCAAATGATATAAACAGTTAGTGTAGCATAGTGCAGTGGGTGCTATTAATAAAGAACACATTGATATTGTGTCTTCCCCTTAATAGAGACAACAGGAGGGTTACTCTTGACACTCGATTCCAATTTAAAATTGGGATTGGGTTCGAAAACTGTACAATTGGCACTCTTGAACGCAACAACAATGCACGATTTAACTGAATACGGCGGAAGTTTTAGTAACTAAATGAAATAAAGTATTAACGATCGCTAGTTCGTAAATATTCTATTTCATTTAGTTGAGTGAGTTAGAGTTCCAATATCTTCTAGATTGGAATTGAAACTGTATCGCGTTCGAGATTTGAATTGATTTCAAGAGTAGGCCTACTGGAACAGTGTTGTACATATTCTTAAGCACAATCTCCTTAGAAGTTTAGGTTAAATTTAAATTACTTATTAGTCCATAGACTAGATTGTAATTTTAATGATGTACTGCATATTGTAAATCATTTATGAAACAAAAATTATAAAAAACAATAATGACAGCCCTGAATTATAACACTGTTCTATTGCTGGGTATGGGCTTCCTCAACTAATGTCAGGAGTTAGTTCTTAGTCCACCACGCAGGCCTAATGCAGGTTACGCAGCACCGCGCAGGGGCGGTTCCGGCAGCAATTCTAGCACTCCTTAGAATACCCCGGGATCGCTCCGGAAGCGCCGAAGAAGGCCACCGCGGGGTTTTAGCTGGTAGTGTCGGGTGGGGTGTACATAGGGGGTAGGGACTCGGCCCAGCGGCTGCCCGGATAGCCATCATCCGGGCGAGGGGGATGCTGGGTCGTAAGACCGGCTAGTCCAGCATAACCGTTTTATTCTTATTCCGCTTCCCCCCGGAGCGGGCGGTAGTAATTAAACGCTTTCCCCGCGACAAAAAAAAAAAAAGGCCTAATGCAGGTTGATAGATTGCACGCCTTTGAATTCCTTATTATTACTACCCTCATTATTTGTCTTGAGTAGCGAGAGATATTTTCTCGCTACTTGATACTCAAACTGGATTACACTGCGCTTACCATCAGGTACAGTGCGGTCACTTAGCCGTGCCAGGCTAAAAATACTCTGGCCTGTCCTCATGATGTTTTCCTTACAAGTTCAAGTGATGATAAGAATTCACATACGTTATTTTTAAAGTCAGGTATGCTCTTGAGGCTGTTTACCGACCCGTTAATTTCGTGTCGGCAGTCCGAAAACCGTCAAACCGTACCAGAATTAACAAAAAACAAAAATGTCAGGAAAGCGTTGCTTTTTAAGTAGAGTATCAGTGATCTGACCAATGCCATGACCAATAAGCTAAAACTTTACGCCCGTTTTAAAAGGAGATGCGTTCATCTTCTGTAGACAGAATTGGCTTCATAAAAGTTTTTTTTCACATGTAACCATCTCACCAATGACATGTAACCAGCCATAATGTGATAAAAAGCCTATAGCCATATAGGCCTATTTCAGACTCTGCTGGTACTGAGTATTTCTGAATAGAACCAATATCACATTACCGGACTCGGGATCGAACCTCAACCTTAGGGCAGCAGTATAACGTATGCGCAATTAACTGCACCACCAAGGCAGTCACTTTTCTGACATACATTAGAAAAATACATAAAAATAAACAACACCATAGATTCAATCAATCCATAGCTAGAGGAACAAATCCATTTCCTTTACACAATTTTCCTTTTTCCCTGTATATGTAATGTAATATGAGATTCCTTGGTGTTAATGGATGTTCTATTTTAATATGTCGTGCAAAACATTGTTATTATTTACTCAGAAATAATATAATAATAATAGACCCAACAGTGACAAACATAGTCCTGACCTCACACTAGGTCAAACCTGTACCGTCGGTATCAAGAACTACGAGGGACTACGGTCCCACAACACCCAGACCCGAAACAAATATCTATCAGTCACACAAAAATCGGTCTCGGTGCGGGTATTGAACCCACGGTCTCTCGTTTCAGAGCCGGCTACACGACCGCTGCGCACGGACGCTCTCAAATATGGTTTAGAATTTAATCTTCTACAGAAGGTTATGGTTTGTGGGAAATATTTTGATTATCCGCAAATAAAATATACTCGATCAAATCAATGATGTTCATACGATGAGTATTCAAATTCTTATTTTAATTAAGTTTCAAGAATAATATAATGTTTTTCGAACATAAATCAAGAAATTAAATTGAATATGTGAAAGACTGAACTCGGATAATTAAACGCAGAACTAGCTGGCAATTTTATTACAACAATCATGTTATGGAGCAATCAGAGCAAACTTTTCCGTTGACTTTACTAGATTATTAACTTTCTTGTACCAAACTGCGAGAATTTAGGTCAGGAAACTTAAATATATAGACGCGTTTCTATGGCGCGGGTATAATTAAACTGTAAGCGAAAAGAAAATGATTTTTTTAATAAAACAAATGAAAAATTTGGTTTAATAAATTGTGTCCGAATTTATTGAGCTACCGTTGGCGAGCTTCCCGACTCGCGTGAACACTCGACTACGAGGAGTTATAATATGATTAAATACGAAATATTACTAGACATAGAGTTAAATAGACACCGCAAGTTCTTTTTAACCGACTTCAAAAAAGGAGGAGGTTCTCAATCTTTTTTTTAATGTGTGTTCCACGATTACTCGGAGACGCCTGGACCGATTCGAGAATTATTTTTTTGTTTAAAAGGGTATACTTCCCATTGGCACCAAATCAGGATATGATGATGGGATCTCAGAAAAAATCGAGTGCAAACCTTGAATTTTAAAGGGACGCATAATTGGTTTTCTATTGAAGTCGGTGTACTTTTTATGAATTAGCTTTTAATGGTAATCCTCATATCACTATGAAAACAAGGGTATCGACGTCAAAACAGTACAGTGTTTTTTTTCGAATGGAGCTGTGCTGTTATCATACAGTTACTTGTACAGCTTCACCTACAATTGTAACAAGCGCTTATGGTGTTCTAGCCACCTTTTAAAAGATCTTCATTTGAGCCATCGGTCGCCTAGGATAGTTACACGGGCCATCACAATATACTAGAATTTAAACTCCGACTGAGTTGACTCGCCGGCGAGTCCTACGTCGACGTGTGTAATATAATTATCTTGGCGTTGGACAGGGACAGTGCTGATAGCGACCGTGATGGCATCATTAGGATCTCCCAAAACATGTTTAGGGCGACGACGGAGGGAGAAGACCCGGGTGTTGTAGAAAGGTGCTACTAGTCTATTTAGCATATGGCCATTTCGACCGAGCCAGTACACCCTCACAGAAAACCAACGCTACAGCAATTGCGTCGTATTTTTTTTATTCTGGCACGGCAACACACTGCACCTGATGATAAGCGCAGTGCGGTCCAATTAGAGTATCGAGTAACGAGAGACAATCTCTACTCCGCTACTCCACACAATCATGCCGGCCTGCTTCTTCACACTACGCCATGGGCAAGAAGGTGATGAAGCGGTCGAGGGTCTATTGTCAGAGTACTCAGAAAGCCGCAAAACGGCCAAACATCGTACCCCAACTCTAGACCCCTGATAAAAACCGGATGTACACTGGCTGATCCAGGAACGCGACTCACTTGCGTGTGCCACTATGGTGGGTTTTACACCCTGTGTACGGTTGTCGCTATCCGGGCGGATATGAATATCCTACCACCAGCAGTATGTGTAGTATGGTAAGTATTGACAGCCTCCGTGGCGTGTAGCCGACTGTGAAATGGGAGGCAGCATGTTCGATTCCTCACCAAAACAAATATTTGCGTATTTAAAAGTGGTAGAGCCACGCTGTAGACATATTTGTCTACAGCATGAATGGGCCGGCTCGACCGGGTTAGTACCACTGTCTCACAGAAAACTAACGTAAAGTGACAGTTCACTGTCGCGTTTCGTATGGTAAGTGAGATATCCGGAGGCCCAGATTCCCCCTTCCCTTCCCTAATCCCTATTCCTGTCATTTAAGGCCAACAGCGCATACGTGATACTTTCGGTATTGTGGATGTTCGTGGGCGGTGGAGATCACTTAACATCAGGTCATCAGACCTACTGGCTCGTTTGTCGGACTATGATAAAAAAAAAACACAAAAATTTATTCTGGTCTGGGTGTTGTGGAATTAGTAGTTGTGGTGTAGTATTCCCTTATAGTTCTTAATACCCTTTACACAGGTTTTACCTAGTGTGGGGCCAAGACCATATGTGTAACAGTTGGTATTTTATTTATTTATTTACGGAATCTCAAATGCCCCTTACTTTTCATATTCCCTTTTTTTATAAAGTCAGCGCATCCCCTTGATTTATCTCCTACATTATTTTGTTCAAGGGCGGTACAGATCACCACCTCTCATGACTCAAAAGGATAACGGTGTTCGGAAAAAGATAATAAGTAGGGAAGTAAATACAAGCCAAAATCAATTATATATCCATTATATTAAAGTTAAAAATCGCATGTTTCCAGTATTTGTCAGCATCGTCGGTTAACCATCAAGTAATCGAGTTGCTATTTACAGGTGTGCTATAAAAATGAAAAAAATCGTAGTCAAACTAGTACAAATAACATCACCGACAGACGTTATGAATTAAAATATTTTTACAATTACCCACGCGATACTAGAATTTGTAAACGTTACGAAATGTTATGAAAAAAATAAATATAGACGAATGAAAATGGAATAATGAAAAAGTATTTATTAAAAACTGTCAATCACATTGCCATCGCGTTATGAATAATAACGAATAAGCCGAGATTAGGAATGGTTTACAATAATATTAAAATAAAAATAATTTTACGATTTTTTTCACAGTTTGATTTGAAAAGCCACAAATCCTTGACAATGATTCGCGAGGCAAATGTAATAAAAAACATCCGAGTTTTAACATACAGTCAGCAGGTTTTACATCCCACTGTTGGGCACTGTTCTGCAATAACGAGAGGCAGTAGTCCTTAGTTCACGGTAGTCTGATGTGGGTTGGTAGACTAAATTTTTTTCGTTAATTCTTATTTAGACACATTTGAAATTCTTATTAAGAATAGTTAGACGTACATCAACTAATTAAAACGTAAGTACATAGTATGTTTTTCTCATCTTTTTATTTTTGTGTGATTTTATTGTGGTTCAAATTTGATAATTATATATACATATATATATTTTTTAGTGCCTTGATAGGCAGACGAGCAGACGGGCCACCTGATGTTTAGTAGTCACCGCCGCCCATAGACTTCTGCAATGCCAGGGTACAGCAAAGCCGCTGCCTACCGTACCGTGCCTATATTTAGTAGGTAGGCACATTATTTACATTATTTTAAGTTTATTATTATTTTGTTCACAATATAAAGTGTACGACCTGAAATCCGCACTCCACACTAGGGCCCTCATTGAAGATACGTGCTCCAGTACTGCCAACTGCTGTACTGGAGCATACCGCTGAATGAGGGGACCTGTTGCTGGAGCAAATACTGTAGTTTTTTAGGTTTAAGTTTTATTTTTTAGTTTTTGGTGCCTGGTGGACTGCCTTGGTGGCGCAGTTGTAATTGCGCATGCTTTACGACCGCTGTGCTGAGGTCTCGGGTTCGATCCCCGGGTCGGGTAAAATGATATTGGGTTTTTCTATCTAAAATTCCCGGTATTAGCCCGGAGTGTGCCCGGTATGGCGATAGGCTCGCCCCCTATCACATAATGGGACCGAAATTGGGCTAAAAGTGGGTGTACCCATTAAACCTCTGCCTACCCCTTCGGGGATTATAGGCGTGAGTGTATATGTATATGTATGTATGTTTTTACTTTTTCTGTCTTATTTATTTTAATTTTATTTATTAGGGGTCACCAACAACATGTACAATTTCAAATCATAACACATTAGCAAAGCAATACTAAACTAATTGCAATTTTAATTACAGATAATCACAACATGCTCCTTAGAAGTAATAATAACATTAAATATTGTAAATATACTAAATTATGTTTAATTTAAAAAAGTACATATTTATTTCAAATTTACAGAATGTATATTTTCATAGTCTGTATATATAAAAGAAGAAACTGACTGACTGACTGACTGACTGACTGATCGATCAACGCACAGCCAAAACGGCTGGGGTTAGAGACTTGAAATTTTGACAGTAGGTACCTTTTATCACGTTGGCATCCACTAAGGAAGGGTTTTTGGAAATACCACCCCTAAGGGGGTAAAATAGGGGTTGAAAGTTTGTATGAAAATCCGTCATTTTTGAAGTTAAATTCATGAAAATTAGTATTTGGCATTTTAGTTTAAAATAAAAAATATATGTTTCAGGATTTTTAGAAATTCCGCCCCTAAGGGGGTAAAATAGGGAATGAAAGTTTGTATGAAAATCCGTCATTTTTAAGTTAAACGCATGAATATTGGTATTTAGTATTGTATCCTTTTTCTCCCAGACATGACCTCCACGCGGGCGGAGCCGCGAGCAACAGCTAGTCTGTATATATAAAAGAAGAAGCTGACTGACTGACTGACTGATCGATCAACGCACAGCCTAAACGGCTGGGGTTAGAGACTTGAAATTTTGACAGTAGGTACCTTTTATCACGTAGGCATCCACTAAGGAAGGGTTTTTGGAAATACCACCCCTAAGGGGGTAAAATAGGGGATGAAAGTTTGTATGAAAATCCGTCATTTATGAAGTTAAATTCATGAAAATTAGTATTTGGCATTTTAGTTAAAAATAAAAAATATATGTTTTAGGATTTTTGGAAATTCCGCCCCTAAGGGGGTAAAATAGAGAATGAAAGTTTGTATGAAAATAAGTCATTTTTATGTTAAACGCATGAATATTGGTATTTTGTATTGTATACTTTTTCTCCCAAACATGACCTCCACGCGGGCGGAGCCGCGAGCAACAGCTAGTCATAAATATGTTTTGGTATCGTTATTCTAAATGAAGATGTAGTATCAAATGTCCAGATTGCTAATTTTATTGGAAAGTCGGTTACACAGAGCAGGAAGATGAGGGATGGGAGAATGTTTACCTACGTTGGTTCGACAAAGAAGGACATGAAGTATAGGGCGCGTTTTTCGAGCTGAGCGTTGAGGAACACTCAAAGCAAATTTAAACACTAAATTGGAATAGTCGTATTTATTATTTAGTTATCATTATTATTTGTTCTAGCCATTAGACTTGTTCTTTCTTTTCTTTCTTTCTAGTATAACAAGGGCCATACCATTACCACACCAGTCTGTAACAGCACTAAAGTATATTCAAAATCGTACGAACCGATGGAATTGTGCCAACCGTGAGCTGGGTGTGAAAAAAAATAAACCACAATACGCACCTAATGGAATATTCTTGGCTGAATGGATTTGAATGCCAAATGTGAGTCGTCGGCTTAGCTTTCGTGTGCGGAACGATTTTCGTATGTATTAACTGGAACGTCTATGATATTTATGTTTACAATAGTGCACGTGAATAGGATTTTATGAATAAAAATGTAAACGAGCAAGTGAGTCACTTGATGGTAATCTGCACAGCCCATATACAGCCACAATATCAGAAGAATCAAATCAAATCATTTATTTTGTAAATTAAGTTATAGGGGCGCTTTTTACAGGTCAGGTTTAAGTTTATCTACCGGTGCTTTATGGAAAGAAAGGTGTGAATCATGGCTTTACCGGCAATAAAGAAGTGGGGGTTAAGCGTAGTGTGAAGAAGCTCCTCAGCAGGCATGACTGTGTCAAGTAGATAGGTATAGATTTTCTCTTTCTACTGTGATACATGGAAGGCACTGCACTTACCATCAGGTGCAGTGTGGTCACTTTGGCGTAACATGAAAAAAAACGAAGGACAGGGGAATTTGTGTACCTGTTGGGTGTTATTTATTCATTTTATAATTTAGTCCTCCGTAAATTGTAGTCATCGTACGAAACTCAACCCAAAGCTGTTACTTCACGTCGGATTAGGCAAGACAATGAGGAATCTGAACGAGCGATTGCAGATAAAATACGATGCAAAATAGTCCACATCAAAGCTCTGCTACATACTAGAAACAATTCTATGACTCTCGCCTCCGTGGCGCAGCGAGCGAAAAGCCGGCTGTGAAACGAGAGGTCGTGTGTTCGATTCTCGCACCGAGACAGTTGAATATCAAATTAAATGAGAGACAAATATTTGTTTTGGGTCTGGGTGTTGTGAGACCGCAGTATCTACTTCGTAGTTTTTCATACCCATGATACAGGTTTTACCTAGGGTGGGGTCAGAACTATGTGTGTGACGGCCCTGTATTAAACATTGTCCCACTGCTGGGCACGGGCCTCCTCTACTAATGAGTGGGGTTAGGCCTTAGTCCACCACGCTGGCTTAATGCGGATTGGTAGACTTCACATAACTTCGAAATTCGTATAAGAATTCTCAAATATGCCGGTTTCCTCACGATGTTTTCCTTCACCGTTAAAGCAAGCGATAATTAACATTTAATACACACATAACTTTAGAAAAGTCAGAGGTGTATGCCACTTGGGTTTCGAACATACGAATTTCGTCTTGGCAGTCCGTACCGCAACCAACTAGGCTATTGGCGTATTTTTATTTCTTTCAATCTGTCAATATATATTCTTTTATAATTTTACTAGTTGTTGCTCGCGGCTCCGCCCGCGTGGAGGTCATGTTTGGGAGAAAAAGTATACAATACAAAATACCAATATTCATGCGTTTAACTTAAAAATAACGGATTTTCATACAAACTTTCATTCCCTATTTTACCCCCTTAGGGGCGGAATTTCCAAAAATCCTGATACATATATTTTTAATTTTTAACTAAAATGCCAAATACTAATTTTCATGAATTTTACTTCAAAAATGACGGATTTTCATACAAATTTTCATCCCCTATTTTACCCCCTTAGGGTGGTATTTCCAAAAACCCTTCCTTAGTAGATGCCTACGTGATAAAAGGTACCTACTGTCAAAATTTCAAGTCTCTAACCCCAGCCGTTTAGGCTGTGCGTTGATCGATCAGTCAGTCAGTCAGTCAGTCAGTCTTCTTTTATATATACAGATATGACTATCACTGGAGTGTATTCACCTGATTATGGAGCTATGCAATCATCACGTCCGTGTTGAGAATTCCTTAAGATTTCTGAGGAACATAGTTATAAAATAAATAAGTTGCATATTTACCTGAAACAAAACAAAACAATTATTAAAAACATGTAATTTAAAGTCCTATAATTGTTTACTTTAATTTCTATACCATTTCACACAGAATTTAATAACGGGCGCAACAGGGTAGCTGGCTGTAAAACAAGAGGTCTCGGGTTGGATCCCTGGATCGAGACAAATCTGAAACGCAAATAATTGTTCCGGGTCTAGGAGTTGTGGGATCACAAGACCCAGATCGGAAACAAATATCTGTCTGTCACACAAACAAATGTCTCGGTGCGGGAATCGACCCCACGGCCTCTCGTTTCACAGCCGGCGACTCGTCCGTTGCGCCACAGAGGCTGCCGAAGTTAAATAATCTTTTATATCCATTAATACATACTTATGGGTCGTAACCCTTCCATTTTCATATAAATTACGAATTAAAAGTTTATAGAGTCAGTCGTAAGGTCTGTGTTGGGAATAAACACATTCTACTGCATTCGTTAATTCTAGTTTACTGCTTACACTAAACATAAAAACTTAATGGCTAAAGTAACGTTGTGTCTGGTTGTAAATTGGTTTTAAAATATAAACAATAATAAATAAATGGGAGTATAATATAATGCCTGATGTAAACATGCTAAATCATTGTTACACAAAGGATGCTAATCCTTACATAATCAACTCGCGTTCAAAATTGTGAGTTGTCAACTACTAGCTTGTTTACATACTTACGCACTCACGCCTGTAATCTTTGAAGGTGTAAGCAGAGGTGTAACCAGTATACTCACATTTAGCCGAGCTTATTACGTCCCATGATGTGATTGTTAGCCTATCGTTATACCGGGCACTTAAAGAGACTTCAGACTGATACTGGGTATTTCGTGTTAGAAAAATCCAATATCACTTTTGCCTGTATCGGGAATCGAACCCGATACCTCAGCAAAGAAGCCGTACAGCGTACGCAACTTCGCCACAGAGCCAGTGAAACTAGCTTGTTTAATTTATAAAAAAAAAATTATACTATTTTATTGAGGCTTAACATAGGCAGTTATGGGGACTACCGACAAAAGTGAAAACTTAAAACGTTTGTTTATGATTGTTTGTCAATAATTATAGAACTTCATAGGCGTGTTTATGTCAAAAGTAAAATAATCTGAGCGTGACGGTCACGCGAGTTCAGTGCTTTTCCCCCTTTGAGTATTTAAGACGTTCCCCATCACAAAAGTGCCCACCGTGAACCTAAAGGAGTTTTCACTACAAAAAAATATACTTTTTATTAACATATACAATACAATGTAGACGCAGCCGGTTAAAACGCCGTAAAAGTTGATTCTGTTCATATTTAACGGAAGAGACCACGTGTAATCCACTTAATATAGAGGTTTATGCTCAATTATACTCTGACCAAGCCCTCACCAATTTGCGAGCATCTTAACCTACATATAATATGGAATGTTAATATTGCTTAATGAATGTAAGTTATGATTAACGCTACCAAAATATTACTGTGATAAATCGTTACTCAGACTTAACAAAAATACAACAGACTTTATTTCACCACCAGTTCATTTTAAGTGTTAACAATGTAAAAATCACAGCCCCTACAAAGTGGCATACACCTCTGACTTTTCTAAAGTTATGTGTGTATTAAAATGTTAATTATCGCTTGCTTTAACGGTGAAGGAAAACATCGTGAGGAAACCTGCATATCTGAGATTTTTTTCGAAGATATGAGAAGTCTGCCATCCCGCATTAGGCCAGCGTGGTGGACTAAGGCCTAACCCCTCTCATTAGTAGAGGAGGCCCGTGCCCAGCAGTGGGACAATGTTTAATACAGGGCTAGTATTATTATTATTATTATGTAAAAATCACAGCCCCTACAAAGTTCTAACATGTGTTCTAATAGTCTATTTTACAAAAAAGAAAAAAACGTGTAAATAAATTAAAACGAAAAAAGTTTCAACCTTTATGTGTTTGAAAATTATTATACAGTGGATATTAAAATTTATCTGGTTCGATATAGCTGCGTCTACATACATAAAGAAGGGTTTTTCTATTTTGGCGCTATAGAAATTATGTTAAATGTCTAGATTTGCTTCAAAATACACCTACATATACGAGTGGTACTAAAACTGTTTCACCGAGTAAGTACGTCACATTGAAGTGGCTATCGCAAACGGCCGCAGAAGGTATTTCTTCAAGTGATTCCGACCCACAATGGACTGTTGGCACTGACTGCTTTTACATTACTAGCACCATCCGTTAGGAGTGCGGTGGGACATTACAGAAGTTGAATTAAAAAGTCAACAAAGATTGATTTGTAATAATGGCGTTAAGTTCAGTTTGTGAAGTAACAAAGGGCTAACTCTCATACTTATTTTTTTTATTCCCATAAAAGTACAGTATACATTTCATGTGTTAATTTTAGTTACATAGGATGGTTGTACGATGACACTCTATGTATGATTCGATTCCGATTCTTAAACTGAGTCATGTTCGTATTATAGGAATTGGAAATCGGAATTGAAAGTGCGACTGAATATTGACAGAACTGATATAAGATTTAAAATTTGTTTGTCATTTAAAATATTGACAGAGTATCGCTTTGTTTTATATAATATCTACTAATTATGCACCTACCCTGCTTATCTCTGCACCAGGTTGACTCGGATTATTTTCTCGGGGGTATGTAAAAAACGAAGTCTACAAAGACGCTTATAATGCAATTGATGACTTGAAACAATCTTTGGAAAATATTCTAAACGGAATCAATAATATTGATTTTTTTTTTATCCTGGCACGGCAAAGTGACCGCACTGTACCTGATGGTAAGCTCAGTGCGGTCCAAATAGAGTACTGAGTAGCGAGAGACGAGCTATCCCCGCTACTCAACACACTCATGCCAGCCTGCTTCTTCACACTACGCCATGAGCAAGAAGGTGAAGAAGGGGTCGAGGGTCTAGTGTCAGAGTACTAAGAAGGCCGCAAAATGGCCATTGTACCCCAACTCCAGACCCCCGACAACGCGACACACTTGCGTGTGCCACTATGGCGGGTTTTTCGCCCTGTATACGGTGGTCGCTACCCGGGCGGATATGAATATCCTACCACCAGCAAATGTATTATTATATACCATTGTAATGCTGAATGCAGAACAGTTCTCGAAACGTGGAATCCAGCTGTGTATTGAACAACAATGGCCATCATTTTGATCAACTGTGTGTAACTGTTGGGTGTTATCAATTAATCAGTTAAGGTTTAATAGGTAGGTAACGTAAGAAAAATATAAAAGTATTTTAGTGACGACATACAACTCAGTCCAACCCGTGACCATGAAGACTGTAACGCCTTCGAAACGTCGGGTTGAACAAGTAAAATAAACCATGATATAATCCGTAAAATTAGTTTTATTTCAATATTGTAATTTTCGCGTAAACATAAACCATTATAAAAAAAGTATTTTGTTAAAAATGGACTCTTGCCTAAAGTTTGCCATATACCATTACTTCCCAGAATATTTTCCTTATTAGCGACACTATCCAATGGTGTAATAATGCAGTGTGTGTTTTTTTTTCAAAATCAACGAGTTCGATTCCTGGCTAGAAATATTGATTTTTCAAAAATTCAATGATGCAGTTTTAGTTTTCATCACAATCGGGCCCGAGACTCCTTTAATTACTTTTCGCTATCTCTTTTCGTTTCGGATTTGGCCATAGAGGCCCACTAGAAAAATTCACCCTGTATACAATCTATATAAAGTGTGTGAATAAACAAACAAATATCTTTCGATTTTTCACGACAATATAATGTCACGATTGACGTACACTGATTGTGAATATTTTAACGTTGAGACCTGAATGATATTTTTAATTACGCAAATTCGCTGTCTGATATATTTTGTCATATTTTCAAATTATGACTGACGGTGTTTAATTTTTACATTCAAATAATAAATTAATTAGCCGTGGAAGATAAATCAAAGGAAGAACATAAATGTTACCACAGTAACATGATTACAGTTAATATTTATTATTTTTTAATAATTCAAAACATCAAAGATAAATTAAAAACCAAAGAAGAGATGATGATAAAAATAAACAAAAAACACCACAAAATTGTGGTCACCGTTACTAGCCACGACATTTGAACAACGTCCGGCCGGAATCCATCGTTTGCCTGTGCCCTATATTAACGTAAATATTCCAGTGGACACTCCCCTTTACGATATTCTCCGGTTGAAGTGTTCCACTAGAATCTCCCCTTAGGACCTAGTTCCGACGAGTCATAACTATTGGTCGCTAAGTCTAAGTAGGTTTTATATCATAGAAACTATTTGGACTAAATCAGCAATCTATATCACGTTGTCATCAATGACAAAAAGAATTCAGTTGTGAACTCAATAAAATGCAAATTGTAAAAATGAGAACAAGTTCCAAGAAATCTTTCAGAAGTCTGGTGATCTAATCACTAATAATAAATAATGGAGAACAAAAAAAATGCAGATCAGTATGATGATGACATTTTGAAGCTAATTTTCTTTAAATTTATTAATTCTTAAAGAACCATAAAATTTAACACAGCTCTAATTTTTACAGCTCAGGTGCCCAAAACCGCCACTTTGACCTGGGATCAGAACCCAGAATCTCAATCCTTTTTTTGCCTGTGTATACTGCCATCAATGTATACATCTTACAGCTTTTGACAGCCTCCGTGGCAGCGGGCGAGAAGCCAGCTGTGAAACGAGAGGTCGTGGATTCGATTCTCGCATCAAGACAATTATTTGTGTGCCCGACAGATATTGTTTCGGGTTTGTGTTGTGGGACCTTAGTCCTTCGTAAATATAGATACCCACGACACAGGTTTTGCCTACTGTGAGGACTATGTGTGTGACTGTTGGGTGTGTTAATTTATTTACTGTTAATTTTTTCACATTCTTCACATCATAACCCACCGAGAATTTCAATTCAAAATAATGCGAGACCATCTTGCGTGAACAAATTAATGAAACAGTGTTTGTATGTAAGCTCCCGCCTGCCTCATTGTCGCTGTTATTATTTTGCATATGAGGTGGGGAATTTCGTCGCGCTAAAGTGCTGAATATTTCGAATATAAGGCTGGCTGCATGCGGTAGATAGTGAGTTTATTTTTTTATACACCAGACGCCTAGAGCATGTCTATATGCTCATCGACCATATTGCTATCACTATACACAATTTACCAGAACAGTTATGGACAGATATATAGCCGAACCAGTTTCTCAACCATATATCAGAAAGTTAGGTAAAACGATAGGTAGACGAAGTACTAGTTTTGTTTTTTATGTATCAAAATTCAGTTTATCACGTAACCGATAGAGGCGCTGTATATTTTCTCAAATTTATGGTTGAGCTACAGAACTGAAAATGATTCAAGCTTCCGGAAATTACGTTTACTGTACGAAACACAATAGTAATCAATTCGTAGTTAACTGTTAGAGAGTGATTACCCCAGTCGAGCAGTGCTATTCATGTTGCAGATACAACTGCATAAAGCAGGATTCTATCAATTCAAAATTATAATCTAACAAAAGAAGAGGAAATGCCGCGTGACACCGAAATATTATGGTAAGATGTGACAAAGAACTACTTTATCGAAATATGATTATGACTGAACATGAATTAACAAGCAAAAGTAAAAACGTAAGACGACTTGAAGGACCAGTATCCAGAGCCGTAAAATGAACTATAAAAAAACTTCGCTGTTAGTTCCAAAGTAGTCATTGATCCAGAGTATTCCGTGTAGATAAGAATCAGTGCGACAAAAAGTCGTCCTACAAACCCGTCTCTGCTGCTACGTTACAGCCCAGACAATAAGGAGTTACGCCATCACCACCCGACAAAGCAGCCATTAAATTCAGCAAAGTACACACAAACCGCAACGGCGCAGTTTGCCGAGATAATTCGTCTTCAGACAGCGTTGTACGTGCGTGTGTACATAATAGAAGTAAACTTAGCAAAAGGAATAACGAAGTTAGACAATGGTTTATGTTCCTAACCGAGTAGTGTTAGTCTTCACTACCGTCTTAGCAGTGCTCAATAAATTTAAACTTCTCTAATCTTTTTTTATTCTGCGGGAGAAATACATCTTACGAACATTTTCTCGAGTAAGGAAGATAGTCATGCCGGACTCGCCGACCTTCCGACCCAGTTCACCCGTGTGACTGATATATCGAGATTCTTGTTAATTATCCTATGTCGGGTATCGAAAAAGCCCACGGTTGCCCAGGGGACAGTCCCAGTGGGTCTTATGTAAACTCTGGGTAGCAGCCGTAACTGCCCTACAGGATGTTTTTTCGACTGGTCTCGTCTTACACTTCTCATTGGGCATTTCTAAGTAATCCGTAAATTGTTTAGTGTCTATTTTCTTGATGTAACGGTAGGCAGCGGCTTTGCTGTGCCCTGGTATTGCAGAAGTCTATGGGCGGCGGTGACTACTTACCATCAGGTGGCCCGTCTGCTCGTCTATAGAGGCACTAAAAAAAAAAAAATATATAATTAACGAACGGTGGGTACGCTTTTGCCCAGGAGTGGGATATTTATGGGTTTAAGTAATTTTTAATTTTTATTAACCGACTTCAAAAAAGGAGGAGGTTAACAATTCGTCGGAATCTTTTTTTTTATGTATGTTACCCGATTACTCGAAGACGCCTGGACCGATTCGAGAAATTCTTTCTTTGTTTAAAAGGGTATACTTCCCAGGTGGTCCCATTGGCACCAAGTCAGGATCTGATGATGGGATCTCCGAAAAATCAAGGGCAACCCTCAAATTTTATAGTGACGCATAATTTGTTTCTTATTGAAGTCGGTGTACTTTTTATGAATAAAAAACTTATAATATACCCAGCACGGGGTGGAGTACCTTCAAAACAATATATAATAGCCTGGATCATTTACTGTCCCATTTATGCTCCGCCATTAATAAAAGACACATTATTATTCAAAATTCTAAGGTATGCAGATTTTCTTATGGCGTTATTCTTAACCATCAAGTCAGTGACAATTAATAAAATAGCCAACACGCCTAGATGTTGTGAAAGTTTAAGTTAATATTATAATTAATAAAAACACAAAGAGATATAGAAAAAAATAATAAAACAGAATAGAGTTTCTTAAATAAAAACAACATATATTTCTTTATATTAATATAACAAAATATTAAGTACGATATAAACAGTACGCAGCTCACACAGAAAAGGGAGTCAAGAGCAGTGGCATAGAAGGGGCATGACGGCATAAGAGAGCATCACACCATCAAGCTATACGAGTCGGCTTTACTGTCAAGGTGCGTCAATAGACGTCTCTCTTCGTCTGGGTCCTTTAGGCGTAGTGTGAACAAGCTAAACAGCAGGCCGGCATGATTGTGTTGAGTAGCGAAGGATAGACTGTATCTTGCTACTTGATACTCTATCTGGACGGCACTGCGCTTACCATCAAGTGCAAAGTGGTCACTTTGCCGCGCCAGAATAAAAAATAAAAAAAACATCAAATGAACTCACGTGTATAATTGAAACTGCATAAATGCGAAAAGCTGGTTCAAACCCGCGACATTCATGTCGACTGTCTATACAAACCCCCACTAGACTCGTTAGATAAAACAATAAATAAATCCAAACATATCTCCATGACAACAAGCAATCAGGATATATATTCAGCTTGATTAAATTTGTTTGCATACGATGCGAGACACTCGAATAAAATAAATCATATTACATAACCTAATATTAAAATCCAGAATATTAATCTCGATTTTATCAGGGTAGACCGTCTTATTTACCGAGTAGCAACATATAAATAAATAACACCCAACAGTCACACACATAGGCCCAATCCCACACTAAGACACAAGTCTTGTGTTGTGGGTATCAGGGAATACCGAGAGACTTTCGGTTCCACAACACTCAGACCCCGGCCACAAATGTCTGTCTGTCACATAAACATTTCTACCGGTCTGGGAATCGAACCCACAGCCTCTCGTTTCACAGCCGGATACTCGCCTACTGCGCCACGAAGTCTGTCAACATATGTATGCTATAACCCGTGATGTAGGCGTTTTACGTTACTGACTGTTGTAAACATTTCATTTCGAAAACGACATTACCCGATATTGGATGCGTGAAAGGGCCGCATGCATTTAAATTATACAATTACACCGGTTCTATATTGAATAAGATTTTTCACGGAGTGTGAAAATGTGACATTTGTAGTCTGAATTGAGTGCTCATATTATGTGTTTTATTTTATTTATTTATACACTTCATATACAATGTATATAGACGGACTTAATGCCAAAGGCATTCTCTCCCAGTTAACCTTAGTTATTCTTCTGGAAGTTTCAATAGTACTTGGGATATTTACGTAGTTGTAAGAGTTCAGACGAAATCACATAGTATGCGCCGACGTTAGGTGTGCTAACTATGATGATATTTGAAACCCTTCTTACTTTTTGCCTAAATGAATGGTCTGGCTCGAACTGGTTATAACCAGTATAGAAAACTGAGAAGCTTGCTGTTTAGTTTCGTACTCAAAATAAGATCGCTGGATCTTTTCTGGACCTTTCTCTTCCCAACCTCTATTCCTTTCCTTGAAGCCCAACAACGCATCCATGATTCTTCTGGTGTAGCACTCATGATTACCATCAAACGATCCAGTTGCTCATACATATGTCTGTCATCAGCACATAGTTCCTGCCTCATTCTGCGACTAATCGCAAGTGTACTTCCCACCTTAACGCAATAAACTGCGCATTAGACAATGTTCCACCGAAGCTTCGAACTAATGAGATAGTCGTCAGCACCTATCGCCCCGCACCCTCGACCCCCGTTCCGATGTAAACGAGATGAAATGTGACGTCAAATTTGTAGCTGTCATTGTTTGCACGCCACTTCATTTGTTTTATTGTGCGAAGGAATGAAACTTGCGATTGTTTTGAAAGCGAGCGTTGTAGTTCCATCTGGCGGTTTCCAGATATTTGGAATATTATAGTCGAATGTTCTGGAATTAGATGTTAGCGAAGTATAAAGTATAATTAGTTTGTAATTATTTGCTGTATTTGTACTGGTTTTTGGACCATAACCGTTGCTGCTTTCTGCAAATTAGACGGTATTATAAATGGAATGGATTCAAATACGTCGGTCGGTCGGTCTGGGGTTAAAATTAAAGTTATCACATACGGGTACCCTTTCGGTGATACATGTGTGTGTAATTTTGTATAACTATAATAATAATACCAGCCCTGTATTAAACGCTGTCTCAATATGTACGGGCCAATAAGAGAGCCACGCCTTAGTCCACCACGCTAGCATAATACGGGTTGATAGACTTGACACACCTTCAAAACTCTTATTTAGAATTCTCAAGTTTGTAGGATTTCTCACGATGATTTCCTTAAAAGTTTCAGACACGATAATTAACAATGAACAATCCACATGTAGCTTCGAAAAGCCAGAAATGTATGCCATATGGTTTAGAACCAGCGACTTTCGTCTCGGCATTTCGTAACCATTTTTTTTCCTGGCACTGAAAAGTGACCACACTGCACCTGATGGTGCGCAGTGCCGTCCAGTTACAGTATTCAGTAGCGAGAGACAACTGTACCTCGCTTTTCGATGCAATCATGCTGGCCTGCAAACTTCTAACAAGGTTATCAATGCAAATCAAATTTATGTATTGAATGTTTAGCTATAAATTCAACAAGTTATTCAGCCTTACCTTTTTGCCAGTTAAATTAATCAATATCCGCTCACGTGTAAACAAAAAACCATTCATTCAACCGGCTTTGAATTTCATAAACAAATTTAAAACAAATCCGGGTTTCGTGTAAATCGATCCGTAAAATCACATTAATCCGTATCGTGTTTATTTTGTTTAAAGTCTAAATACGGAGTTCACGTCTATCAGATGTTAAAACCTAGTGTGAATGGAACGAGCAAGTCATTGGTTCCGTATGCAAAATTTTATGAGTATACGAGGTTCAGGTAACTGAAGTTAAATGCTTTTTTCAACAGATTTCAAAAAGAGGTTATCAATTTGTTATTATTTATGTAAACTGTATTACATACAAATATGGTTCATCTAACATTAAACATAGTATTTATTTTTCGGGATAAAAAGTAGTCCATCATATGCGCGATCGAATGATCTAACTAAATTCAAAATTTTCAGGATGTTTCGTCCAGCCGTTTTTACTCAAAAACGGCAGGACCAAATGTCGTTAAAATCGAACATACAGACAGACAGATAGACAGACAAAAATTTATAAAACTGCAAAATCGGGATCATTCAGTCATAATGAACATTTCACTCAAAATCGGGTACATTACGCAAATGTACAGACAGACGCTACAGATTTATATATTAGTATTGTTAGTCACAATCGTCAAAGTCAGAATATGCTACTTTTCGAGGAAGTTATAACAATGAAATATTACTTAAACATTAGTAAAAACCGACTAAGATACAACAGGGTCTATGCGTGCATAAGTAACTTGAATGTATAGTTAAGACTAGCTGTTGCCTGCGGCTCCGCCCGCGTGTAAGTTATTTTTGGGAGAAAGAGATCCATCGGACCCTATATATCATTGTTGCATGGGATATTAAGAATAGGGTTGAATTTAATGCCAAGAAAACCTAGGTGTGCCCGTTATCATGCGTTAAATCCCCATTTTCTACTTTTTAACTTTTGGGGATTACTAAAATGGCTATTAAAAAATAAGGGTTGATCGTAGAAGGGTGAAAATTGAGGATTGTATGTATTTTTGTATGTTGTATCATAAAAAAATAGAAATTAAAAATTTTATCTAAAAAATAAAAAAAAATTAGGGTTGGACTACCCCTAACATTTAGGGGGATGAAAAATAGATGTTGGCCGATTCTCATAGATACCGGATAAGCACAAAAAATTTCATCAAAATCGGTCAAGCAGTTTCGGAGGAGTATGGCAACGAAAACTGTGACACGAGAATTTTATATATTAGATATATTATAAGTTCAGTCAATATACAAAGCGATCTATACACGGAGTTTCTCTACGTGACTGGCTTTAGAAATTGACTTTTGCTTTGAAAACAGTACTGTCGACTTAACTCCACTTTGGTAATGTAATGTGAAATTATAGGGGGAAGTCATGAAGAATAGCATCAAAGGCGTTTAGGAATTAATGGGATTATGGCATAGTAGTAAATGTAGAGCGGATCATTGGATCGTGCAATATTTTTAAGTTGTTAAAAGTTATTACTATCATTTTGTGACGACATAAAACTCAGTTCGCCACGTGATCGTTTAAAATAAAGCTTTCAAGACGTCAGGACTAATAAAGTAAAATTAACCATGATACAATCCGTAAAATTATTTTTATTTCAAACTTAAATTATTTGAAATGATATAGTAAATCAACGCTTTAGACAAGTTTATCTACAGATAGAAACTACGATCTTGACCAGGGTTTTACCACCGTCAAAACTAAGTAATCATTTGTTATTTTTTCAGACACTAAATAAGATTCTGTTATTTTCATATTTTTTTTACTCATAGCCTGGATGAGGGCCCACCCATGATCCTCTTGGTGTACTGGGTGTACATGGGAGTTGGAGATCTCTTACTAACGATTCCGAATTTGATTCAAACCCCGTTACTGTGTGAAAAGGTAACAAACATACGCGCAAACTTTCGCATTTATGATAATGGTGTAATAAAGCAATTGCACAAATTTTGAGATTGTCAAAAACAGACTTAGCTTAAGCTTGTGTACGCAAAAAGGTAAGACAATTTCCACTGGAAAACCAATTTGTTTATACATTTTCATACTTGTTTTAGAGACAGAGTCTATGTATGTCTATATCGGACATGATTTTCAATCTCACGTGGTTTGCGAAAAATTACAATCGAACCTAGTACCTCGCCAGCTTCACAGACTCAGTACGCCATCACTGAACCAGCACATATACTTGAAATCTTAACAGTATAAATTATACAAAAATAACTATCTCTAAAATTAACTCAGTGCTAATCGAATAATTATGAATTTTCACACATCGACCCTGAATTACGGAAAGCTATCATAAATTCACTTCGAATGTTTTTTCACGTCTGGATTTCAACCTGGGTAGAGTTCAGTATGCAGCCGAATAAACAATATTCGGTTATTTCCGTGCGAGGCTAGATTATCTCCAACCGTCGGTCAGATTGATCTGAGTTTGTAAAATTGAATAGTGAATTTAAGAGCAACATTGTGGGAACTAAATGTAATAATCTATAAAAATCGGTAATATATAGTAACTATGTAACACTTAGCTATGGGTATTTTTTTGTTTAGTGCCTCGATAGGCAGACGAGCAGACGGGCCATCTGATGGTAAGAAGTCACCGCAGCCCATAGACTTCTGCAATGCCAGGACACAGCAAAGTCTCTGCTTACCGTTATGGTGGGTGTCATATTTTCAGCAACATTATATGTTAAACAAATTTCTGATATTTTTTTATTACCCATAAAGCCGGATTTTACCTCCAACGTACAAGTGAACGTAAATTTATAAATAAATAAAACAAGACGAGACGCAGCCTTGGTCTGTTAAAAAATGACGAGCTCTTTCAAACAAACTTTTACGACAATATTTATTTAAACTGGAATGGACGATGTCTTTGTCAGATCACAAATTATACATATACCAGAAGCAATTAAGAGACGATAGGCATAGCGAAGACGGTTACTGATAATTAACGAGGAACTCTAGTTGATTTAGAGGAGTTACGCAATTTGCTTTCAGTTTGCCAGCGACCGTGCTCCCTCCTTCATATGATCCTGGGTCCTTTAGGCGTAGTGTGAAGAAGCTACACAGCAGGCCGGCATGATTGTATTGAACAGCGAGGGATAGATTGTCTCTCGCTACTTGATACTCGGACTGGACGGGACTGCGCTACTCATCAGGTGCAGTGAGGTCACTTTGCCGTGCCAGAATTTAAGAAAATTACTCAATCTTCAGATTTAAACTAAATTTACTACTAATTTACATAATACGCACGACATAAACCGAATACGATTACCAATAAAATCACGAGAAATATCCCGAAACATAAATTAAAATAAAAAAAAAATACACATGCATTGATAACTTTGAAGTCTCTCCTTTCCATCTTTGGAGTTTCTCTTTTAAAAGTCATCCAGTTTAACAATTATAATTCTGTCAAAGTGGCCACACTGCACCTGATGGTAAGCGCAATGCCGTCCAGTTAGAGTAACAAGAAGCGAGAGACAATCTATCCCCCGCCACTCAACACAATCTTGCCGGCTTGCTTCTTATTTATTTATTTAACACACTTTATACATTCAAGTATAGGTGTACTTAATGCCAGAGGCATTCTCTGCCAGTCAACCTGACGTAGTGCAGAGATACAAGAAGGTAGGTGCTAAAATATAATTCTACGTTAGAAGAATATATTAATATCTACACATATACTATAACAGAATAAAACTTACACATATAAATATAATAAGTCTATATAAATATAATATAGTTAATTATAATAAATATACACACACTACGCCATGGGTAAGAAGGTGAAGAAGCGGTCGAGGGTCTAGTGTCAGAGTACTCAGAAGGCCGCAACACGGGAAAACATCGTACCCCAACTGTATACCCCCTACAAAACTACTACTACTATTTGTGTTACATACATTTGTTTCGGGTCTGGGTGTTGTGGGACCGTAGTCCCTCGTAGTTCTTGAAACCAACGATACTGTTGGGTTGGGTGTCTTAACTTTCGGTCTAATTTCATATCAATACAATATCACGATTGTCGTCATTTAACTAGTTTGGAAATATATCTTGAACTCTTTAAATTACTAGAAGCAACCCGATGCAGTACCATTTTGCAGTATATAAAACTGTAAAGATATCTACTTTTTAAAAGTTCTTTTGAGTGGCACTGTCCGCATTGGTCCAAATTGTTCTAAATTACCTTGAGATCCTTACCAACAAACTTCTTTAGAGCAGTAAATTGAAACACAATTACGACAGCCTCCGTGGCGCAGTTGGCGAGTAGCCGGCTGTGAAACGAGAGGCCGTGGGTTCGATTCCCACACCGGGACAAATGTTTGTGTGCGAGACAGATATTTGTGTCCGGGGTCTGGGTGTTGTGAGACCGAAAGTCTCTCGTAGTCCCTGATACCCACAACACAAGACTTGTATCTTAGTGTGGGGTCGGGGCTATGTGTGTGACTGCTGGGTGTTATTTATTTATATTAAAAAAAATTACAACTAACGAGCGAACTGTGGAAACGCTCCATTATTTGAAAGTATGAGGATCAGAGGCTGGTATTTTCTATAAATTGTTTATGAATCGCTTTGTTTCCAATGTTTTGTTGGACAAAGTTGGGCAGTCTGTAACTAATGATAGAAATTATATAACATTGAATATTGTTTGTATAAAGGGCAAATTTGATAAACTTCGACACTTATTATGTAGATACTGTAATGTTAATGGTCATATTAGTATGTTTATTTGAAAGTTAATGAATCTATTGTAAGATGACAGTTAGGAAGCGATATTTTTTATTATTAATATTTTTCAAAATACAATTAAATTAACTTTTATACCAGTTGATTATTTATATTCACAAAACACAAAAAAAAAACAAGAAAAATACTTAAATAATTTTTATATATAAACTAGTTAGATATAATAAAATAAATTTAAATAAAAAAATGCACGGCAAAAATATAATTTATATTGAAAAGTTCACAAAAATATATAATATTTACCAATAGCAATATTTTTTATTATCACGCCATTTTTCACAATGTTTTTTTGCGCCACCGACCCAATAGCGATACCTACATTAACGAATCTCAAAGTCTCGTCATTAAAAATACTTATCTACACTTAGCAACGTTTAACATCCAAAATAACTTAGCCTGGGTATAAAGGTCGGTGGTTAGGCCGGCACTCTACGTTCAGCGATCCGCGCGCAACACATTTTCCGCCTCGGGAAATGTGAAAATGTGCCGTACACCGACCCGGGAGAAACGTTGCCATGTGAATTTACACGAATAACTTTTATATTCTTCATATTTGATTTCAACTTTCTATTTAGAAATACTCAGTATCAGCCCGGAGTATGGAATTGTGCTCGGTATCGCGATAGGCTCGCCCCCTATCACATTATGATATCGTAATAATATCGGCGAAAAATTATTTAAAATTTAACTGAATACATAGATTTTGCTATCCTTTATATTTGGTTTAGTATTTTGAAGCATATATCTGTATATATAAAAGAAGAAACTGACTGACTGACTGACTGACTGATCGATCAACGCACAGCCTAAACGGCTGGGGTTAGAGACTTGAAATTTTGACAGTAGATACCTTTTATCACGTAGGCATCCACTAAGGAAGGGTTTTTGGAAATACCACCCCTAAGGGGGTAAAACAGGGGATGAAAGTTTGTATGAAAATCCGTCATTTTTAAGTTAAACGCATGAATATTGGTATTTTGTATTGTATACTTTTTCTCCCAAACATGACCTCCACGCGGGCGGAGCCGCGAGCAACAACTAGTTATGCCATAGAATTACACACTCAATTTAACCAACGCCTGAAAACTTGTCTATAAATACTTTAATAACTATACCTTTGACTCTGTGTTGTTATAACTACCTCGAAACACACTAGCTCGAAATGGTATCGTCTTATCAAGAATTACGAGGGACTACGGTCCTATTCTGCCTCGGTGGCGCAGTGACTGCCTCGGTGGCGCAGTTGTAATTGCGCATGCGTTACGACTGCTGCTGTGCTGAGGTCTCGGGTTCGATCCCCGGGTCGGGTAAAGTGATATTGGGTTTTTCTATCTAGAAATTCTCAGTATTAGCCCGGAGTCTGGAATCTGTGCCCGGTATGGCGATAGGCTCACCCCCTATCACATTATGGAACTGAAATTCGGCGAAAAGTGGGTGTACTGGTTACACCTCTGCCTACCCCTTCGGGGATTACAGGCGTGAGTGTATATGTATATATGTATGTACGGTCCTATAATACCTAAGCCCGAAACAAATACTTATAGATTACACACACATTTGGCTCGTGCAGGAATCGGACCCTCAATCGAACTAACCTGCTACGCCATAAAGGCTGTGTTATAAAAGTATTATTTTTCATATATTTTTTTACTCTTTCTCTACATTATGATTGAATTACAATAAGTTTATCAGCAGAATACTAGATATTATCAGTTTAACAGTTTCACGACGCAGGCTGGTTTTAAGCGTTTGAAAAAAGTATTTTAAGGAGTAAAGTACGGTTTCACGGTGAAGGAAAACATCGTGAGGAAACCTGCATACCTGAGAATTCTCATAAGAATTTCGAAGGTATGTGAAGCCTACCAACCAGCATTAGGCCAGCGTGATGGACTAAGGCTTAAACCCTCTCATTAGTAAAGTAGGCCCGTGTCCAGCAGTGGGGCAACGTTTAATACAGGGCTAGTATTACTATAAAGCAAATCACGGTTTCACAATAGAAAGCGGCTTTGCTGTGTCAGGACACATAGACTTCTGCAATGCCAGGGCATTGCAGAAGTCTATGGGCGGCGTCTACTTATCATAAGGTGGCCAGTCTGCTCGTCTGCCTATCCTAGGTAGTAAAAAAAATGATCAGTTTTTGCCGGGAAACATTTCGTAATACTGCTCCATTTTCACTCAGTCATTCATTTACTATTAAATATTCATTCGAAAACATGAAAGCATGTGGAAGTAAAAGAACGCACCAAAACATTCAACCTCACAACACATTCAAAATAATAAGTACCCTGCATCTTTAAGAGTACTTAAGAAGTGAACAAAGGGTCGTTGGGCCTCGGTGTCATTTAGAGTAACCTGTTGCGAACCGCAAACGTTTCAAATCGTCGTCTCTTTTCTCAAATGACGTAGGTTAGAAATTGTATTATAGAGACGGTCTTTTCGGCTTACTTCGGGTAAATTTTTATATTTCTCAGAAATAAGATTTTTTTTATCCTGCCACGGCAAAGTGAACGCACTGCACCTGATCTAAAAAAAAAACTTAAAATATATAGATCGAAATAAATATTAAAAATATTTTTGCATATTAAATCTGTGGCAGCTATTAAATATAGCAGTGACAGCCTAGTTGGTTGCGGTACGGACTGTCAACAAGAAATTCCTATGCTCGAAACCCAAATGGCATACACCTCTAATTTTCCTAAAGTTACGTGTATTTACTTTGTAATTAACACTTGCTTCAACCGTGAAAGAAAACATCGTCAGGAAACCTGCATACCTGAGAATTCTCATAAGAATTTAGAAGGTATGTGAAGTCTACCAACCCACATTAGGCCAGCGTGTTGTACTAAGGCCTAACCACTCTCATTAGTAGAGGAGGCCCGATTCCCAGCGGGACAATGTTTAATACATGGCTAGTATGAAATCTATGGAAAATTTATAAATTCGATGATGCACCTTTTAAAATTATTAAAAACGTACGTAACGAGAATTTCACATAAATAAAAAAAATATATAATTTTATTTTGAAACACCCTATGGCACGTATTATATAGGTGACTGAAATTGTATCTCAAGTAATAATTTCTTGACATTAACTACTTGTAGTTAGTTGCAAACAGTAGTAACATTATAAATAACGGACAGAGAGTTGGACGTCTCACAGGCCATTACTCTTTGTTGCCAGTCATAAATACGATAAAATCGTAAACATGACTTACTCGGTGTTGCAAACAAGCGGCGATTGTATTATTTTGTTGGTTCAGAGAAAATTGATTATATGAGAGTTAGTGGCAACGTCTTTACCGCAATGAATTCGTTCAAGAACAATTGAAATTGTGCTTCTGGTCACTTTATTTTAATTTAAAGACATTTTGACAGCATCCGTGACGCAGTGGCTGAGAGGTTGTGAAACGGGAAGCCGGGCGTTCGATTCCCGCGACAATAGTTCGTGTGAGAAATAAATATTTGTTTCGAGTCTGGGTGTTGTGAGACCGAAAATCTCTCGTAGTTCCCGATACTCACGACCAAAATAATTATACCTTACTGTGTGTTTGGCTTTATGAGAATTTTGGATGTTATTTATTGTTATTTTATGAATCAAGTTGATGAGTGCCGTACAGTGTTATATGTATATTACCTTATATTTAAAATAACTGATTGGTAACTCTGTCTACCAGCTGGCGACCGCTCTGCTTACTTTGTATTTTAGGAAAATAAATATAAAAAGTTCACTATGAAAAAAAACTTCTTTAATTTTGTTTAATCTTTATACAAATCTATAGAACGCCGAAAAAATAGTAAAAATCACTCAAACAAAGGCGAATCTTAAGATAATAATCAGTATGAGTGTACACACGTGCGCTTATCCCGCCTACGACCGCTGCGATTTATGACGTCGTGCAGACTTTACGATTACGAGTTTTAAAGAAAAGTGCAAACCATTACGAGAAGCCTAACCAAGGATAGACATGATGATTGTGAATATGACTGTAAATGAACGCCGTATGTTAAGCTTTAAATTTTTGAAGCGTTTCATTGTTGAAGCATTTACGGGACTGTGTCACTGTGAACTCAGAACTAATAATACACTGTCGCACACATAGCTCTAACCCTACACTAGATCAAACCAATATCGTGGGTATCAAGACCTACGAGCTACTATAAAACTAATTAACATTTGTGTTGTGGGGTCGAACGGCCCTCGAATTTACAACCGGCTATTCGCCATATGTGCCACATAAGTTAATAATTATAACTTTAGTCCATAATTCAGTGTTCTAAAATCTTACGGGTCTGAAGCATATTAACTAAAAAAATCCACATTGGAAGAAAAACTAAATAAAAAATTACACATTGAAATATTACGCATAAATTGGCCACCTCCTTGGCGCCGTAGACGAGAAGCCAGCTGTGGAACGAGAGGTCGATCCAAACACCGAGACAAATATTTGTGTGACAGACAGATGTTTGTTTCGGGTCTGGGTGTTGTGGGACTTTACTTCGTAGTTGTAAATACCCATGATGCAGGTTTGACGTATGAGTTAGGATCTTGTGTATGACTGTTGGATGTATTATTATTAATATGCCCGATACAGTAAAACTTTGAGTACAGTTCAACTCCACGTGAGATACTTCTTTTAATAGCAGTAGTGAAATAACCACCGCAACTGCTCGTACGTAGAGTGCAGTCTAAAAGTGATTAGTTATCACCATTCACACGCTGCGTCAGACAGAGTTATATTTTCATTTTTTTTCAAGAGTAGCACAACACATCTTTTGATGCTAGTTGTTGTACAATCAACGTCGTTACACACTGATCAGAATTGCGACTTATTAACCGACTTCAAAAAAAGGAGGAGGTTAACAATTCGTCGGAATCTTTTTTTTATGTATGTTACCCGATTACTCAAAGACGCCTGGACCGATTCGAGAAATTCTTATTTTGTTTAAAAGGGTATACTTCCCAGGTGGTCCCATTGGCACCAAGTTAGGATCTGATGATGGGATCTCAGAAAAATCGAGGGAAACCTTCAAATTTTATAGAGACGCATAATTTGTTTTTCATTGAAGTCGGTGTACTTTTTATGAATTAAAAAAACTTTATTTTACACTAGAGATTACAGCGCGTTCATTACACAATATGCGCTTGTATGTATGTTTTTTTCAATAAGTTAAATCCATAATTTACTCGTAACTTTATTAGTATAAATTAAAATCACTAACAGCTATATCAAAGAATAACACAACAGATTTAGGCGACACTTTTGGGAACACTTATAAAAAATTCGTTGAGTCCATTTTTTTAATAACAGCAAATTTAACATTGCAATTTCTTTGAAATATTTTTTACTATTTGTGCTACGTCAAATTCAACAATAATAAGTGCCCTAATATAATTCCGTTCATGAGTAGTCTTAATTGATATTGACAACATTGCATATGCGCAAGCTTTGCAAATAATTCAATATTTGTCGTAAGAAAACAGCGAAAGTTAACGTATGAGAACATAAAAACTTCTTAAAACCTTTTGTACATATTGAAGATTGCATCAGATAGGGCTTTGGTGTTGATTTTACTGCATTTCGAAATCGTTTGCGTATGTACACTCGTTAACATAATCCATAAGTGGTGAGATCATTCGCTTTTAGAGTTTAGGTAGATTATCATACATACGTAAACATTTCCATATCTTTGCGGGATAAACATCCCGGCCTAGAACGAAAATTGCCTGAAATGGCTTTGTAAAAACGATATGAATTGTTAAAAAATATCTTTTTTTATTATTCATGCGTTACGACTGCTGTGCTGCGGTCTTCGATTCCATTCCCGAGTCGAGTAAAGTGATATTGGGTTTTTCTATTTAGAAATACTCAGTATAAGTCTGGCAGTCTGGTATGGCGATAGGCTTGTGTGGGACCGCACTAAATTCGGCAAAAAGTGGGTTAAAAGTTACACCTCTAACTACCCCTTCGGGGATTACAGGCGTGAGTGTATATGTATGTGTATATTCTATAGAAATATATAAAATACTGTATAGTTGATTTATTATTTTTAACCACATTTTATATTATTTTCGGTCTGATTCGACCCAATTACTGTGTATAAAAATATAAATTACTTATAAGAATTGTATTTATGGTTTATCGCCTGTCCGCGTGTTTAATATCAAGTTTAGGCTGAGGTGTACATTATCAATTAATTAATACTATGTTCTACATAAATATGTTTATTGTAAGCGAATCACAAAAATCAATCCCTGCGTCGTTTAGCCTTCTATTTATACCGTTGCTTATACGTCTAGAAATATGACACTTTTTTATGTCTGAATAGGCAGACGAGCAGACGGGCCACCTGGTGGTAAGTAGACACCGCCGCCCATAGACTTCTGCAATGCCAGGGCACAGCAGAGCCGCTGCCTAACATGTCGACTCGGGTGTCCAATGTTGTTAACACACTCTTCGTTTGGCATCCAATGCGGTCATCGTGAAACTGAATAATGAGCTATATTTAATAGGTACTAACTGTTTTCGATTTCATTATTACGAAACACGCAACAAAACATACATTTTGTAACGCTTCAGCGAACCGACGATTGATACACGATCGTAAAATATTAATATATATGTCAAAATTAACGTCGCCATATAAACGTGTCGCTCGTCAATTCCTACAAATGTTCCGATACACTCGCACTAATAGTTATTTATGTACCCCTCATAAGTCATGCGAATGAAAACATTATTTGTTGATCGTTAACGTTTATAATTGAGTGCTTTGTTTTAGCGCTGTGACAATGTTGCGCGTGTCTGTACTTACTGTGGGTATGTGTAAATATTTAGGTGTCGCGTGAATCCCGGTCTTTATTTGAAGTAAAACCTCCTCCTGTACAGTCTATGTATATGATTAACAAACCACCGTTTGCTCACGTAAATAACACGGTTGCAAAAGGTGAGTAAGGTGGTGACGGTAGGCAGCGGCTTTGCTGTGCCCTGGCATTGCAGAAGTCTATGGGCGGCGGTGACTACTTACCATCAGGTGGCCCGTCTGCTCGTCTGCCTATCAAGAAAAAAAAAAGGTGAATTTATTCTCCAAGTACTATGTAAGTATCGTAGTGTTACGAAGTTATTTAGAAGAAAATAATTGTATCAAGTGGCATTGCGCCTACGATCAGTCGCAGCGTGTTCACTGTTCAAAATATAGAAATATCGTTACATTCGTTTTACCAATATTCAAAATATAAAAAAAGTATATTTTTCAATCTAGAAAGTTTTAATAATCCTTAATGAAAAATCTGATATCAAATGATTATAATTGCATGTTCAAATTGCTGTTTATACTTGTAATTACACGTAACACAATTATTCTTAGTAGTAAATGTCTTGATAATAATATAATCAAAGCAAAATTGCGAGAGCTGACAGAAATCGAATAAAGTCGTAGTGTACAAGCAGGACTGTCAGTAGATCTTAATTATATACTGACAACAAAATCTATTCCTTATCAGTTGAATCCCCCTAAAGCAATACAAACAAAAGGAAGCCAACGTCGTACTTTAATATAGCACAAACGCAGATCTTACAGTGACATTTACAATATCATTAAAAAAACGAACAATAAATCGCGCGCGTGCGAGCACCCTAATTTGTTTGCGTTACGACTAGGGATGTAAACAAGGACGATGGTTGACGAAAGGTCGGAAATCTTCAGAAATGCCACTTAATCTCCGGTATCGGTTCCGGTGGTAACAGAATTGGTGTTTTGCGAGAACGATTGCTTGGCTTGTTTGAGTCCCTTTAGTTATTTACACTATATCTTTTTAGTTTATGTCTTTCGATATCTAATAATGAGATATAAAGCGAACTGAAAGTTTATGAATTCAGAGAATTCATTATTTTTATCAAAGGTTTAGTTGATAGTTATTTCGGATTCCATAGAATTCCATCGCATTCTGTAGTTGAAATATCGAAAATTATGTAATTGATATTAATCTGAAATCCAATTGTTTAAATAAATTACACACACACATACACTCACGCCTGTAATCCCCGAAGGGGTAGGCAAAGGTGTAACTAGTACACCCACTTTTCGCCGAATTTCGGTCCCATAATGTGATAGGGGGCGAGCCTATCGCCATACCGGGCACATTTTCCAGACTCCGGGCTAATACTGAGAATTTCTGGATAGAAACCCCCAATATCACTTTACCCGACCCGGGGATCGAACCCGAGACCTCAGCACAGCAGTCGTAACGCATGCGCAATTACAACTGCGCCACCGAGGCTAGTCAATAAATTAAATATATTACTTTTTAAATTATAAGGAAAATGGAATACATAAAAATAAATTGATTAAAATAAGATATGAACAAAGAGGGCTTAAGACGACTGATCAAGATAAAATGGAATAGAAAGACAAAATACAAGAGAATAACATTATATTTTTTAGGGTTATCCGTTTCTCAAATAACAGTTTAATCTTCGAAAAAACAGAAAAGTTTGTGCGGAAACTCACTGTATGCACAACCCTAAAGTCAATAAGCATTTTTACAGATGCGTTCCGTTTTACGTCTAATGCTTTGATGTATATAAATTGTTTACCAACCGATCGATATTGTAGCAGGGTTTACCCTTTCTGACGCGCTAATAATTATTATAAAACTTTGTGAAACATAATCAAGGTTTTCGTTTAATTTGGTAACTATGCACCCAGTAGAAATGCAATATTTTTAATCGGAAGACTGTAATTTGTTAACTGTAATCATTTCGGATTCCCATATGGCAATAGGGTCACCCATAGATGACGAAAATTTAATCGTAGAAGAGTGTTTTTTTTTAACTAAGATGGTGGCAAACAAGCTGACGACCCGTCTGATGGTAAGCAGTTACCGTAGCCTATGGACGCTTGCGATACCAGGAGCATCACATGCGCGTTGCCGACCCTTCATAAACATATTTACTCCCTTCTTAAAGAACCCTATACTGTAGTCCCCTTGGAAAACCTTGGCAGGGAGCTCATTCCACAATCGGAGCGTTCGCGGGAGGAAAATCCTCTGAAACCGTGCTGTGCGACCATTTGCGATTGCATTAAACATTCCTGTTTTATAATAATACACCCAACAGTCGCACACATAGTAGAACCTGTATAATGCGTATGAGAATTTACGAGAGACTCGGTATACAACAAGGCTCCAACAGAAGAACCCAAAACAAATATTTGTACTATTGTTAAATGCCTAGATAAATTAACGATTTAAATTCACACTGGCTGGATCCAAATGAGACCAAAACACGTCAATACAATAGTATCGATACATTAATTTAAATTTAGAACAAAATAAGTACTTTCCTGAACACAACTAACTCAATTCCCGGTGACACGTAGAACTTAATAGCCGAGTCGCTGTGTTAACAATTTTAGTACGCTATTAGAAATGTAAAAGATTGCCACGTTATGTCCAATCGTATTCCATACCCTATTAACAGACCATCTGTGTAACGCACTACTATGTTACATCGCTCTTTTTTACCCGAGTGCCCCAATTAAAGTAACAGACCTATGATTTCACGATACACATCATTAACCGAAATATGTTCGGTGGTGACTTTATTAGTTTTTTTTTAAATTGACAACGATTTTGGCCTGTACGTTTGTTTGTTCCCACCTGCCAGTATGAACTTAAGCGTTGTCAAAGTTTATTACACAGACACTGTCATCAGTAATTTTAGAAGCTTCAATGTACTCCGAAACAAAGCAGTGCTTGTACACTGCTGTTTAGCGTCAGAAACATAATACTAATATTTACAAATATATTTTTGCCGCACCATCAAGCTGTGGAACAGTTTGCTAGCTACCGTGTTCCCTCCTTCCTATGATCCTGGGTCCTTTAGGCGTAGTGTGAAGAAGCTACACAGCAGCTCCGCATGATTGTGTTTAGTAGCGGGGGACTGATGAATCACGATACTTGATACTTTAACTGGCCGGCACTGCACTTACCATCAGGTGCAGTGTGGTCAGTATGCCGTGCCAGGATAAAAAAATACTCTTGTACCTACCACTTACTGTATGCATAATAATCAACGGAACACAACAAATAATGTTAATAATTCATATCCTATGATTATGGGTCCTTTAGGCGTAGCGCGAAAACACTACTCAGCAGGACGGCATGATTGTGTCGAGTAGAGACATATAGTTGTCTCTCGCTACATGATATTCTAAAATCCCGATACTACGCTTACCGTTAGGTCCAGTGTGGTCACTATGCCGTGCTAGGATAAAAATATAATAGAGCCACTAAGATCTTACATAGTTCTAAGCATGGGCCTCCTCTACTTATAAGAAGAACTAGCTGTTGCTCGCAGCTCCGCCCGCGTGGAGGTCATGTTTGGGAGAAAAAGTATATTATACAAAATACGAATTTTCATGCGTTAAACTTAAAAAATGAAGGATTTTCATACAAACTTTGATTTTGAACTCCTATTTGACCCCTTTCAAGGTTGTTTTTTGAGAAAAAAGATAGCCTATGTCCTTCTCAAAGATATATTTTAGCTCCTTGCCAAATTTCATCACAATCTGGTCAGCCGTTTAATCGTAAAAAGGTAACAAACAATCAAACAAACAAACAGAGTTACTTTCGTATTAATAGTATTAGTATGGATTAAGCCTTTGTTTACCACGCTGACCTAATGCGGGTTAGTTTCCTTCGCCTACCTTTGAAATTGAAATTCTAATAGAGAATTCTAAGATACGCAGTTTTCATAAGATTTTAAGGGCAAGCGATAATTAATCATAAATACACACGTAACTTTGTTAGAGGTGTATTCCATTCGAGTTGATTTTGAACCTGCGGCTTTCATCTCAGTAGTCCATAGCGCTCTCAACTAGGCTATCGCTACATTGTAGCACGACTTTACTGTTTCTTTATTGTTTTCGCAGAAGTCTCGCAAGGGGCATTAAGGGAAATTCACTGCGGTCAACTGAGTTTAACTAAATGTAGGTTTATAAGCTTTATGAAGTTGTTACCACTATGTTGTACAGATTCCAGGTATATTGAAATTGTAGTAAAGCAATGAGCAATAAACGTTAATACGACATACAATCCAGAGCGACCTACATATAAAAATATGTTTACTACGTACATACATATACACTCACGCCTGTAATTCCTGAATGGGTAGGAGGTGTAACTAATACACTCACTTTTCGCCAAATTCATTACGGTCCCATAATGCGATAAAGGAAGAGCCTTTCGCCATACCGGACTCAATTCCATAGTCCAGGCTGATACCGAGTATTTCTAAATAGAAAAACCCAATATCACTTTACCCGACCCGGCGATCGAACCCGAGACCTTAGCACAGAAGCTGTAACGCAGGCGTAATTACAACTGCGCCACTGAGGCACACAGTATGTTAACCCTACATATTTATAGGCGATAGTAATGGGATTTTGCTACCACTTTACTACTCAGATCATAATAATACTACCAGCAATGTTATCATACTTTGTCCCACTGCTGTGAACGGGCCTCATCTACAAATAAAAGGTCATAGATCTTCAGGCTGACCTAGTGCGGGGTTGGTAAACTTCACTTCTTTTGAATTTTTATTTAGAATTCTAAGACAATCTCTCGCTATGTTTTTTTTAGTGTCTCGGTAGGCACACGAGCAGACGTGCCACCTGATGGTAAATAGTTACCGCCGCCCATAGACTTCTGCAGAAGTCTATGGGCGGCGGTAAGTAAGTCTTACTTACTTACATGTTGTGCCCTGGCATTGCAGGCATGCCAGGGCACAACAAAGCCACTGCCTACCGTTTGTTTTCGTTAATCGGTTCTCTTCGAAAAGTTTGTACTTTCTTCCAAAAATCTGTACCACGTCCAAATAGGGTACCGCTGCTTATGCTTCAGCCCAGACCATGTCACGTAATAAAAGCTCGCATAATATATTAAAGCCGTTTCTAACACGTAACGAGGTCTACGCACGTGTTTTGAACTCAATGAAGATAATTTAAGCGCACGTAAATCTACAAGGAATTGCGCCTTTTCATTTTTCACCTCGATGCCTTCCTTTGGGAGCGGAGTTTTAAACGCTACACGGTTTTGTTTAACCTTGCATAAGTTTTACTGTATCTTTATGTATGTTTACCGAGAACTCTGACATCTATGCACCAATTTAAATCTTAATTATTATTTTTATCCGACGTCAAAAAAAGGAGGAGGTTAACAAATCATCGAAATCTTTTTTTTTTATTTTTGTTCCCCGATTACTCGTAGACGCCTGGACCGATTCGAGAAAAGAAGAGAATTCGTATGTAATCCAAATATTGACTGTTTTTTTTATTCTGGCACGGCAAAATGACCACAGTGCACCTGAAGGTAAGCGCAGTGCCGTCCAATTAGAGTATCACGTAGCGAGAGACAATCTATTCCCCGCTACTCAACACGATCATGCAAAAATATTGTTTTACGAAACAGAAACGCCAGAGTTTCTTGTCCGTTCTCTAGCGAAACTGCATTCCAAACTGGCGGTAGAGTGAAAAATATTGATTGTCTCTAGATATAGTAAACATTTTATGGGTGCAATAAAAATTTTAATATTTTTTTATTTTGAAAAGCAGCGATAGCCTAGTTGTTTGCGGTACGGACTGTCAAGACGAAAGTCGTAGGTTAGAAACCCAAGTGGCATACACCTCTGACTTTTCTGAAGTTATGTGTGTATTAAAATCTTAATTATCGCTTGCTTTAACGGTGAAGGAAAACATTGTGAGGAAACCTGCATATCTGAGAATTTTTCGAAGGTATGAGAAGTCTGCCAACCCGCATTAGGCCAGCGTGGTGGACTAAGGCCTAACCCCTCTCATTAGTAGAGGAGGCCCGTGCCCAGCAGTGGGACAATGTTTAATACAAGGCTAGTATTATTATGTATTATTTATTATTTTGAAAAGTTTCTCCTCAGAATTGTGTTATTTACGTTGGACTCGAAAATAGCAATGAAGTAATTATGTGTTTATGTTGTTTAGGTGAAGGCCAATTCTTTTAAACCTTTTAATGTTTTTTATAGTCTTTTTTTTCAAGTTTATTTACATATAGAGGGCCACAGATAAGTAACCTAATGGTAAGAAATCTCCACTGTTTATGAATTACAATACCAGAACAATTATGTATAGATTTAAATTCAGTTTTAATTTCGACTAATATATTTTCTATTAAAAATAAATCTCTATAAGTTTATAGCCAAGCTTTAAAATAATACAAAAAACCACAATATCAATTTACGCTAATGGCGCCATCTGTACAGCGTTCCCCTTTTAACGTTACTCGAAAATGCATAAACTAAAGTAGGTTAACTGTTACTACTTGAATCTTAAACCCAACTGGGGGAATATAATAATTTTATACAAAACAAAACACCTTTGGCGAGAGTGTAAAATGGCCAGCATAAAAAGACCTCTCCTATCAATAACGTTGCGTACAATGTCTTCTATAGGGGATGTGAAGGCGGGGTCAAGTAATACTAGGCATGTAGAATAACGTAATGAACTAATTTGTCTTGCCCATAATGGACCCAAATCTGGGCTCCAAATGGCTGCTATAACGACGTGGATTATGTTAAGCTCAAGCTACGGGTAAATGTATGTGAATGTAAATAAAAATATGCATTACTTTCATACACAGCTGCATATAGGAGGTCTTACGTATATGGGCCAAAGTAACATGTAAGGCGATTTTGACTTATTGGTAAAAATGCTTCTGTACTGCCTAATTTGACAGCCGCCCTGGCGCAGTGGGAGAGTAGCCGGCTTTTTTTGATCCTGACACAGCAAAGTGACCACACTACACCTGATGGTAGACTAAGTGCCGTCCAGTTAGGAAATATTTGTATGTATGTTTGTAACGAATGGGCTCAAAAATTACTGTACCGTTTTTTTAATTCTTTTACCATTTGAATGCTACATTATCACTGGTTAATATAGGTTATTTTAATTGCAAGAAAATAATAAGGATCCCTACTAAAACTACAATAATGTTACCGAAGGTGTAAAAATTTGCGTGAAAAAAACCTCCACGTGGATGAAGCCGCGGGCAACAGCTAGTTTTTAAATAATTTAGTTTTGGAAGTGAAAACTTCTTTTGTCATATTGGGAACTTTTGGGATATAATATAGATGTGTGTGATAATGTGTATATGTGAAAGAGAGCCATATTCAAAATAACTATATATATAGTTCTTTTGGGATGGGGAAAAAGCACTGAACTCACGTGACCATCACGCTCAGATTATTTTATTCATGAAATAAGCACGCCTATGAAGTTCTATAATTATTGACAAACAATTATAACCAAAAAAGTTCCTAGTTGATGGACACTGTTACAGTAAAGAACACAGTAATTCAAAAATATTAAGTTTTCCCTTCTGTCGGTAGTCCTCACTACTGCTTGTGTTTTTTATTTCATGGAATACCTTAGAGTAGGCAACCAAAAGGAGACGCCATTACGCTCGAATCTTAAACAAAAAATTCAGCAATGTCGGTGGGGGGCTTCGTACAACTACAAATAAACATGTGCACACAAATGCAAAATGTAATCACGTCGCTACGCACGCACACTACACCATTTCATACAACACTGGCAAATTTATGCACACAGTTACAAATTTATCTTGTTGTGAAATATATTTACAGTGTCATATATTGACAACTGTGTAAAAACAGTAGAGCGTAGCAATGTCGACACGAGGTATAGATAGCGTTGTCCTTATCTATCGATAGATAAGATAAAACAATTATAATTTATGAAATGTTTTAAGATTATTTTTTATGTGTATCATCTTTTCTATCGCTTTCTTGCAATCTCTGGGTGTGATTTCGTGAAAAGGGACGGAAGTAGAGAGGTATAGTTAAAAATAGTGTAAATTAATATTTCTAATTTAATCGAAATACTGTAAAGATATTAAAGGTAATGAGTACTGAGAAAAATACAAGCCAAATACGCAAAAATAAAAACTTTATTTTTTAGATTTTTTTTTTAAATAATACGCTTTTAATTTATTTAATCTATACTATTATATAAAGAGTTTGTTTGTTTTAAACGGGCTAATCTCAGGAACTCCTGGTTATATATAACATCACGCTATCACCAATAGGAGCGGAGCAGCAATGGAAAATGTTGCAAAAACGGGAAAAATTTATTCCTTGTGAGAGCTTCCGTTGCGTACGCTGCGTTAACGGTTAAAGTTACATAACAATCATGTACTACGAAATTGTTCCTCTTAAAACGTTCTAATAAAAGTCCGCGATAGCATATGTTTATCTATTTCGGTTGGCTCACTATAACCTTTTTAATGGTTATCGAATTTGTTCTGAAACAATGTATTATTTGGAAAGGGGTTTTTATAAACATGGTATTAATCCTTATCCAAATAAATACTTTATTCATCACAAGTATTTAATTTTGAACAAAGTTGCCCTTTACGTCATTTGATTTCAATGAATATCTTAGGAGATATTACAGTTTTAAAATATCTCCGCAGCAAAATTAATATTGTTGTTTGTATGTCTGTTTCTTATCTTTTCATGACTAAACGGGTGAACGAATCCTAATGAAATTCAGTAGAGGGATAGATTATATCCTAGGGAAGGACATAGGGTATCTTTTGTCTCAAAAAAATATCTTGAAAGGGGTGAAATAGAGGTTAAAAGTTTGTATGGGCAATCCGTAATACTTCAACTTAGGGATCTAAAAATTCATATTTAGGATTTAGGTAAAAAATAAAGAAATACGTGTTTCAACGTTTTTACCAAATCATCCCTTAAAGGGCGAAGTGAGGAGTTAACTTATGAGGTATTCTTTAAATGTAATCTCAAGCTTCAGGCACAACACTTTTTTTTTGTCGCAGGGATAGCATTTTATTACTACCGTCCGCTTCGGGGGGAAGCGGAATGAGAATAAAACAGTTATGCTGGACTAGCCGGTCTTACGACCCAGCACCCCCTCGCCCGGATGATGGCTATCCGGGCTGCGTCTGGGCCGAGTCCCTACTACTTATGTACACCCAACCGGACACTACCAGCTAAAACCCCGCGGTGGCCTTCTTCGACACTTACGGAGTGATCCCGGGGTATTATAAGGAGTGCTAGAAGTTTAAGTTAGGAGTTGTGCCTGTCTAGCCATCTAGACAGTCACAACACCTGAGATTCGGGACGATCGCTATAGGTGTCTCAGTGCAGAAGACAACTCCTTGCATTGATACTTCTGCTCCCGAAAATAAACTCCACGGGGGCGGAGCCGCGAGCAACAGCTAGTATGGATATCCAGCTGTTGTTACATTACTTAGGACTAAGTTATAATGAGGTAACAATAATCTTACTATTAATG
Source organism: Laothoe populi (assembly GCA_905220505.1). Taxonomy (NCBI): domain Eukaryota; kingdom Metazoa; phylum Arthropoda; class Insecta; order Lepidoptera; family Sphingidae; genus Laothoe; species Laothoe populi. The sequence continues at coordinate 3,940,455 of HG992151.1, forward strand.
AACAACATTTTAAGGATACCACGACATGCGTTAAGAAAAAAAAGTAACACCAATATTCAATAAAAGTAAAAGGTTAATTAAATTTTCAAAAATAACAATGAGTATGACCAAATGAGAATTTAATTAATAAATTAATAATAAAATATATATATTTTATATCTAAGTATAACAATATTATAGAATTGTAGCTATAAGAAAAAATGGTTAGCTATATGTAGAGCTATCCGTTTTGCCACAACAGCTTTTTTGAATTTTGGCAATTTATCAACAAATACATCATACCTACATACATCGTTTCACAAATAGAGTTATATGATTTGGACAAACGGGATATGGCAGAGAATTGTTTTAGGTCGGTTCTGGTCTCTTGGTTTCTTATATAAGTAAACTCGTCTTCTTCTGTTTTCCTAATGAAAACACGACCTTGCTTACTTAATCTACACGAATTTGTACTCTTTTTCTTTGACGATTTGTCGAGCCGCTGCGTGTAATTTGTTTTTAGGTGAAAGGTGCTCAACAATGTAAAGCGGCGATTTATTACCTCCAATGCCTATGTGAGCAGTACTGAGCTTGTCGTTTGGATTTGCCTTATTAAAATTTATTGTTTTCGCTAAAATGTATCCCGAAGCCTAGAGGTAGCCAATTTAACAATGATTGAGCGAGGTCTCTTGTCGTCTCTGTTACTTTTTACCACACGAGTGCAATGATGAATGTCGGATTCTTTCAAGTTGCAGGATACCTTACACAGCTGAGTAATTATAGATAGCAAATTTTACTGTTAGTGCTCGGGGACACACTCTATCTCAAGATTGTTAGAACGGTTATGCTGCTCAGCAACCTGAAGCCTGATTTGCAGATCCTGTAACGTATATGTTAACTGAACGTTCTCCTTCTTTAGCTCTCCCAGTGTGTTTTGGTATTTGGCGATGGCGGATTTGGTGGTTTCATAATTTTCATTATTTCCTGTTTTATGAATTGATTTTCGAGATTGAAATTCGGTTCTCACCATCTGCTTAAGGGTTTGGTTAAGCTCCTGTGCTAAAGCCAATTTCATGACATTGAATTCTTCTCTTATTATTTCCCTAGCGTCTTTCTTTGTAATAACTGACACGGAAGAGTTTAAGCCGGAACTTCCACTAATTGCGCTAGTATCAACAGTGGCTTTTTTCGATGCGTAATATTGTCATTAAAAGGTAGCGAGTCATTATTGTTCCTTGACTTGCCGGGAGAGTCAATGGGACGTAAAGGTGTATTACTGTTATCAGTTTTTGGTTGCTTTGCACATCATCCGTGACACTTCCATTTTTTTTGGTCAACACTAATTGTAGAGTAGCGTTTTTCAGGTATGTCATGTCATGTCATCAGCACATGCAACACAACAATGACGGCCGTTGCAAATTATTTTAAAATGTTGATTACTCACTCGTTTTGAGGTATTCCGATTATACCTCAGCAAATATACCACCGGAAAGTACACAACACGACCTTTCCAATGGTATATAGTTTGTAAGAAAATGGAGTGTTCTGTTATTCCATAAATTTTCAAATTAAATAAGCGGAGCCAAGAAATACAGTGTTACTGGTAACGAATGCGATTAGCAAATGCTGTGAATGAAAGTATTGTATGTCATTGAGAGCGATTATCGCCTGTTTTGGTGTGGTAGCCGGCTAACGGCTATCTATTATGAAGAGCATATAAAAAGGGCTTGAGATCTCGACATGAAAACAGGGTGTCCCAAAAGTCGACGTCAAGCCGGAACCGGGTGAAAAGGCAAGTCATACCGGTTAACAAAAAAATTTAAAAAAATCCAAGTTGCTTGTTTTTAAAATTATAGGCATGGCCCGGTTTTTTCAAAGTATAATCCTAACTTTTTTAAATATAGGTACCGGATACATTTTTAGGATCACATTTTTTTGACAAATACTTTATTCTGGTTTTGTCATATTTTGTGACATTCCTAGTGTGTTAGAACTATTTACATTAAAAGTATGTGTTTAGAAGACAGTCCAGATGGATTAGTAATTTTATCGATAACCTTTATAAGTTTATCTACAACACTATTTGAGTCTTGCATAAACGACAGTGTTACCACATAAACCACCCAAAATGCTACACTGGCATAAAGTTTATGAAATTGTAAACTTAGTCGATATGTCAACTCTCCTAATATTTATAAATTATAAATTAAGAAGCATAAATAAAGTAATCCTACTAATATTATAAATGCGTATGTTTGGATGGATGCATGGTTGTTTGATATCCAATCACGCTACAACGGCTGGACGGATCTACTTAAAATTTGGCACAGAGATAGATTATAGTCTGGAAAAGCACATAGGCTACTTTTTATCCCGGAGAAATGTACAGTTCCCATGGGATAGTTTAGTTTTTCACAGAGCAAAGGATCGACATGATTTTTTGCATAGTGGCAGTTTAGGGATCAGAAAATGACAAAGACCACTTTTAACTCGAAAAAATGCACGCTTCTTATGGGATAGCAAAATATAGAAGGTTAAAATGCTCCAAGAGCTACACGCGGGCGGAGCCGCGGGCAACATTAGTTAAAAATGAATATTAAAAAAACAACTTGCGTTTAAGATATTGAATGCAAATAAATTTTACACTACTGTGGCTAAAAGATTAACCTGGCAACATTTATTACCCGATGATAATTTTTAGAAATTATATGTTTTGTTGCTTTTAAGGATAATATTACTTTAAAAAAATACGTCTAGGTGGAAAATTATGTTGTATTTTTGTAAGTTTGATGTGTCAGATCTATTTTTAGATGTTAATACCGCTACAGGCTCGCATTTTGAGGGAGCTCAATTCGCACGTGATGTCACTTTTTGAGTGGCGGATCACGAAGCGCAACTCGTTTTATAGAACGTGTATGAGCACCGTGCTCTTACATTTGTCATACGGGGTAAGCGCTCAATGGCGTCTCCAGTGTTAAATACTCTAAGTGGAATACCCAGACAGGATAAAGCTTGTATGTTTGACCTAAATATGACATCCCTCGTCACTTTTAAACCGGCTTCAAAAAGGACGTTTACAATTCGTCTGTATTTTTATGTATTTCACGTGATATCTCTACCATATGTGGATTGTTGATTTTAGTAACTCACAAAAATATGTAGTTTGTTGATGAATAACCTTAAAGGATTACAAAAAAGTGGAGTTTAGAAAGTGTGTGTGTTTTTTTTAAGGAGCGATAGCCTAACCCAAATTACATACACCTCTAACTTTTCTAAAGTTACGTGTGTATTCATTGTTAATTATCGCCTGCTTTAACGGTGAAGGAAAACATCGTGAGGAAACCTGCATACCTGAGAATTCTCATGAGAATTTCAAAGGTATGTGAAGTCTGCCAACCCGCATTAGGCTAGCGTAGTGGACTAAGGCATAACCCTTCTTATTAGTAGAGGAGGTCCGTGCCCAGCAGTGGGACAATGTTTAATACAGGGCTAGTATTATTATATTTGAATTTTTTTATACTGTCTTGGCAAAGTGACCACACTGCACCTGATAGCTGTAAGCACAGTGCCGTCCAGATAGAGTATCAAGTAGCGAGAGGCAGTCTATCCCCCGCTACTCAACACAATCATGCCGGCCTGCTGTTTAGCTTCTTCACACTACGCCTAAAGGACCCAGGATCATCGGAAGGAGGGAAAAGAATCATTCTTTCCCTGATTGACTGACCGATTTACCAACGCCGAGCCTAAACCGCTGGGGCTACAAACTTGATATGCTTGTTTTGTATGAGAGTTATCAACTGATGGTAAAATATTAATTACTGTTATTTGTTAGTTACTGTGTTTCACACACACCTCTTTTATTATGATTATATATTTTTGTATGTTATCAAACTCATAAATAACACTTATCAAATGTATAATAAAATATCATTGACGCTCCAAGGCTCCGAAGGTAAAACACAAAAAGCCTTTCCGTGTGATATTAATACAACTCTCGGCGTGCGAGACAGCTGTAATGTCACTTCGGCTGACATCTGGGAGGATCAATCGTATAGTCAGTCAGGTACGCGCTCAATAAAACTGTCAAATGGAGGAATCCTTTTTATATTGCGTGAGGAAGCGTAAATTATACGTCCACATTTATTGTAGTGTGTGATTCGGTTTCATCTATGCTGGACCATTTGAACTCTATAAACAACAAATATCCTGTCTCGGTGAGGTTGAAAGACTGGTGAGGTTTCGGGTTTGATTCCCGGATCGGGTAAAAGTGATGTTGAGTTTTTCTTCCACGAAATAATCAGTATCTAGAGTCTAGATTTCTATCCGTTATGGCGATAGGCCATCATAAATAAATAACATCCAACAGTCACACACATAGCCCCGACCCCACACTAAGATACGAGTCTTGTGTATCATGGGACGGTAAAAGTACGAAGAAATGTGGGTGGTTACACCTCTGCCTAGGCAGATAGGCCCTTCGGGGATGCGATCATTTCTTTCGAGTTTTATGAAAATATTTTTTGTACTTATACAGTATTCAAAAAAAATTACATCTGCTTTATAAACAAATATTTGTCACATAAATATTTACCTCGGTACGGGGATCGAACCCCTCTTGTTCACAGTGGGGTACCACCACTGCGCGACAAAAGCTATCAAATTATGGTACATAACATGTTTTTCCTTTTCGATATACTGCGTGAACGAAGCATTACTAAGGAGACTTTGCAAAGTCGACTTTTGTGTGTTCTGACGAAGTTTACTGCGGAAAGTCAGTTATTGGAAGTTTTATGTGGGGTTTATCGATCGAAGTTTAATCCCACCGGGAAATAAAATAGTTGTATATGATACAAAACCTATCACGTTTTTTTTTATTTTATTGCATAGTCCGACAAACGAGCATGTGTATCACATGATGTTAAGTGATCTCCACCGCCCATGAACATCCACAATACCGAAAGTATTCATGTATCATGTATGCGCTGTCGGCCTTAAAAGACAGGAATAGGGATTAGGGAGGGGAAGGGGGAATCTAGGCCTTCGGATATCTCACTTACCATACGAAACGTGACAGTAAACTGTCACTTTACGTTGGTTTTCTGTGAGACAGTGGTACTACGCCGGTCGAGCCGGCCCATTCATGCTGCATACAAATATGTCTACAGCGTGGCTCTACCACTATACGTGAAATATGTTTGTACGAAAGAGATTTTCTTAAACCCGCGGATAAAAGAACTTAATAAACACCGTAAAATTTAGAAACTCATTTACAAACACAATTAAATTCACATGATAAATAAAATAAAGTATTATGTAAACAGCTTTTAACGTTTGAATACGAACTGTAACAAAGTGCCGCAGAAAGTTAGTTTTAAAATGCCCCAAAAAGTACTTTGTGAATATTTCATTTGACGAAGTTTAACGTGTAACGGCGACAGTCATTATATTGCAGACGATGTTGTTATTTTGATGATACCTCATCATTTTAACCGACTTAAAAAAAATGAGGAGGTTCTCGATTCGTCAGTCTTTTTTTATGTATGTTCCTCGATTACTCAAAGCCGACGCCTGGACCGATTCGGGAATTATTTTTTTGTTTAAAAGGGTAACCTTCCCAGGTGGTCCCATTGCCATTTGGCACCGAGTCAGGATCTGATGATGGGATCTCAAGAAAATCAAGAGCAACCTTAAAATTTTATAGGGACGCATAACTTGTTTTGTATTGAAGTCGGTGTACTATTTATAACAATAAAAGTGCTCCAAGCGACACGGTAGCTATTTTTTTTAAATACTCGGATGTAACGGCACTTGCGTATGCTTCGCTGGCAGGTACGCACGCTGATAACCCCACCGCACTAATTCGATTAATTATGCTTTTTTTTTCACCGCCCGTCACTCTAACTCCTGTACGCCAAATTCTACAAGGCCACGCATTTTAAAATACAGGGAAAAGTTAGAAATAAAATAACCCTTCCCTTCAGAGCAACGTGGAAGACGAAATAATAAACCAAAGAGGCATTAGCATCAGGTATGAGGATATTCAGAAGAGAAGAAGCTAGAAAGCATTAAAGCTACTCGGATTCTACTCAATAGATCAAGTTTACCAAAATATTTCACACATCAACTTGGTTGTAACCTCTAACAACAATGATTCTTCAAACAATTTAGCACATTTTTTATAATCGAGCATTACACCAGCGTTGCTAAAAACTTTTAACCGCTAAAAAAACTCAACGAATAACATTTCAATTTCCATGACATTACGTCGCCAGCGTACTTAAAATTACTGGAATCTAGACGTCCCACTCCGAATGTTAATGTTTTGTTTGCGAGTGAAAAAAAACGAGCTGGAATGGCGCAAGCGGTCTCATTAACCCCGGGCTTCGCGGGAGGGCAGAGTCGAGGCCCTCTTCAACGAGGGAAAGCAAAAATATTAAACTAACCAACCTAGCTGCATTGTTGCCTTTTTGCTTTTTTAAAAACATATTTTTTGTGGAACGTTGTAAAATTATTGCTTCGTTAGTTGCCGATGTAGTAGTTTGAATGCGTTCAGTTTGTGTGCATTTCATTTGTAAATACTGTTAAATTTTCTAATGTTAGTGGGTGGATAGACAAGGTATTTTTTGAAGATATTTGAGTACCTAATGATGTTTAATTGTTCATTATTAATAATGAACAATTAAACATGCAACTGTTTTTTTAAGTTTAACGGTTTTAATAGAAAAAAAGATAATAATGATAATTAAAAGTGTATAATGTACACGCTAACAAAAAATTCCGTAGGTCTTAGATACCAGTCAACATAGCACTCTCCTCATCAATTAATATGCAACATTAATACAACAAAACCCCTATTGGAAAATCTTTTGTCGGGGGTCTACAGTTGTGGTACGATGTTTGGCCGTGTTGCGGCTTTCTGAGTATTCTGACACTAGACCCTCGATCGCTTCTTCACATTCTTGCACCATAGCGTAGTGTGAAGAAGCAGGCCGGTATGATTGTGTTGAGTAGCGAGGGATACATTGTTTCTCGCTACTTGATTCTCTAATTGGACGGCTCTGCCCTTACCGTCAGTTGCAGTATGGTCACTTTGCCGTGCCAGGATACAATAAAATCAGCATCTAAACATATTCAAAATTGAAGCCAAAATTATGATTTGTAATGGGAACATGTCACTATCCTTCTGGCAGGACTGCATCGTAATGTCATCATCATGTCATCATGTGCATCTCTTTCTTGCATTTGACATTTACCCTTCTACCCAATTTGAATGGATTCTAACTTACTTGAATTTTTTTTTATCATAGTCCGACAAACGAACCAGTGGGTCACCTGATGTTAAGAGATCTCCACCGCCCATGAACATCCACAACACCGAAAGTGTCATATATGCGCTGTCGGCCTTGAAGGACAGGAATAGGGATTAGGGAAGGGAAGGGGGACTCTGGGCCTCCGGATATCTCACTTACCAAATGCGACAGTAAACTGTCACTTTACGTTGGTTTTCTATGAGACAGTGATAATACCCCGGTCGAGCCGTCATGCTGTAGACAAATATGTCTACAGCGTGGCTCTACCACTTCTAAATCGACATAGGATTTTATATAACATTTAATGTCATAAATGATTTTAATGCGTAATAATAATGCGTCGAAACGAGAATACGCTCCTTTTAAACCCCTAAAGAAGAACAAATCCTATTGAACTAATATTAGTTTGTCCACCTTTTTATCAGTTCGTAAACAAAGTTAAGTGAACCTTTGATAATACAAAAACCATTTTATTTGCTTTCCACACACTATGTATTCCAAGCTTTTGATCGTGATTCTGTTCAAAACTGATTTATATTAACATTCCGATGAAACCTTAATTCATAGAAATATCTGAATCAAATTGATTAAAATAAAACTCTCATTTGATCTACAAACCGAACACAGGTATTCGCTTTGTAATGTGACACATTAGTACATTCATTTGTTAATTAAAATATCAATACTTCTTATAGTTTGTTTTATACCACGATGGTTGCTATCAAGCTTACGGCCCGCCTGATGGTAAGCGGTTACCGCAGCCTATGGACGCTTGCAACACCAGGAGCATCACATGCGCGTTGCCGACACTTCAGAAACCTATTTACTCCCTTCTTGAAGAACCCCAAGTCTAGTCTAGTGAGTAAGTAGTACGTAGTAGCTTTCTGCACAAAAAGCTGTCAAGTCCAATAAAATTATAAAACCAAAAATGTAAGATCGTAAAAAATAAAAATGGAAAAATAATAATAATATAATAATAATAATATATAATAATATAATCGCCTGGAAAAAATCCAAAACAAGTTCCTGAAATCATTGGATTATCGGACAAGACATTATTTTGTAGACTATGAAACTGCTTCAAAATTACATAAAATAGATTCTTTAGAGAAAAGACGCACTTATTTAGATGAAGTCTTCCTTTACAAAATTATCAATAACAAAATTGACTCACCATCATTACTTGAAAAGATTAAATTCAATATCCCTAGAATCTCCTCTCGTTCAAAAAGTACATTTCTTATCTCACCTTCCACTACAAATTATGCTAGAAACTCATATATTAGACGCGCCTGTAGGAATTATAACTGTAAGCTTCAAGATGTTGATATTTTCTATCTGTCGTTAGATAGCTATAAGAAAAAAGTGGGTGATATTATATTTGATCGAAATTTATAATAATTGTTTGCCTGTTTCTTCACTGTTATTTATTTTTCATTATATGTATATATTTATACATGTGTATGTGTGTGTTTGTATATATATATTTGGTTTCTATTTCCTTTGTATAAAAACTCAACCTTCTAAATTAGTTTGTATAATTTCATGGAACAATTTTGGTCTATTTGTATTTTCATTCGTATATTGTTTTTGTGTATGACTGTATGTTTCCTAAATAAATAAAAATAAAAAAATAATAAATAAGATTTTCGACTTGTAAAAACATGTGTTAAGTGCCCCTTATTAGAAGTACATGTATACATACATATACACTGACCCCTGTGGGGGTTTATATATTATATTATAAATATTAAACAAACAATTACACAAACAATCATAGTCTCTAGGGCGAAGCTGGCGTAGCCGGTTGTGATAGGAGAGGTCGCGGGTTCAATAGCTCAAACGAGACAAATGTGCATGTGATAAATACATATATAAATATACACTAACGCCTGCAATCCCCGAAGGGGTAGGCAGAGGTGTAACCAGTACACCCACTTTTCCCCGAATTTCGGTTCCATAATGTGATAGAGGGCGAGCCTATCGATATCGCCATACCGGGCACAAATTCCAGACTCCGAGCTGATACTGAGAATTTGTAGATAGAACAACCCAATATCACGTTACCTGATCGAACCCAAGACCACAGCACAGCAGTCGTAACGCATGTGCAATTACAACTGCGCCACCGAGTGATAAATCATGTGATAAACAATAACTTTTTTCGGGGTTTGCGTTGAGATACCAAAATTTTCTTGCCAACGACAAGACTTGTCTTACTGTCGAGTATTAATATGTGAATAAATAATATGTGAAGTTCATAATATGTGAGTAAATAATATGTGAAGTATTTATAAACGAAAGCCTGGCTCGTTAACTGAAGGCGCTGAAGCGTTCACTGATGCTAGCTGAATGCTCTATTAAAGCTAGGTGAGAACGATGGTACAAAATCACAAGCGGAGCGGTCAATTTACTTGCATATATTTAACACCCTGAGAGTGGTGGTAGGATATTCATATCCGCCCCGATAGCGACCACCGTACACCGAGTGTAAAACCCGCCATAGTGATACACGCAAGTGTGTCGCGTTCCGGGATAGGCCGGTGTACATCCGGTTTTGTCGGGGTCTAGTGTTGGGATACGATGTTTGGTCATGTTGCGGCCTTCTGAGTACTCTGACACTAGACCCTCGACCGCTTCTTCACCTCCTTGCCCCATGGCGTAGTGTGAAGAAGCTACACAGCAGGCCGGCATGACAGTGTTGCGTAGTAGCGAGGAATATTGTTTCTCGCTTACCATGCAGTGTAGTCACTTTGCCGTGCAAGAAAAAAAAAAGATAAAGTTTTCAGACTTTGGCGATTTCTGTACATATTATAAAACGGTTCTTAATCGCGCAATATTTAACCGTATTATTAAATATTGGTAATACCAATATTTAATCGTTATGACCAATTTATTTCCTGACGTTTATACCGAGTTACGTCGGCCATGACCACGTTCTCTAATTTTATAACCCTGAGACTAATATTTTGCTTCCCTTCTGAATCCCTAATCATATTTATGCCCGATTGCCGGCTATATTTGTATCTTGGATGGCTTTATTTTCCATTCAAATTTTTCGTTCCATTTACAAATACATGTGAAAATCAACCACGCTCTTGCCTTTCACCCAGACCACAAGCTAAAAGGACCCTACATAAAGCTTTGCGTACAAAGGATAGGCGTTTTAATGAATCAAAGTTAAAAGTGTACTTTGGTAGACTCAGAAAGACTTCAACAAGATTTGTGCACTTTAATCTGGACGTATGCGAAATTTGCAGCGACGCTGAATTTTAAAATTTTTATGTCCCTATTGAATGCGCTTTTGCATTAAATTTCCAAACAAAAGGCAGGATGGCGGAGTGTTTAAAAAATTAAAGGTAATTTGCGAAAAGAGCCAGTTTTAACAGTGAAATGTTTGGGAAAATATTTAAATTTTACAGTTAAAGGAAATTTCCGTTGATATCTGTGAGCGTCTGTCAACGGTCGCCATAAAATTACGTCTTGGCTAGGTACTTCAACAACGCACAGGCACAACCGCTGGACTTAAAAGCTACAATATTGACAGAGCTTTTCATAATAAAAACAAACATTAAGATTTTTTTGTATTTTCTAGAACTATTTAATGGTTTGCAAATTTTGCATAAGCAATAATATTTGTTTGCCTTTACTTGAAACTTGGTATTCATGTTATTTGACAATTAAAGAAACTCGTGTTCGATTTTTTCAAAATCCTTATGTATATATATCTCTTATCAGTAGAGGAGGCCTGTGCCCAGGAGCTAGATTTAATTCAGGGTAAGTATTTAGGGACCAAGTTGCAGATAAATACTAGTTTCAAATAATATTGATTAATTTCTCTTATTTCTAATTTAGAACAATTTTTCTCTCTCTCATTGAATACATTGCTGATTCATAATTCAATACGAAATGTAACAAACATATTACCTAAATATCCAATGCTACACAATATGGATGACATAAATGAAGTATTTTTATGACAAACTTTATTTCAAAAGCAGGTGGAAAAGCAAGTAAATTGAACAATCTCGGATCGAGATGCGGCGATTTATTGTGCGGGTGAAACAAACATATCTATAAAACTTATTATTGAATTTATTTGCATAAACCCGCCGCAAATGTGGGTTATGTCACAATGTGTGTATCATAATAAAATCTCGACTTTTGATGTGGTAGCGTTATACCATACTCTTGCATATTGTAGTAGAAAAATGACTCGTGAAGTTGTAATGCTTCTGTTACATTCTCGAATCTCGAGTAATATCATCTATTCTACTTGTTTTTTTCAAGTGTTTTGTTTAAGAATCTGTTGAAGGAGAATAGGCTTTTTATTCAATAAAAATAAAATACATTATTGTATATCATTTTACAAAAACGGATATCCTAAATACTTAACACTAAATGTCAGTATGATTGGCAGATATGAACATTTGTAACTAAACATTTCTTAAGGTATCATACATTCATATTTGTATCCCTGAATGTTTGATGTTCAGTTAGTATGCTTATTGCTTATGTTTCGTTGAGTTTTCGTCTCATTATTTGGTAGATGGTAAGCCATATTACGCTATTACCAGACCAATAAATTAGTATAAAATAAAAAAAATTACCGATGCCTATTCGTTTACTAACGCGTGAAAAGAATTCTTTCCTCCATTCCATGCCAGTACGAATGTTTTTTTTAGTGCCTTGATAGGCAGACGAGTAGACACCTGATGGTAAGTAGTCACCGCCGCCCACAGACTTCTGCAATGCCAGGGCAAAGCCGCTCCGCCCTGTGGAACGGGGGCGTTTGAATTCCACCACGGTAACCCCTGCCTGTCGTACGAGGCGACTAATTGGGGCCATCGGGGGTCGCGGGCTCGCAGCGGGGGGCTGTCAGCCCGAATCGATGCACTCCCAGTTTCGGAGCATCGTGCGACCCCGAGATGGACGGCAGCGCGTGTGGTAAGGCCTCGTTCGCTGTCGTAGTTCAGTGCGCGGGGGCTCCTAAGCCCTCCCATGGAGATGGGCCCGTACAAGGCACCGCGCAGGGGCGGTTCCGGCAGCAATTCTAGCACTCCTTAGAATACCCCGGGATCGCTCCGTAAGCGCCGAAGAAGGCCACCGCGGGGTTTTAGCTGGTAGTGTCGGGTAGGGTGTACATAGGGGGTAGGGACTCGGCCCAGCGGCTGCCCGGATAGCTATCATCCGGGCGAGGGGGATGCTGGGTCGTAAGACCGGCTAGTCCAGCATAACCGTTTTATTCTTATTCCGCTTCCCCCCGGAGCGGGCGGTAGTAATAAAACGCTTTCCCCGCGACAACAAAAAAAAAAAAAAAAAAAAAAAGGGCAAAGCCGCTGCCTACCGTTAAATTCAGAACATCCAAAGAAATACTAGTTACTTTAAGCTGCATCATATTTTAAGCGTTTCAGTACCCTCGCTGAAATTATATAAATCCGGTGTATCGGAATGAAACGTCAGCCGTCTTGTTAGTGTCAATTCTCAGGAGTCAATGAGAAGTATTTTTCTGATACTTGGGCTTCGTCTTGCTTAAAATTCGTTACATTAAAAAAAATACCGGCTATATAGCCAAATAAAAAATAAATAAACCACGGTAAAATCTGTAAAAAATAATTTTATTGTAATATATAAAATAATGTTAATCCTGCTGTACGATGGACTGACGACATGTAGAAGGTGGCGGGTGGTGGATGGATACGGGCTATCCAAGACCGGGATGGTTGGCGTTCACTTGGGGAGGCCTTTTTTTTTGTTGTCGCGGGGTAAGCGTTTTATTACTGCCGCCTGCTCCGGAGGGAAGCGGATTAAGAATAAAACGGGTATGCTGGACTAGCCGGTCTTACGACCCAGCATCCCCCTCGCACGGATGATGACTATCCGCGCTGCCGCTGGGCCGAGTCCCTAACCCCTATGTACACCCCACCAGACACTACCAGCTAAAACCCCGCGGTGGCCTTCTTCGGCGCTTGCGGAGCGATCCCGGGGTATTCTAAGGAGTACTAGAATTGCAGCCGGAATCACCCCTGCGCGGTGCTGCGTAGCAGCCCATCTCCATGGAGGACTAAGGAGCCCCCGCGCACCGAACAACGACAGCGAACGAGGCCTTACCACCCGCACTGCCGTCCATATCAGGGTCTCGCTCCCCGAACCGAGACAAATGCTACTTCCTATCTTTGGGCCTGGGTGTTGCTTGACCGTATTGACCCTCATACTGATTGATACCCACGATATTATTGTGGGATCAGAACTTTGTGTGTGATTATTGTGTGTGTGTATTTATTTATTTAGGAAATCAAAAAATACATATTCTTTGACAGCCTCCGTGGCACAGTTGGCGAATAGCCGGCTGTGAAACGAGAGGCCGTGGGTTCGATTACCACACCGGGACAAATGTTTGTGTGGCAGACAGATGTTTATGTCCGGGGTCTGGGTGTTGTGAGACCGAAAGTCTCTCGTAGTCCCTGATACCCACAACACAAGACTCGTATCTTAGTGTGGGGTCGGGGCTATGTGTGTGACTGTTGGGTGTTATTTATTTTCACATTGGGTTCATAAAACTACTCAGCAGGCCGACATGAATCTGCTTAGTAGCGAGGGATATTGTTTCTTGCTACTTGATACTCTAACTGGACGGCATTGCGCTTACCATCAGGTGCATAGCAGTCACTTTGCCATGCTAGCATAAAATAAAAAATAAGAAAAGCTATCGGAAATGAATAATAAAAAGTGCGCAAACGCCATAATTGCCATGCATAACTACACATCGGCCAATATAAATGGAATGTCTTTATGAACTCCCTATGCTTTTTATTCGCGTTCCGGCTTCATGGCTGAAAAATATTTTACATGGTAGTTTATTTTTTTTCACATTTAGCATCTAATATACGGTTCAAACTACTATGGAACTGATGTTCCATCCGGCTTACTATTTTACATGGGAGTTCATTTTTTTCAAACATTTTGAATTCAGTTGAATTGTGAAACATGTTATTCAGTACACTGAGCCTTTACTACACGGTTCAAACTTCTATGGAACTGATGGTCCATCCGGCTTACCAGCCGTGCGCCTACACGGTTTTGAAGAGCAATTCAGATGCGATAGGGGTGTCAAGATACTTTTTATATAAAAACGATAATTGGGATTTGATTTGAATTTATTGTAAAGTAAATATTGTTAAAGATAACATAAACAAGTCATGTTGAGACGCTGCCGCACTGCCATACTCAGAATAAGCCAAAAAATACGTAAATGGTATAAAGATTTACATTTAAGGCCGTGTTGTTGTCGAATTCCGGAATACAACCAACAGACACACACATAGTTCTGATCCCACACTAGGTAAAACCTGTGTCGTGGGTATCAACAACTACGAGGGACTACGGTCCCACAACACCCATACCTGAAACAAATATCTGTCTTTCACACAAACATTTGTCTCGGTGCGGGAATCGAACCCTCGCGACGGCCTCTAGTTTCACAGCCGGCTACTCGCCCACTGCGCCACGGAGGCTGTCTTTCTTACTAAAACAATTATCTCAGTGCGTGGATCCAACTTCGGGTCACTAGTTTCGCAGCTGGCTGCTTTCCCTCTGGTCTATTAACTCTTACCATTCATCCATTCAGAAAACTTATTTAAATAAAGAATAATATTTTTTGTGCAAGAAGGGGTAAAGTAATTCACGTGATGATAAGTAAGCTTCGATCATGAATACTCACACCAAAGAGATCTTCGGTGGGTCGATGGTGAATGTTCACTCATTACCCCTTCTTTCACAAAAAATATTATTCTTTATTCAAATATTTTTTTACGTAGTCACCAACCCTACCGTCAAATAACACTTAGATATGAATAAAATCGATATGTACAGTCGATTTCGTCTCTCTTTTATCGTGAACCGAAATGGCAGACGGCCTAACCCACACTATCCACGAATAAAATATGTACTCTGTTTATCTATTTTGTATATTTTTGCTGAAAAATATAAGGCTGATTCAATTGAAAACAATCGACAACGAGGGAAAGATATGAAACTTTTATGGTTAAGAAATAATATTACTGCCTCGGTGGCGCTTGTAATTGCGCATGCATTACGACTGCTGTGCTGAGATCTCGGGTTCGATCCCCGGGTCGGGTAAAATGTTTTTGGGTTTTATTAACCTTAAAAGGGACAAACTAATTGAATACAATTTTCGTCTATAGATCTCCACTTAATATATTTTGGATTTAAGTTTATCATAATTAGTTTATTGTTAATATTTTACTAAAACCATTTGAAATACTACAATTTACGATGTCAAATTTTAAGATATAAGTTTTTACTTTGTAATTCCTAATCTGTTATCGGTCAGAAACAATGTAAATGTTAATTTATAGATCACTATGTGTCAATTTAATATAAGTCTTTGGAATGAAGTCGAAGTAAATGCTACCATAAATTGTTCGACCATATTACGCGTCTTCATTTGACAGCAAAGAAATACGAATACATTTTATTAAACATCATACAAAACCATTTATCATATCAACAATAAAAACTGTCATTTTCTGCATATCACTATATTCTACAATATTAATGTTGTTACAATTTTCTTTTGTTCTTGCTAATCCATTTTGGACTCTACATTAAAGAGATAAAGTTAAACGTCAATTGGATCGATGTGCGAGTGTAATCGGAAGTGTTTTCGAGTGGTGAACGACTATTTCTTTCAGTTCAAATCCCGTTGCAAGGCGAAAGGACAAAGCGACGGCGTCTTTTGTAAGTAAATTGATTCTTACGCTTTGATAAATCGGAGACATTCGGACCCGAGTGGCGGAGAACGATTGGATCGGATTGTGAGTGCTTTCTACATCACATCAATAATATTAAACGTGAGAAGTGTTTTTTCAATGTCGTTTGTACGGGATTGTTTGAGTTTCATACCGATTGTGGTTGCCCCGTTTATTGGTTTTATGAACTGCACTTAAGTGGCTTTGTTTGTTCTAATACGTAGTATTTTAAGTAACAATGGATTTCGTATTGAAGAAGATGGGACAGTATTGAACGTTGTTCGAAATTCATAAATTTTCACAATAAAATGACATTTCGTTGCGTGTGTTCTGCCAGTACAAAATTTAATATATCTGTTTTTATTCTATTATTAAAAAAACATATATCTGTTCAAGACTATTACGATCACTGACCCTCAGGATATTATTTTAAAAATATCAATTTTCCACTTGCATCGCATCCAATATATAATTTCATCCAATATCAAAGTACTTGAAAAGCGCGCGAGAATTAAACTAAAATGTTTATTTAGACAGTAACATTTGAAGAGCAACGAAAATTCAACATACATTACACTAAGCATCCATTTAACAATGGCAGCGGTAAATACATGCAAAATGATGAAAATTTGTCCCAGGCTACACAAACTTTTGCGCGTTATTAACGAGGTTAGAACAAGACGGGTGCAAACTTTGCACAACGTAAACAAAGTTCGGGCATTCGACAATCTGGGGATCTCTCTCTCAAGATTCGACATGACAATAATAATTTTGGGAAAACGCGTTTCCCGTTTAATGGATGAACGGGAAACGTGAATCGACGGTGATTTGATTAGTGACAAGAAAATATTATACTGGACGTTATTTTTGATCTACAACACATTATAACAAACAAGGGGCTTATGTTATAAAATTAAAATATGAAAATAGACATAGTATACAATATCCATAATAACTATATAATAAATATATAATAATACTAGCCTTATATTATACATTGTCCCACTGCTGGGCACGGGTCTCCTCTACTAATGAGAGGGGTTATGCCTCCACTACGCTGGCATAATGCGGGTTAATAGATTTGACATACTTCGAAATCTTATGAGAATTCTAAGGTATGCAGGTTTCCTCACGATGTTTTCCTTCACCGTTTAAGCAAGCGATAATTAACAATGAATATACACGTAACTTTAGTAAAGTTAGAGGCGTATGCCATTTAGGCTGGTTTCGAACATACGACTTTCGTCTTGACAGTCCGTACCGCAACCAACTAGGCTATCGCAGATTTACGTATAATATTTTAAATATAGTTTTAAAAAATTTACATACTCTTTTAAATCATCATTAATTTAAATATAATAACTTTTACGTTTAAAATATTGTCATTGGAATGAATATCATATTTCTAAGTTTCCGAACTTTGTTATTTGTTTCGATTAACAGTCTAGCCACCGATCTGCTGTCTGCACATTTTACGACGCGCGCATTTCAAATTTCGAACTCTGCTTGCATGCTATCTATTATTGTAGTTATTTGCTTGAATGACGCCAAAGGCCTGAGCGAGCTACACAAATTAGCAATTGCATGCAGTCCTCGTCTTTCAGGAAGTCAGCCCTTTTGACAATCGTAGGCTAAAAGGGGACAGAGTGGAAACGCCTTGTAATTGAACTTCTAATAGGTATATTTATGTGTCTATTGTAGTATGTGTAATACCCAACCGGGAATCGAAAAGGTGTTACGCGTACGGTAATCCTATACGAATAATTCCTCGTTCGGAAAACGTGTTTTTCCCGGTTATGTGTGTGGACTCTGGAAAGAAAATGGCGGGGTTCCTTTTATTATTATTGTAGCAAGTTGTCGAAGTTAATAAAGGTCATTCTCCTTAGTTCGACGTATTTGAATCATAAATCCATTGCCCAAGCATGTTAAGTTTATTGTTTACTGGTATTTTAGCCATTTTTGCATTTTATGATCTATAAAAGTATAATTTTTATGAGCGAGAGGGCAATGGGCAAAGAATAATATTAGTAAGACCACGAGCATTCGCAATCATAGGATAATCTCATACACATGTACACTCACGCCTGTAATCCCCGAAGGGATAGGCAGAGTAATCAGTACACCCACTTTTCGCCGAATTTCGGTCTCATAATGTGATAGGAGACTATCGCCATACCGGGCACAGGTTCCATACTCCGAGCTAATACTGAGAATGTGTAGATAGAAAAACCCAATATCACTTTACCGACCCGGGGATCGAACCCGAGACCTCAGCACAGCAGTCGTAACGCATGTGCAATTACAACTGCGCCACCGAGGCAGCCAAGACAAGACAAAATAATCTTTACGTCACAAATGAAACGCGAGGATTGTGTTTTCTGGTATTTGTCATTCTTACTGTTCATATCTAAAGCTGTATCTTAAACGAAAAATTTAGCATAAAATTCATGCAAAAATATCGTCAACTGTAATTGATTTTCAGGTCGGGTTTTGTTACTGGCGTTTGTGTATTAATGTACACAATAAGGTATACAACAGCATTACAATTTACGCAATCTATCGTTATGGTGGCTAAAGTTACAGTAAAATACTATCGTGCAAAACGATTTATCTTACTAATATTATAAATGCGAATGTTTGGATGGATGGATGGATGTTTGTTACTCAATCACGCCAGAACAGACCTGGTTGAAATTCAGCACAGAGATAGATAATACATTATAATAGCAAATAGGCTACTTTCTTGCCCAGAAAAACGTACGGATCCCGTGGGATAGTTTTGTTTATGTTTCACATGATCGACATGATTTTTTGCATAGTGTAAGTTGAGAGATCCGAGAATGACATGGGGTACTTTTTATCCCGGAAAATGCACGTTTCCTGTGGGATAGCAAAATTTAGAAAGATGTAATAGCTTAAGATGACTCCATGGATTTTATACCTTTTCTTTAATAAATAACTAGGTACCACGCGGGTGGATCTGCGAGCAACAGCTAGTGAAATGTAATTTTTATTTTCCCCTTAAATGCAAGAGTCGTCCAAACAGACGGAAGGAAGTAGTAAAACTGTGTTTAATTTTTATGCACTTTCCACTCCAGTTGAAGCCGCTCACGATTTCTTCAGAGAACCGTTGAGCTATGAAAAGCAGGCGCCGGACAGAAATATACTGGTTATTTTAAGGATTTCTTATTTTAATTTATTTGTCACGGTCTGCTTGAAGTGTGATGAATGAGTGTTGTCATGTAGTGTTTTCATCATGCATAAACTCACGCCAGTATCCGAAAAGGTTTAGGCACAGATGTTACTATCACATTGACTCCTCGCTGACTGACTTTAAAAAATCTGTTAATATATCATGTGAACTTTTATGTTAATAATAATACTTGATATGAAAAATAAATTGTACATGTATTGTACGTGTAATGTAAACGAGCTTTTCTTGTTCATTTAATAAGTAAATTTACTTTCCATCGAACCTATCATTATAAAAGTATGAATAACTAGCGGGCCCGGCAGATGTCGTGCCGGAAAAGCAGCGCCACCTACCGGGTCCAATTGTGTTTTCAAACCATCCCGGAACCCATTGAAATATTCACACAAAATGTCATCCAAATGGGTGCAGCCGTTTAGGAGGAGTAAGGTGACAATAGCACGTTCAGATTTTTATTGCGTACATCCCCCCTGCTAGGCACAGGCCTCGTCTACTAACGAGAAGGTTCAGACTTCCTAGTCTCATAAAGTACACATCAAACTGGCCTGGCTGGCCTCAAACAAGTTGGTAAAGCACACCTTCGAATTCTCGTGAATTTTCATGTAATTTTCCTCACGACATTTTCTTCCTTCATTATAGCGATCAATAAATACACATAACTTGAAAAATTCAGAAGTGCTTAGGGTTTAGAACATATAAGACCTTTTTTTTTTTTTTTTTGTTGTCGCGGGGAAAGCGTTTTATTACTACCGCCCGCTCCGGGGGGAAGCGGAATAAGAATAAAACGGTTGTGCTGGACTAGCCAGTCTTACGACCCAGCATCTCCCTCGCCCGGATGATGGCTATCCGGGCAGCCGCTGGGCCGAGTCCCTACCCCCTATGTACACCCCACCCGACACTGCCAGCTAAAACCCCGCGGTGGCCTTCTTCGGCGCTTACGGAGCGATCCCGGGGTATTCTAAGGAGTGCTAGAATTGCTGCCGGAACCGCCCCTGCGCGGTGCTGCGTTGCAGCCCATCTCCATGGGAGGGCTTAGGAGCCCCCGCGCACCGAACAACGACAGCGAACGAGGCCTTACCACACGCGCTGCCGTCCATCTCGGGGTCGCACGATGCTCCGAAACTGGGAGTGCATCGATTCGGGCTGACAGCCCCCCGCTGCGAGCCCGCGACCCCCGATGGCCCCAATTAGTCGCCTCGTACGACAGGCAGGGGTTACCGTGGTGGAATTCAAACGCCCCCGTTCCACAGGGCGGGAGACGCCGGTCAGTCGTCCACCCGGCGCCTCCTACGTCTTCTCTGGCGGCGGGAGGGATCATTTCGTTCCCGATCCCTCTCGGCACTCTCCTTCTGCGAGATGACGCTCTCGCAGAAGTGGGCCACCGCACGCCAGGACCTCCGGCTGGCGACCATGGACGACACCACGGCCGGCAGCGAGAGGTCTCCTCCGACGACTGCTCTGAGAGCGCTGCGCTCTTCCTCCCAGGCTGGGCACTCCTCCAACGTGTGTTGGGCCGTGTCCTGGTGGCAGTTGCCACAATGGTGGCACACGGCAGACACCTCCTTTCCGATCCGACACAGGAACGAACCGAAACACCCGTGGTCCGTCAGTACCTGCGTCAGCCGGAAAGTTGGCGCACCGTGGCGCCTGTCTAGCCATCTCTTTAGGACAGGACGCACTGCCGCGACAGTCGTCAAGCCCGCAGTCGGGCTCTCCAGCCTGGTATGCCACTCCTCCACGGCGGTTCTGCGAAACCGGGCCGCAATCTCCCTCGGGGCCAGTCTCTCCTGACGGCGGCTGGACGCCTCCTCCCGCCAGAGGAACGCTGACGAGAGGAGTTTGGCGTCCAACTCCCAAGGGAGTGTGCCGGCCAATACGCAGGCCGCCTCGTGGGAGACCGTGCGGTAGCCCCTTACTATTCGCTGCGCCAACAAACGCTGCGGTTTGCGCAGCAAGGCGACGCAGCGGGGTTTCAGGGACTGGGCCCATACGGGACATCCGTACAGGGCCATTGACCGCACGACTCCAGCGTATAAACTTCGGCAAGGGCTATTAGGTCCCTCCAGGTTCGGCAGCAGGCGTCCGAGCGCGCCCGCCGCCCGCACCAATTTCGGCGACAACTCCTTGAAATGGGCACGGAAATCCCATCGGCTGTCCAGAATCAATCCCAAGTACTTCATTGTACAGCCGATGGGAATCCGCACCCCCTCCACATTGATGTGGGGCATTAAAGGTGGCCGAATCCGAGGACCGTGAAAGTAAAGGGCCTCGGATTTGTTCAGGGCCACCTTAAGGCCCAGTCGCCGAATCCTGCCCACCACCTGTTCGGTTGCGAACGAGGCGAGCAGGGTGGCCTCCTGGAAAGACCTGGCTGTCGCTGTTACTAGCGTGTCGTCTGCATAACAGACGACAGCGACGCCTCGGGGATTGGTACCACGGAGCACCCAATCGTAGCCGATGTTCCACAAGAGAGGGCCCAGGACTGAGCCCTGTGGAACACCGCAGGCCATCGCTCTTCGGTGCCACCTGTCGGCGCCTGGATACACTATGTACCTGTCTGAGAGATACGAGCGCACCAGACGCCGGAGATACGGTGGCACCACGTGGTACCGCAGTGCTTCCAGTATGCAGGCCCAGGGCAGGGTGTTAAACGCGTTGGCGATGTCTAGAGACACCGCCACCACCACTTCACCCCGAGCCACTGCATCCTCCGCTTGTGCCTTGACCCGCAAAATCGCGTGTACTGTCGATCGGCCTTGCCGGAACCCGTACTGGCACTGTGCCAGGTCCGGCCCGACCCCTTCAAGATGCTCGACGAGGCGAGCGTGAATGATACGCTCGAAGAGCTTACAGACCTCGTCGAGCAACACGATGGGCCGGTAGGCCGATGGCGACTCTGCGGGCCGCCCCTCCTTCTTGAGCAGGACCAACTTCCCAGTTTTCCACTGAGACGGAAAATGGCCCTGCTCCAGGCACGCGGAGAACAGGCCACGGAGCCTAGTCCCCAGATGCTCGACGGCTAACACCCACGCACGTCCGGGGATACCGTCGAGACCCGGGGCTGTTTTCTTGCCCCGCAGCCGAAGCACCACCGCCCGAAATTCCTCGAGCGAAACCTCCGAAATAACCCTTGCCGAACTCAACGACGATGGCGTCGATGGATGTGACGCCATCGGTGGGGGAGTGACATCTTCAGTGGCAGGGAACAAAGCTGCGACGACCTCTTCCACTAGGTCGCCCCGGAGACTCTGCGTCAGTGGGGGCGCCCACGGGCGATATCTCCTCATCGCCACGCGATATGGACGCCCCCAAGGGTCGTTATCGAGAGTTCCCCGGAACTCCTCCTGAGCTGCAGACTTTGCCCTAGCTATCGCCACGCAGAACATATAAGACCTGTCTCGACATGATCATTCTTTCAAGCTTAAATTCTAATCTTGGAGTACTATAAAGGTCTTTTTTCGAATCAAAACCTCTTTGATTGCAGGTTCTCGAAAATGAACCTAAAACTTCTACAGTTCGACAACTTTTATACACTGCCACTAAGCTAACGTGGTGAGGTGTTAACATATGTCAAATTTTTGCTATGAAACTTATAATAGCACACGGTATGCATTCTCATTTTAAAATGTTAATTATCGCTTGCTTTAACGGTGAAGGAAAACATCGTGAGGAAACCTGCATATCTGAGAATTTTTCGAAGGTATGAGAAGTCTGCCAACCCGCATTAGGCCAGCGTGGTGGACTAAGGCCTAACCCCCTCTCATTAGTAGAGGAGGCCCGTGCCCAGCTGTGGGACAATGTTTAATACAGGGCTAGTATTATTATGCATTCTCTAGAATCTTAGTTTGCATCAACGAAGTTAAGACCGTCCAAACTTCATGACCCGAACAAGGACGTTAAAACCGCTTAGTTTCAGAAACAGTTACCGCTCAATACCATCTTACATCCAAGTTAAATTGAAACATAATACATGCCGCGTACACTTGAAAATTGCAAGGTTCCCATTTCTGACCCGTTCATAGCAAACAATTGCTTTCTGATGCACTTACTGGACATTAATAGCAAAGAGATATTTAAGATAAAAAAAAAATATTGCCTGCATCGGTAGCGTAGTTGTAATTGCATACGCGGTACGACTGCTGAGGTCTCGGGTTCGATCCCCGGGTGCAATGTGATATGGGGTTTTTCTATCCCGAAATGCTAAGTATGGGACGGTAATAAACTCTGCGAAATGTGGGTGTACTAGTTACATCTCTGCATATCCCTTCGGGGATTATTGGCGTGAGTGTGTATATGGATGCGTGTAAAAAATATTATTAAAAGAAATAAAAAAATTCATAACATCATCAAGAACTCTAAGCTTGAGTGAAATTGTGTAAACATAAAATTGAGTCTCAAAATGCAATATTATTGTCGATTAATTTCGTTTCACTGAATACAAAAAAACAGATTTAAGACGCCTTTTTAAAAGCCCTATATAGACGCCTCCTGTCGCCTTCCCAAAGACAAAGCTAGACAATATGCTAGCACAAAGTTTGATTAATCCACACACGGAGTAAGGTTAAGTTGTGCAAGTGCTGCTAACTTGGTTGAAAATTTGATGCGCAATAGATTAGTTTGTGTGTAAGTATGTTTCGTGTTATAGTTTCGCTATTAGATGCAGTTTGTGAGCATATTTGGATGGTGATATTTCTTAGAGACAATAGTAGCAGAGTAACTAGATGTATAACAAAGGGTTTGATTCCCGCACCGAGTCAATTGGTAGCTGGTAGGGTATTCATATCCGACCGGAAAACGACCACCGTACACTGTGTGTAAAACCCGCCATAGTGGCACACGCAAGTGTGTCGCGTTCCGGGATCAGCCAGTGTACATCCGGTTTTTGTCGGGGTCTAGAGTTGGGGTACGATGTATGGCCGTGTTAAGTACTCTGACACTAGACCCTCGACCGCTTCTTCACCTCCTTGCCCAATGGCGTATTGTGAAGAAGCTAAACTGCAGGCCGGAACGATTGTGATGTGTAGCGAGGGATAGATTGTTTCTCGCTAATTGATACTCTATCTGCGCTTGCCAACAGATGCAGCGTGGTCACTTTACCAAGGCAGGATGTTTAGCGATCTGCAAATACTGGTCCGCGTCTGGGTGTTGTGAGACCGATTTTTTCGTACTTCCGATATCCTATGTGGTATCAGGAAAATATATGTGACTTTTATATGTTATTCTTATTATTATAGTATATTCATTGTTGATAATATTGGTGATCTATGAAACATGTGCTCATACAATTTAAAAATACACACAATTATAATTCAAACTCTAAACTGCAGTCTGTAAATTGATATCCATCTTGGAATCATAAACTAGATATTAAAATCGTCGAGGTTTTCAAGTTATCCATGAAAGCACGCTTGAACGGAGAACAGTGGTTCTTTCCAATTTTTTATTCCAAAAAGAACTATAAAAACAGTTTCTAGTGCCAATTTCGGAGAGTACGGGACAGTTCTTTATGACGGACTCATTTGTGGATGGTTCGCGCCGTGCGTAACTATGTGGTAAGTTGGGGTCCATGGCTACATTCAGTGCAGAACTTAATAGGAAGATATCGGTCTATTTTAATAGCTGAATATTTTTGTTTCTAATATAACTAAAGGCAATTTCGATGTAACCAGCTTTCAAACAAATGTATTTCAAAGACAAATGCCACAGTCAAATGATTTAAATTAAACAACATTCCGTTTGTGAATCAATGTTTAAAAAACAAATCTTATAGCAGATAGTATAACTTTAACGGGATAGCTAAACTATAATAATATTTCGAATTGAATAAAACAACTTTTAAAATAATCAACTGCCTCATTATAAATATAGATATCAGATAGATTAATAGACTGCCTTGGTGGCGCAGTTGTAATTGCGCATGCGTTACAACCGTTGTGCTTAGGTCTCGGGTTCGATCCCCGGGTAAAGTGATATTGGGTTTTTCTATTTAGAAATAGCTAGTATCAGCCCGGAGTCTGGAATTGTGCCCGATATGGCGATAGGCTCTGCCCACATTATGGGACCGTAATAAATTCGGCGCAAAGTGGGTGTACTGGTTGTAACCAGGTATACCTCTGCATACCCCTTCGGGGATTACAGGCGTGAGTGTATATGATTGTTTTTATTTGCCACCACGATGGCTTATATCGCTCTTGATATTATGTAATTAAGTTCTCATAATTGACTTCTAAATTGTGAATCAGACACCCAAACCCACCCTTATTATTCTCCACATTTCAACTTGCTCCCACCCTAGAGGACAATTTGCGCCTCCTGGCACCATTGTCTACACCCCACGGTATTTGTTCGAACATTCTCAACAATCGACTGGCGTTCATGACGTTTTTGCTGCGTCGGTGTTTGCATTAGAGCTTCATTGTTCTCCCTTACTCATCATTCGAAGGGCGTTTTTTGTCCTTCTCGCACTTGTTGATCCGGCTATTTAGTGTTCAATTCGATGCGAGGTTTGGATGATATTTGGTCACGAGTTCCATTATTGTATGACTGGTTCTATTAACCTATCTGATGTCTATATTTATAGTGAGAGAGTTGAAGGTTTGAAAATTTGTTTTATTCAAGTTGAAATATTGTACATACATACATATACACTCACGCCTATAATCCCCGAAGGGGTAGACAGAGGTGTAACCAGTACACCCACTTTTTGCCAAATTTCGGTCCCATAATGTGATAGGGGGCGAGCCTATCGCCATACCGGGCACAGGTTCCAGACTCCGGGCTAATACTGAGAATTTCTAGATAGAAAAACCCAATATCACTTTACCCGACCCGGGGATCGAACCCGAGACCTCAGCACAGCGGTTGTAACGCATGCGCAATTACAACTGCGCCACCAAGGCAGTATTTCTATTGAAGTATTGTTTTCAATAGAAATGTAATGTTTATGTATAAATTGTTGTTAGTCTCTTATTCAGTTGCTAATAATGCTGTTTATGTTTTGTGTAACCAGTACACCGACTTTGCGCCAAATTGATTATGGTCCCATAATGAAATAGGGGGCGAGTCTTTCGCCATACCGGGCACAATTCCAGACTTCGGGCTGATACTAAGTATTACTAAATAGAAAAACCCAATATCATTTTGCCCTTTGATCGAACCCGACCCCTCAGCATAGCAGTCGTAACGCATGCGTAATCACCGAGGCAGTCAGTATTAGAATCACCTTCAGCTATTCGCGTTCTGTCTTCTCTGTCTGATCACAATGAAACTGACCACTGCACGCAACGAACTCCTGTGTCATAATAGTCACAGAATAGATTTATACCCATTTCTTAACTTTTAGTTTTGGCCGAGTGCCAAATGATCGATACGTTTTGGCCGGTGGCCAGACCATCTGTCGACGTAACAAAAAAGGCAAAACAAGGACTTTACGTGCATCGCGTTATTTAACATTGGTCATTTGTTTGGACGCTGATTACCCTCGGGTAAGTGGTCGGCCTCGTAGTGCTTAGCGCGGTCGGATGTGACAATGTGGTGTTTCCATGGAACCTATCTTGGAATACAACTGTTTGCTTACACACTATTCGTGTTTGTATACTTACAAGAAAGCATTATCTATCATAGATAGAAGCGATAGCCTAGTTAGTTGCGGTGCGGACTGTCAGGACGAATCGTATGTTCGAAATCAGCCCAAATGGCATACACCTCTGACTTTACTAAAGTTACGTACGTGTGTGTATTCATTGTTAATTATCGCTTGCTTTAACGTTGAAGGAAAACATCGTCAGAAAACCGGCATACCTGAGAATTTTTATTAGAATTTTGAAGGTATGTGTAACCTAACCCCTCTCATTACCAAAGGAGGCCCGTGCCCAGCAGTGGGACAATGTTTAATACAGGGCTAGTATTGTATTATCTATCAAGCGCTAATAGAGTTGTTTGCAGTAAATAAGTCAACAAATGTTTATGTGACAGACAGATATTTGTTTCGGATCTGGGTGTTGTGGGACCGCAATCTTATAGTTCTTGATACAGGTTTTACCTAGTGTGGGGTCAGAACTCAGAACTATATGTGTGACTGTTGGATGTATTTATTTATTTATTTAATAGAGCCGCTAGATGGCATTAACACATAGCACGGAGAAATTCAGACTACCGTCTTTTGGCGTTTTTAATTCAAACTTCTTTAGTTACAGTAACAAGTTATTATGTAAACAAAATAATATATAAATTTATGTGCAATATTCCTTATTCATTATTGTAAAATGATTGCATTACTTCGATTGATTTTCATAAACGCCACATATTCACTGCAATACTCCGGTAAACAAACACAGTATGAATCAAATTGCCTCTCAATTTTTCATCACGCACGCAACCATCATTGGATAAACAAATTGTCGATTGTAAAGGAGCCAATCGTGAATGCAACGTCACGTACCGTGAAATTTATGAAGGGACGCGATTGAGTGCTTTATTCGTTGAAAATGTGGCGGATGTTTCAACAACGTATATGTAAAAACCCTGTGGCGCGGTTTGTAATTGCGTACGCGGTATGACTGTGCTGAGGCTCGGGTTCAATTCCCACGTCGGGTAAAACTGATATTAGGTTTTTCTATCAGGAAATCCTCAGCACCAGTACGGAGTCTGGAATTGTGCTCGGTATGGCGATGAGCTCTGCCTCTATCACTTGTTACGGTAATAAGCTCGGCGAAATATGAGAAAGCAGTCCCTGGCACTATTTATGGATAACACAGAAAAATATATTTTTATATACAAATATGTCAAGAAGAAAGTGGTTATGTAAAATTCGAACCTTGACGGCGGTCAGGAAAATACAGTATCAATTTGTTTCCTTTCTTTGTGTTTCAATCTTATCTATAAAAAACCCTTAAAGGATCCATAACTGGCACAATTAAAATAATTATTAAATTTAAAAATGTCCTACGGATACACGAAAAGTTATAGGAAAATTATTTATTAATATTTTTTTTTTTGGCTAACTTACTTCGTAAGCAGTTTCTCTAGAGAAGAAAATGAAGGAACTCTAGCTATGTTCTTTCAAAACTGTAAAGCAACAAAATTAAATCAACTCAACCCCAAGAGACTTTCGAAATAAACCTTACTAAAGCTCACACTTTTTTTTATTTATTCAGTGTTATTAAGATCAGCAAATGATATCGTAGAGCCACTAGCCACTTTGTCTCTATTATGAATGGGTCGCTTCGATCTAAGTTTGCTACAGGCCCAAAAACCTCCTTTAATTCCAACTTCAAGCCCCTTTGTAAGAAAACATTTTTGTAGCGTTATTTTTGTTAGGAATATTTCTTCTTCTCAGCGTGTTCTACTGTCTGTATCATGGGGAATTCTCCGAAAAACTGTTTAATCTTACCGCATCCTCTCTCTTCCACACCAGAACCATGCGTACTGGTTTGAACACACAACTTCATGGTGTCTACTACTAATACACCGGCCCGAACCAAGGGGTCTTTTGGGCGCACCATCAAGCTGTGGAACTGTTTGCCAGCTACCGTGTTTCCTCCTTCCTATGATCCTGGGTCCTTTAGGCGTAGTGTGAAGATGCTAGAAAGCAGGTTGGCATGATTGTGGTGAGTAGCGAGGATAGGTTATCTCTCGCTACTTGATACTCTAACTGGATTCCATTGCATTTACCATCAGGTGCCATCACTTTGCCGTGCCAAGATAAAAAAAATTGCATCATAGGTATTCATGGACTGATGCCATCTAACACCATCATGTGACGGTCATTCGATCGGTTACCATCTGAATATTAATAGATCCATATGATCTAAAGTTACGGTGTCTACAGCGAAGCTCGCAAATCGAGTTAGAATCTACATCCAAGCCTGTTTTATCATAACTCAATTATGAATAATCCCCATGTGTTACGCGGAATGTCAGTGACACTGATACTATTAAGAACTGTAATAGATTCACCAGTATTCAAGAACGATAGGGGAGCTCTTTGCTATGCTCTGATTTCTAAACGGTCCGAACACAATATATTTTTTTTTTTTTTTTTTTTTATTCTGGCGCGGCAAAGTGACCACACTGCGCCTGATGGTAAGCGCAGTGCGGTCCAGATAGAGTATCAAGTAGCGAGAGATTTTATCGAGCGAGAGAATATACTCAGATTTTAAAATATTGTATAGTAAAAGAATTTTGTTTTTAGAAAAGAGCAACGTTGGAGTTACTTGCTCGTTTTCCTCTAACGAAACTACATTCCGAAAGTAGGTAGAGTAAAAAAATCTGAATTCAAATAACGTAAACATTTTATAAGACTGAATAAATATGTTCTTAATTTAAATGTATTGAGGATAAAATAATACATTTTTATCTTTCATACTTAACAACGAACTGTCGCTGGCTAGCGTTGCATTCGGTCACGTGAGACATTCGTCACATTTTATTATGTCCGCAATTGGGTCGGGCACAGCTGGCCGCAATATTTCTTTGTATCGCCGAACATCGTGCCCGACTATTAGATGATAATCCAAACGGATTAATTGCCTGTCTGTGTTTATCACATAGCTGATACCGAATGCATGCGTTTATGTGCTACGTCGAGTTATTACTCCAAAGTGGTCGGTGTAATTGTCGTCGATTATTTTATTACTATAATAAATTGACAGGGAAAATTGTCATTAAAAGTGTTATCTTTGTGTTTCGATAAGGAAAATATGATCTTTATTCGTGATTATAATTTTTTTATAGTATAGTCCGACAAACGAGCCAGTAGGTCACCTGATCTCCACCGCCTATGAACATTCACAATACTGAAAGTGTCATGTATGCGCTGTCGGCCTTAAAGGACAGGAATAGGGATTAGGGAAGGGAAGTGGGGATCTGGGCCTCCGGATATCTAACTTACCATACGAAACGCGACAGTAAACTGTCACTTTACGTTGGTTTTCTTTGAGACAGTGGTACCACCCCGGTCGAGCCGGCCCATTCATGCTATAGATAAATATGTCTACAGCGTGGCTCTACCACTTCCAAATATTATATTACCATGACATGTGTCAGTCACGTTTCTAAAGAAACTTATAGTATTTGAAAAATTATTTAAAATTCATATTTACGTTAATAAACAGAAAATTCCCTGCAATAAATCAAAAATAAATATTAAATAACTTCACTATCATTAATTAATTATAATACAATTTTAGCGCATCAAAAATTCACACCAGTGAAATATAGAAAAAGAAAGAATGAAGTTCGTTGGGGCCATAAAACCATCGGAACAGGCGGTTGACGTTAACAGCTGCCGGCCGTAACTCCCAGCCACAATGCGCACACATCAACGTCTCCAGATGAATTAATTACTTTATCATTCCACCGCTTATTGCTACATTAGCTTTCTTTAAAAAAGATAGCGTAAAAATGTCTTCACAAATTTGAGTAGTTTGTTTGGTACGAATTAACAGCGAGGGCGAAAACATAGGAAAAAGCGATTTATTGGTATTTTTGTGACGCAAAAGTAATAACATGATTATCGGTTTTGAACCCGTATTCTGATTACTATATATGAGTTTATTTATGTTGAGTTATATTGTACTAAGGTATGCCTAGTTATGTTTTGCAAAATAAAATATACTTGTCTACAGTCAAGACCTGTGACATTGTCCAACAGAGGAAAATAAATGAAATAAAATAATACACCCAAGAGTCACACACATAGTTTTGACCCCACACTAGGTAAAACCTGTATGGTGGATATCAATAACTTGAGGGACTACGGTCCCACAACACCCAGACCCGAAACAAATATCTGTAAACATTTGCCTCGGTGCGGGAATCGAACCCACGGCCTCTCATTTCACAGCTGGTTACTCGCCCGCTGCAACACAGAGGCTGTCAAATAAACAATAATAAATAATAGATAAGTATAGTAAAACTCAAACTTGTAAAATGTAACACAGTGTTTCAGCAATCTCTTTTCTTTTATGCATTGTCCCATAAACTTGTGCAACAAAAATATACATAATATGTTAATATGTAGTTGTAGTACCGAAAAGTATCGCTATCATACAAAATAATTACAAATACTTCACTTCCGCTGAATTGTCTATAAGAAACTCTTTCTTGTAATTCAACAAATTACATCCTTTTCTGAAACAGGAACTTACCTGAAAGTGGAAAAATAATTTATTAAAGAAAGCATTATGACGTTTGCTACTTAACATAACTTGAAAACAAAATTACACATTGACAAGAAATTCAAACAGTTTCACTTCTATACTGTAATTTATACAGAAGTACTGAAACATTACGCCCGCGCCTGTCAGAAACACGACTGTGACAGCTTAATGAAAATACAATATGAAACATTTCAAACACTCCAGACGAAGTTACGCCTGTGTTGTGAAATTATATTGGGAAGTAATGAGTATTTGAATTAAGTATACATATATAGGAGAGAAGCAGATGGGGTTTTGGAGCCGAATAACCATCAACCTAGCCGGGAAATAAACTGGAAGAGGTATCAGAGACCTTGGGGCCTAAATAGCCCCTAAAAGATCTGGTGCAAAAGGCAAGTGGAAACCACTGCACTAATTGATAAACTAATTTTTAAAGTGGTAGAGCCACGCTGTAGACATATTTGTCTACAGCATGAATGGGCCGGCTCGACCGGGGTAGTACCACTGTCTCACAGAAAACCAACGTAAAGTGAGAGTTCACTGTCGCGTTTCGTATGGTAAGTGAGATATTCGGAGGCCCAGATTCCCCCTTCCCTTCCCTAATCCCTATTCCTGTCCTTTAAGGCCGACAGCGCATACGTGATACTTTCGATTTTGTGGATGTTCATGGACGGTGGAGATCACTAAACGTCAGGTGACACACTGGCTCGTTTGTCGGACTATGATATAAAAAAGAAACCAAAGAAAACCATGTTTATATATGGTCACGATCCTCATTAGTCCGAAATCCTCCGTGGCGCAGTAGGCGAGTAGCCGGCTGTGAAACGAGAGGCCGTGGGTTCGATTCCCACACCGGGGGAAATGTTTGTGTGACCGAGAGATATTTGTGTCCAGGGTTTGGGTGTTGTGAGACCGAGCGACTCGTAGTCCCTGATACCCAAAACACAAGACTCGTATATTAGTGTGGGTTCGGGGCTATGTGTGTGACTGTTGGGTGTTATATATTATTGAGGGAACGACGAAGAAGAAGAAGATATAGGAGAGACAAATTCTTAATCAGAATTTGTTTTTAAGTTTTCGTTTGAAGATTCCCATGAGTAAAATTTATGTTAATCATGGGGTGGATATAAGCTCGATGAACTGCACCAGTTTCACCTTTGCTTATTGAAGTGAAAACTTTTGAAGTGAAAACTTCTTTAGGCACTTTTGGTATGAGGAAAAAGCACTGAACTCGCGTGACCGTCAGGCTCAGATTATTTTACTTCTAAGCACGCATATGAAGTTCTATAATTATTGTCAAGAAATCATAAATAAAAAAATTACTACGTCATGGACGCTGTTTCAAAAAGAACTTAGTAATTCCAAAGTATTAAGTTTTCACTTCGCTCGATAGTCCCCATGACCGCCTATGTTTTTTATGTTTGCTCGTTTCTGAATTCTCCGAATAATCTTATTAGTTATTTATTCATCAAAGTTACCGTATAGGTAAACTTAGATTAACTGTCACTGTTACTAAATACGCACCGAACAATTTATTATGAATTTATTAACTAGCTATTGTTTTTTTAATCATATAGTTATTTTTCCCTTACTTTATCATTAATTGTTAAACCGATGTACACATAGCAAGCTGTGACTATCTTTTACAAATTTATTTAAATTATTAAGATACTATAAATAACTAGCATAATTTTAAAGAAGCATGAATTATTGTAACAACTGTTGATAAACCAATAAATAAATTGAAGGATAGAATATGGCTTTGATACAGAAGTTGATTTTTACGCAAAATTAAAAAATAATAATAATACTAGCCCTGTATTAAACATTGTCCCACTGCTGGGCACGGGCCTCCTCTACTAATAAGAGGGGTTAGGCCTTAGTTCACCACGCTGGCCTAATGCGGGTTGGCAGACTTCTCATACCTTCGAAAAATTCTCAGATATTCAGGTTTCCTCACGATGTTTTCCTTCACCGTTAAAGCAAGCGATAATTAGCATTTTAATACACACTTAACTTTAGAAAAGTCAGAGGTGTATGCCACTTGGGTTTCGAACCTACGACTTTCGTCTTGGCAGTCCGTACCGCAACCAACTAGGCTATCGCTGCTGTCCGCAAAATTTATTTAATATAAATTTTATGTTCAATCAAAGAAAACTATGAACGACACTTAAAATACGCACATAGTGATATTGTTAATAAAGATTTTTTAGAATTGGATAAATTAACATTTACATCTAACATCCAATTATATAAACTTTACCTCTTTATAAGTATAGACCTACATAACCTCTGTCAGAAAATGTGTTAAATAAATTTTAACATGAATATTATAAAATTATTAAACAATTAATGCAACTTTTAATAACAGTCATAAAATAGTCATATTAATCCTAAGATTAACGGCAGAAAATTACAGACTTATTCATTCCACTTTCGATAATATTCAATTTAATAACAAATCTATCGACACTACTGTCATTAACATTTACAAATTTATTTTACTACAAATCATTTCGTGCGTATGGCCCAGTATTTAATATATTTGTAAGTTTATATTTGGTAGTTGCGTACGCGCACGTCGTTACTAATTAGTTCGCATTGATTGGTCGAACAATAGTACGCCCATTGTGTGTTGTAGCTCATGTCACGCCTACAACACTTCGGCACCGTTGCTAAGCGACAGATCGGGCGGTACACCACACCATTGATGCTATGCGATGCGTAATTTCATGTTGAAATTGTAGTTGTTGAACAATGAATCACTCATCATTGAAATAGTATTATATTATATTGTAAATGATTAAACTAAATATTTTATAGTTCTAGACATCAAATAAATAAAGAAAATCTTTTTATAAGATTTGAAATTCATTTCGATGTTCGAATTTCACTTGACCTGTTACGTTATGTAAAAAAATACATTTCAACGACATTAATTTAGGCGAGTATATAATGTCAACTATTTTGCTGTATAACTGGTCAATATCATTCTATTTTGTACAATAAATGTCATAAGCCACCTTGAATCTAGCAACCTCCAAATAAATTCAATGCATGTGTGCCAACCATCTCTTACCAAAACGATATAGCATAGCTTCGTCCATGCAACAAGCACCTATTGGCGAAGCTCCAGGTTTTAAAGTCTAGTAGATTGACGAGTGAAAATATTCCCAAGTGTCATTGATTTTCACTTACTAGCGAATTTTGGAGTATTTAATGATATAAAGCGGTGATACCGCTTTAGAAGAAAAGCTGTTGAGAAAAGCGCTTCGTTGAGATATTTTAGGCCGCGTGGGATCGTTTCATCTAGATAGGGAAAAATGGCGGTGATACGAGAAAAGGTATTTTAACACACCCATTACTATACAACGTTTTATTGCGAAAGAAATTACTGTATAGCCAGTAAATTGAGAGTAGTAAAGAAAAATAATTAAAATGTCACAATTTTTTGTAATGGAAATCGTGCAATATACGCATGCAAAAAAAAATTAAATAGTCATGGAGAATGCCGACAGAAGTGAAAACTTAAAACTTTGCTATTACTTTCTTCTTTTTTGAAACAGCGTCCATGATGTAGCAACTGTTTTGTTTATGATTGCTTGTCAATAATTATAGAACTTCATAGACGTGCTTATGTCAAAGAAAACATAAACTGTTGGACGAAGTATAAAATTTTGGTAGAAGATATACCACCAAACGCGGCTATAGAAGATTTCACTTTTCACAAAAATTCAAAAACATTTTTTGAGGGTGCACGATGCGATATGGCTGTGGAAGCTAGGTGACCACTCAGCAATAAGGCAGTGTGGTGTGGTAAGGCCTTTTCATTATTAGAGGAGGCCCGTGCTCAGCAGTGGCATTCAGAATTCTATATATTTATATCATAGGATACACACTATGGTTTTAATTATTTTAATCAATTAACTAAGTTCCTTTAAACTTGTTATCAAAATAATTTCGCAAATCCAATCGAAAATAATTTGAAACCATTCAAATCGAGTAGAAGGTCTCAAATAACATGGAAACTATATGAATCGTGTCGTCACGTCCTCGGCAGAATGGCCATTATGCTGCGTCAGTATTTATGATATAAAAAATAAAACGCTGGCATTCTCGTTTAAAATACTCTTTTGTAAGTTATGGGTGCTCTCTATACGAATCTAATTACTATTCTACTTACGTATTATTACGTAATGTTTTTGGACAATTAAAACCGTATGTTTCATCACTATCGATTAAACGACTTAAAAGACGAGAATCCCGCTAAGTAAAAGTTTCTATATTCAAAATTGGAACAATAATTACGATATCGTATGCGGTGACAGTGCAGGCCACCTGGCTGACGGCCAGCTCACCTGTTGCACCGACATTATCAGCCGATGATGGGGACCGACCGCTCCGGGATAACGTTTGATAAGTTCACAGAGAGTTTGTTATTGTGGGGCTTTGAACGACGTATTGTTTAATGGCTTTGTAGGTGACGTGCACATATTATGTGCTTATCGCGTACGGCGTAGCCAGGTTTATCTACGGCGTAGCAAAGTTTCTCTACGGCATGAAGGCTCGATTTGAGTGATACGTTAATAGTTTGCATTGCTTATTTATATATACTATTCAATAATATTATATTCTCATAATTTTTGTAGACGCTAGTTTATTCTAAAGCCATTATATCTACAATTTTTATTGTTACCTAACATATGAATTTATAGGATGTTAGGGCTCAAAATGGCAAATGTGGTGTCGGCCTTTAATTAATAGTTACAATTACTAAATAATTTTACTAATTATTAGTAAAGTTAATTTTTGTTGCGGAAATAAAAAAAACTGATGTAGATTTTGGTGCTTGCAATTCATATGGTAGAGATGATTCACAATAATCTGTG
Source organism: Laothoe populi (assembly GCA_905220505.1). NCBI lineage: Eukaryota > Metazoa > Arthropoda > Insecta > Lepidoptera > Sphingidae > Laothoe > Laothoe populi. The sequence goes on from HG992151.1 coordinate 3,976,776, forward strand.
AGACAGCGGCAAAAGCCCGGTCGAGCTGTGCAGTAGCCATAATTGTCTAGAGTGTGTCTTTAGCACTTTTGAAATTTCCCCGTCCTCAATTTACATTTTTGAACTTTGGCTTCACACCTTCAATTACTATGCACAATACGAGTACTTAGAATCAATTCTTTAGTCCCCGCCATCTATTGAAGTTGTTTTTAAATCTTTTTTGATCAGTTTCTTCAGTAAAATTATTAACAAAGACACTACAAAGAAAACCGAACATCAAAAACACTTCGTGAAATACTATTCTCGGCAGTGACACTAAGCCTTCGTAACAATAACTCGCCTCGACTATAAAAGAGTTGTCCGTAGTGATTGTCCGCACCAAAGCCGGGGTCTATTGTTCGTCGGTCAACCGTCCGCAGTGGATTACGAACACGCATGGTGTCTGAGAAACGACAAATGTTTGTGGTTTAATTTATTATCAGTATTGAGTAACTAGCAGCGGCGATAGCCTAGTTGGTTGCGGTACGGACTGTTATGACGAAAGTCGTATGTTCGAAACCCACATGGCACACACCTCTAACTTTTCTAAAGTTAAGTGTGTATTAAATATTAATTATCGCTTGCTTTAACGGTTAAGGAAAACTCAAGTGAGGAAACCTGCATACCTGAGAATTCTCATAAGAATTTCAAAGGTATGTGAAGTCTACCAACCCGCATTACATACCCCCCCCGGCCAGTAGTGGGACATTGTTTAATACAGGGCTAGTATTATTATTGAGTAACTAAGACTAAAGTGGATATGGACAGGCCATGTAGCAGACTACAAGACAACAGATGGGCCAAAAAGTTAACTACCTGGATGGGACCGATGGGTAAAAGGAAGCGAAGAAAACCACACACTCGTTGGGAGGACGAGATTGTGCTGGCTGGATGACGCTGGTTAGAAATAGCGAAAAACCGAGAAAAATGGCACTCTCTAGAGGAGGTCTTCATCTTTATACGAGGCTTAAGAAGAGTAGTCCTTAAACGGTAGGCAGCGCCTCTGCTGTGGTGCTCTGGCATTGCAGAAGTCTATGGACGGCGGTCATCAGGTGGCCCGTCTACTCGTCTGCCTATCGAGGCACTAAAAAAACCTTAGGGGTTCCCTCAAATAACTAACACGATATTTTATTTTTCTTTATTTAATAATTACCAATACTATAAAAAATAAAAATATTGTTAAAATTGGGAAATATAAAGCTTTTTGATTTTTATTTTATTTATTATTGAGTAGCTAAATAAAGTATATCGGGCGATTATTCTGACAGCATCTGTGGCGCAGTGAGTAAGTAGCCGGCTGTGAAACGAGAAGACGCGTGTTCGATTCCCGCAAGGAACACAAGGATACAAGGGATCGTAAGAAGGAATGAGTATGGTAGCTTGCAAACTATTCCACAGCTTGATGGTTCAGACACCACGAAGCTGTGGTTCCGCAAGCCAGTACTTATTGTGATATAAATACATCTATAATATCTTACCAGATGTTATATCAGTTTACATGAGTATACATACGCACTTTATTACTGGCAATGTATATTTCTCGTTAATTTGGTTACCTACTCTAAGATATTTCTTATATTTTTCTGTTTAGTCAGTTAACGTTTTGTAAAATATTTTATTCTATTTTTTCTGTGTTAAGTTTTTTTTATTTATTTTGTATTTTACATGTGAGGGAATTAAGTGTGCTCCACAAATAATTTATTATTTATATTTGCCCCCACAAGACTAAGAATTTGTACATGTTATCATAAAATACGATAAATGAAAAAGCAAACCCTACGTAAAACCATCTTTGAAACATCCATAATAGACTTAGAACATACGCAAGACGCGCCGTATAATCCTCCCTTACGTAACTAAAATCTTGTTACATAGTTTTGTTGACGTCTGGTCCCTTGGCTTTATATTATTCATGGACCCTAGACTAAAACACGCCTAAGTAAGATCTATTGTGTAGTCGCTTCACGAACCATATGGTTAATGTAGCACAACAATGGTTTATAGATGTAGGTATTTATTTGTATCTAAGAAAAAAATATAAAAATACATTGAAGTTAAAATTATATTTGCTAAACTCTTTTTAAGGTTATGCAGCCAATTTATATGGTGAACTGTGCAAAAGTCAAAAATGCCTATTTAGCAAGGGAGGCTAAGTGGTTGGTGGTACAACTGGTGTGCTGAGGTATCGGGTTCGATCCCCGAGTCGGGTAAATCAGCCTTTTTTTTTTGTTGTCGCGGGGAAAGCGTTTTTTTACTACCGCCCGCTCCGAGGGGAAACGGAATAAGAATAAAACGGTTATGCTGGACTAGCCGGTCTTACGACCCAGCATCCCCCTCGCCCGGATAATGGCTATCCGGGCAGCCGCTGGGCCGAGTCCCTACCCCCTATGTACACCCCACCCGACACTACCAGCTATAACCCCGCGGTGGCCTTCTTCGGCGCTTACGGAGCGATCCCAGGGTATCTCTAAGGAGTGCTAGAATTGCTGCCGGAACCGCCCCCGGCGCGGTGCTGCGTAGCAGCCCATCTCCATGGGAGGGCTTAGGAGCCCCCGCGCACCGAACAACGACAGCGAACGAGGCCTTACCACCCGTGCTGCCGTCCATCTCGGGGTCGCACGATGCTCCAAAACTGGGAGTGCATCGATTCGGGCTGACAGCCCCCCGCTGCGAGCCCGCGACCCCCAATGGCCCCAATTAGTCGCCTCAGGTAAATCAGCCTGGAGTCTGGCATTTTGCCTGATACTGGGATAGGCTCACCCCCTATCACATTGTGGGACCGTAATAAATTCGGCATAAATGGTTGTACTGGTTACACCTTTGTCTACCCTTTCGAGGATTACATATTAAATATTATTGATGAATTTGACCATTGTAGTGGTAGAGCCACGCTGAAGACATATTTGTCTACAGCATGAATGGGCCAGCTCGACCGGGGTAGTACCACTGTCTCAGAGAAAACCAACGTAAAGTGACAGTTCACTGTCGCGTTTCGTATGGTAAGTGAGATATCCGGAGGCCCAGATTCCCCCTTCCCTTCCCTAATTCCTATTCCTGTCCTTTAAGGGCGACAGCGCATACATGATACTTTCGGTATTGTGGGTGTTCATGGGCGGTGAAGATCACTTAACATCAGGTGACCCACTGGCTCGTTTGTCGGACTATGCTATAAAAAACACGACCGGTTAAAGCAGCCGATTATTAATGAATACACATGTAACTTTAGAAAAGTCATAAGTATATGCTGATTGCCCATTGAGCTGATTTCGAACCTACGACTTTCGTCTCAACAGGCTGTACATACTCTCAACTAGGCTATCGCTGCTTCAAAGACCCGTAAATTTTTATTTTTTTATAAAACCGACTATCATTGTGTAATAATAGTGAGTTCAAATAGGTATATAAATAATGAATAATTACTTTTCATGTTAGGCAGCAATACGTAACAATTTGTAACAATTATAACAATGCCTATATGTAAAGAGACCGCAATAAATCATAAACTTTGTATACACATTTAAAACATTCAATTTCAACTAACAACAAAGTGAATCATACAAACAACCATCGTATAAGCCCGAAGTGACGTCACGTTTGGAACAAAACGAGACCCTCCCGAAGGAAAGTTTCGTATTGTAAACGAGAATGAGAGGACGCAAAAAGCGGCAAGTGTGATTAGAACTTTCTCGACGTGGGTTCTGTATACAACCGCACATAAGGCTGTACATTGTATGGCAGAAACACAAAAGAAGTTTGTTTAGAATCAATCATAGAATCAATTACGATTACTTTAAAATCTTAAAACAGGTTTGTTTAGAATCGATTACAATTTTTTTTAACCAGTTTTAACGTATCGAAATGTGTTTATGCTGGGACGATAATATTATGAAAGGTAATGGGAACTGGCATAACATTCATTCTAAAATGTTTTTGCTGTAAGCAAACCAAATTCAATCATATGACGTAATATATATATTTTTTAAACACTCCGGAGTGAATAGGGTGACGTTGTTTTCTTTACATCATGGAATCCTAAAAACTGAATAACTAAAGGCTTTGGGTCGAGCAGCGTTTAAATTATCCCCCAACGAGACTCCAAAGGGTCTCAAATAACTATATTCACACGTAGGGACGAGTGTCCGCTGAAAAAGAATTTATTTAGGAGTGGAATGATATATATTCGTTTAAAAAATGTACACCATCTGCATTTTGTACAAAATATGCATGGCGTGGGAGCCTTAAACGCCAACGGTATTTTGTCACCAATGATGCGAATTTTAGACTAGTCTCTATTTATTCAGGATCGTAATATCATGAAGTCATAAAATATTTTGTCGGGGTCTAGAGCTGGGGTACGATGTTTGGCCGTTCGCGGCCTTCTGAGTAACTGGACCCTCGACCACTTCTTCACCTTCCTGCCCATGGCGTGGTGTGAAGAAACAGGCCGGCATGATTGTATTTAGTAGCGGGGAATAGATTGTCTCTCGCAACTCGATACTCTAACTGGACGGCACAGCGCTTACCCTCAGATACAGTGTGGTAATTTTGCCGTACCAGGAATAAAAAAAATAAGACCTACCTCCTCTAAGTAAGTGACTTTTTGAAGTTAGATCAAGTTTAGATTTCCCATCACTTCTATTATTGACGTCGAAGAAAGCCGACAAATCCCCATACTTATTATATATGGAATAAAATATCGTCCCTGGACATATTTACACATATACGTATACATTTGTAATAAAAAAGGCACGTTTCCTTTCTTGTTTTCGTTATAATTAAATAATAAGGGTTCAGTGGACTCAAAAACGCTTTTACCTAAACATATTAAAATATCATCTTATATGGAAGGGCCCATACGCCTACACCAGGATAAACTGGTGTAGAAGGTTACCTTTGGCATGTTTGGTAGTAGAAGACACCAGTTAATTATGAAAATATTTTAATTTATCATGTGATCATTGTTTTCTAAATATAAAATCACACCTCGTATTATATCCTTCACGAAATAAATTCAAGTGCCTTTCGAAGCTTAAGTGCTACAGCGAGCGTAGCACAGGTTGCCTACGTAACTTAGTGCTACAAGCTACGATTAACATGCTACACGCGCAACGCATCTTTATCACATAATTTACATTAAACTTTAAATATTATTTAAATTGGAATCTATGCAATAAATACTTTAATATTGTAAAGCAATAATGTTGTGTGTAGACATTTGAGTGAATTAAAGTATAATACAAAGTATAATTTAGGTAAAAAATTGAATGTTGTATAATATGTCCGAATCAGGATTTTAAATAAAACAAAATTAGGAAAATAGCTAAAAAATATAAACGGTAAAACTGAACGGTCTTTATTCTGAGTGTTTTTTAGTCTTCTATGTTACAGATAAATATAATCACGTTTGCAAAGCTGGATGTGCAAGTTAAAAACGGTTTTTTAGTTTTTCGAAACGTTAAAAAAGTAAAAGTGCGATAAATCCGTAATTACTTTTTTTTATGTGTAATATTCGTGTAATCAAAAAAAAACAATATTTATCGTGGGTATCAAGAACTATAAGCGACCCACATCACCCAAACCCGAAACATATATGTAGACTAGAAAAACATGCCTCGGAATGGAGAGCGATCACAGAGCCTCTCGTTACGCAGCCGGCTACTCACCCAGAGCTCCACGAAGGATATAAAAAAGGTTTTTTTTTTATCCTAGCACGGCAAAGTGACCGCACTTCACCTGATGGTAAGCACAGTACGGTCCAATTAGAGTATCGAGTAGCGAGAGACGATCTATCCCCCGCTACTCAACACAATCATGCCGGCCTGCTGCTTCACACTACGCCATGGGCAAGAAGGTGAAGAAGCGGTCGAGGGTCTATTGTCACAGTACTTAGAAGGCCGCAAAATGGCCAACATTGTACCTAACTCTAGACCCCCAAAAAACCGGATGTACACTGGCTGACCCTGAACGCGACACACTTGCGTGTGCCACTATGGCGGGTTTTTCACCCTGTGTACGGTGGTCGCTATCCAGGCGGATATGAATATCCTACCACCAGCAAACTTTACAACAACAATTTAACTTTTCTAACGATTTATTAATGCAACAAAAAGTCCTTAGAACTGTTTTAAAACAAACTTCTAACATCAACAAATACAATTGTAAAAAGTTACAAATGCCAATATACATGCCATTCCCAGGATCTCATTTCACGTCTCGCATCGCAAGTATCCGCGCCCGCAGTGACATTACTTGGCCAACTCGCCTGACCTCGAGAAATTCCAGATTGAATCACAGCAAATCGCGGCAAACTCATTTTCATAACTCGCTTCATTTAAAAATTTCATTTCTAAAATGTTTAAATAAATGTTCTCCTGTAAAATAACTTCCGTAAGAGCTGTCGCCGCGGCTGCTGTTCCCAATGAAAATATATACGCCGGACTCATACATAGCCTCATACTCATACATAGGACATAGCCGGACTTCATACTAGAATACGCCGTATTGTAAGTCAGGAACTATGAGGGACTTGCGGTCCCATAAAATCAAAAACAAATATTTATATGTCATACAGGATGTCTGCATCGGTGCGATAGCCTCCGTGGCGCAGATGGCAAGTAGCCGGCTGTAAAACGAGAGGCCGTGAGTTCGACTCCCACACCAGGACAAATGTTTGTGTGACAGACAGATATTTGTGTCCAGGGTCTGCGTGTTGTAAGACCGATAGCCTCTCGTAGACCCCGATACCCACAACACAAGACTCGTATCTTAGTGTGGGCTATGTGTGTGACTGTTAGGTATTAATAATAACAGAAAAAATAGAGATTTAAATAGCTTCTTCTCAATTTACAGCGAATGGCCTATGTTGTAAAAACTCTGCTACCAATCGATGCTGCATCAGGAAACTTAGCACTTGACCCAACAGACGTTATTCTAACCTTAATTTGGCCTCTAATAATGAATACAAAAACTAACGTAATTCAAATGAAATAAAAATTAATAACAAGCTAATTATGCGAACGTTTATACACGACGTCCATAGGGATAAGTGTGTAGGCTTAAATGAGTCACGCATGACCTCAGAGCTTAAGCACGCCCGAATGTTGTTTGCACATTATATAATAACCATTAAAGCCTATATAATAGATAGATCAAAATCGATGATGTCATAGTTGTAAGACAAGGTAAGTCTGAAATAAAGTAAAACCAATGTAGAGCGAAAGTTTGCTGTTTTATTTTGTAAGGTGATTCTGAAGACTTCAAAATAATTTAATACACATTCCTTTCACCGAAAATCAGCAATGCCTGATCCTTTTAATATAATAATATTCATGAGCAATAAAGATCAGTTACCATTAATTGACCCGATAGCTCTACAGCTAAGCTTATGCTAATAATAATTCAGTCCATGTATTACACATTGTCCCACTGCTGGGCCCGGGTTTCCAGTACTAATGACAGGGGTTCAGCAATAATCTACTGGCTTATTAGGGTCTGTAGACTACCAATTCCTTTGCAATTATTTTGTCTAATTCTCAGGTATTCAGATTGTTTTACGGTATTTTCTATCATAGTTTAATTTAGGATTAATAATAATAAATAGCACCCAACAGTCACACACATAGCCCCAATCCTACACTAAGATACAAGTCTGTCGTGGGCATCAGGGACTACGAGAGACTTTCGGTCTCACAACACCCAGACCCGACACAAATGTCTGTCTGTCATAAAACATTTACCCCGGTGTGGGAATCGAACCCACGGCCTCTCGTTTCACAGTCGGATACTGACCTACTGCGCCACGGAGCCTGTCGATTAATGACAATACATAAGTAATTTCGCTAAGTCAAATGTGTGTACCATATGGGCAGGTTCTAACCACCAACTTGCGTATCGGCAGTCCATACCACTACAATAGGCTATCGCCATATTAATAATAACTGCGGTAAACTCGTTATATTTTCTTTACCCCAGATTCCATACAGAAATTCCCGAGTCCAGACATGACCAAGCCAATAATACAAGCTCGACCGACTATTGTTTGCGCGTTAAATTAGACGCCGCACAAACATATCACATCTCTATACGGCGCGTTGTTTACTGTGCGTGCTTTTATTATGAGAAATTTAATCATACTTACATGGGGCCAATGTTTGTTTGCGATATATGAGACTGGGTCACGCCTACAGTGTTTTTTACGGTATTAGTTTTATTGGCGGTTGTAAGACTTAAGTACAGAGTTGGTGTTTTAAATACCTTCCTCGTGTACACATATCGTAAAAGTTTATACCCGCCTGCAATACACTGACAATGTCAAGTACATGCGTAATTGTCTGGGGCGCGAATAGCCATAACATAAGGTACTTTCCTGTGTTTTATTTCGTACATTATTTCATATGCAAATGAAAATAATAGAAAAATAAAACCGTACAAAAACAGAATCAAAAATAAAAATCCCATAATTATTATTTAAAATATTATTGATATACTTAGGATGTATAGAGTATACTATCTTGATATTTAGGATACTATCCTGTTAACGAAGTTCTTATAACTCTAATCTTTCACCTTCTCTTTATTTCACCTCGAGATAATTTGTCCTGCTTTCATATAATAAACAGGTATTTGATAAACCCTAAATTCATTATACCTTGATCCGTATAGTCTTCATAATGTGAAGAACATAGTATCCGATGGTAAAAAAAACTCTACCAAAATATTATAGGTACAGAACCGTATCCAAGATCTTATAGATCACAATCCACGTAGCCTGTACCAATGATCATAAACTACATCTGAATGTTCCAAAAAACGAAGGCAACTTCCCCAAATTTAGTATACTCATGTATTCAAATTACCCCAAATACCGCACGAGGGCGTAACTCAATTCAAATTATCTCCTGAGGGAATCTCATTATTCAAAACAATGTAGGAGGATGTTTGTCGTTTGTAGAACAATTATCACATACGAAAATATGTAATATATTGAAATAAAACTAATTTTACAAATTTTATCGCGATTTATTTTAAATCCCGACGTTTCGAAAGCTTTACAGCCATCATAGTCACGGGGCGGACTGAGTTGTATATCGGCACACATGGAAAGACTAACATTTCTACTAGATAGATTTTTTTATTGCAGTCCGATCTAGACAGACGGAGTTTCGTTTAATTAAATGTATAATTGAATTCCAGGCTTGTGCTAGCTTCCAACCATCTACATATACATATACACTCACGCCCGTATCCCATGGGGGTAGGCAGAGACTATTGAGTGCCACAAGCTACGATCCTGACACACTTCTTTCGCCTCTTCCACATTCATACATCTTCTCAAACATTTACGACGGTTGGAGGTACTTCTGATTTGCCCTTTTAGGTGAAGATCGTTTATCTGATTCGTAAACGTTCTACTTGGGCGCCCACGTCTACCCACTCTTCCAGTCACATCTACTCTATTCAAATTTGGATAGAGGAGGCACATAGATTTTTTCGTAAACAGGGCCACTAAATGACTAAATGGGTCTCTTCATGCTATTTGATTTTCACAATACCAGTAGAAGAAGAAAGAAATGGGGATAGGACAGGGGAGGCAGATTTTAGTCTCCAGATATCTTAATTCAAGTCGATTTTAAGTAAACCAATGGCACTAAGCCAATCGAGCTGAATACAAAACTGCCTATATCATGGCTTTACCATACTAAAATCAGTTTTTTCCGATATTATTGATCAAAAAATACCTACCATAATTTTAATTTTAAACCTTCTAACTGTGAGTGTCCCTTTATATTTCAATTGGAGAAAAAATAAATTACCAAGCGTCCTCAATTAAGGCAACCTTTCATTTACTTTGAGTGACTGTTTTAAAAGTTATTCATTTATAGTGCTTCTGTTTCTTTCTGTTAAAGGCAACTATATTATTATACAATTACCTACAATGTGGTTTAAACACTATATTTTTGATGGTAAAAAAATAATTTATACATTAATACACGACTGCCTCGGTGGCGCAGTTATAATTGCGCATGCGTTACGACTGCTGCTGTGCTGAGGTCTCGGGTTCGATCCCCGGGTCGGGAAAAGTGATATTGGGTTTCTCTATCTTGAAATTCTCAGTATTAGTCAGGAGTCTGGAAACTGTGCCCGGTATGGCGATAGGCTCGCCCGATATTATATGATGGGACCGAAGTTTGGCGAAAAGTGGGTTTACTGGCTACTCCTCCCTACATACTGCCTACCCCTTCGGGGATTACAGGCGTGAGTGTATGTGTGTGTGTAATACACGAAGGAAAACCTTTGTACCTCTTTCAAAGCATATGCGCTTACGGAGGCGTGTTATATTTGACATAAAGTTTAAAGATTTAAAGTAGAAAGCTAACATATATAAACAATATGTGTTACAATATGAAACATAAATTAACAGAATAGATTGTCGAAGAAAATTAAAATCTAAGAATGTTGAAATGTTGGAAACTAATAATATAATGATTATAAAGGTTTAGTCTTTGACAAAAGAACCTCAATAATATACAATAGTAACAAATATGAATATATTTTCGACTCACAAGTTAGTAGTTAGTCTTCATATTAATAACCTAGCTTTTACCATATCTGTGCAAAGGGCAAAGCTGACTGACTGATTCATCCATTCAGAGCCTAAACCGCTGATGCGCTTAGTGATGATGTGATGCTATGCCGTGAGTTGGGCGACTAAAGTTTTCTGTCTGTTACTTTTCACGAATAAACCAACAAGGGCCTCCTCTACTAATGAGAGGGGCTAGGCCTCAGTCCAGCACGGGTATTCTCAGGTACGCAGGTTTCCTCATGAAGCAGCGATAATTAACATTTAACTTTAGAAAAGTACGAGGTGTATGTATGACATTTGGGTTTCGAACATACGACTTTCGTCTTGACAGTCCGTACCGCAATCAACTAGGCTATCCCTGCTTCGATATAGGTCGAATAAACCAAGGAACCAATTTTGATAAGATTTAGTAATGTTTTTTTTATGTTAAACGGGCGAAGCCGTGAGTAAATGTTTGTTCCTGATATAATATACGGTTCTAAAAGTTCAAAAGGCTTTTCACCGATCGATCGATAAAAAAAAAGATCGATTTCGCTGTGCTACTTGCACATTTTCCATTAAAGTTATAAGTGTGAACTTATGGTGTATGAATTGTTTTTAAGACTGCTTGAAAATAAAAATATAGAGACACAGTATTTTCACATTTGACCTTCATATCATAACATAGTATAAAATAAAGTCGCTGTCGCTGTCCGTCCCTATGTATGCTTAAATCTTCAAAACTACGCCACGGATTTTGAAACGCTTTTTTTTAATAGATAGAGTGATTCAAGAGGAAGGTTTATATATATGATACATGCATAATATTGTACAGGTTTCTAAATTGTACACCTTTTCTTACAAAAATACCCTCCACGCGGGCAACATCTTGTATCATATAAAACCGTTGTTTGTATATAATTTGTCACATAAGCCGCAGCATGTGCACCATAGTATGTTACAAGTAACAAGCGTTTGGCACTAAATTTATTAGGAGTATAACATGACACAAAGCAGCGATAGCTCAGTTGGTTGCGGTACGGACTGTAAAGACGAAAGTTGTATGTTCGAAACCAGCTAAAATGACACACACCTCTGACTTTTCTAAATATGTGTATTCATTGTTAATTATCGCTTGTTTTAAGGGTAAAGGAAAACATCGTGAGGAAACCTGCATACCTGAGACGGTCACGGGTTCGATCCCCGGTTCGGGAAAAAGTGTTATTGGTTTTTTTTAGCACGAAATACTAACACTCGTATTTATAAACAATACTTCGTTTCAAGCAATTACTTAAGTAAATCGTTTACTCAAGCATCGAAAATCTACTGCTTGGCCAAGCAATCTTACGTCAAACGATTCTTACTTGGTCTTAACTATAAATCAGAATTTTAGAACGCGATTTTGCGGGTCAAGTCACAAGCGGAGGATGCAGTGGCTCGGGGTGAAGTGGTGGTGGCGGTGTCTCTAGACATCGCCAACGCGTTTAACACCCTGCCCTGGGCCTGCATACTGGAAGCACTGCGGTACCACGTGGTGCCACCGTATCTCTGGCGTCTGGTGCGCTCGTATCTCTCAGACAGGTACATAGTGTATCCAGACGCCGACAGGTGGCACCGAAGAGCGATGGCCTGCGGTGTTCCACAGGGCTCAGTCCTGGGCCCTCTCCTGTGGAACATCGGCTACGATTGGGTGCTCCGTGGTACCAATCCCCGAGGCGTCGCTGTCGTCTGTTATGCAGACGACACGCTAGTAACAGCGACAGCCAGGTCTTTCCAGGAGGCCACCTTGCTCGCCTCGTTCGCAACCGAACAGGTGGTGGGCAGGATTTGGCGACTGGGCCTTAAGGTGGCCCTGAACAAATCCGAGGCCCTTTACTTTTACGGTCCTCGGATTCGGCCACCTTTAATGCCCCACATCAATGTGGAGGGGGTGCGGATTCCCATCGGCTGTACAATGAAGTACTTGGGATTGATTATGGACAGCCGGTGGGATTTCCGTGCCCATTTCAAGGAGTTGTCGCCGAAATTGGTGCGGGCGGCGGGCGCGCTCGGACGCCTGCTGCCGAACCTGGAGGGACCTAATAGCCCTTGCCGAAGTTTATACGCTGGAGTCGTGCGGTCAATGGCCCTGTACGGATGTCCCGTATGGACCCAGTCCCTGAAACCCCGCTGCGTCGCCTTGCTGCGCAAACCGCAGCGTTTGTTGGCGCAGCGAATAGTAAGGGGCTACCGCACGGTCTCCCACAAGGCGGCCTGCGTATTGGCAGGCACCCTCCCTTGGGAGTTGGACGCAAAACTCCTCTCGTCCGCGTTCTTCTGGCGGGAGGAGGCGTCCAGTCGCCGTCAGGTGAGACTGGCCCCGAGGGAGATTGCGGCCCGATTTCGCAGAACCGCTGTGGAGGAGTGGCATACCAGGCTAGAAAGCCCAAGTGCGGGCTTGAGGACCGTCGCGGCAATGCGTCCTGTCCTAAAGAGATGGCTAGACAGGTGCCACGGTGCGCCAACTTTCCGGCTGACGCAGGTACTGACGGACCACGGATGTTTCGGTTCGTTCCTGTGTCGGGTCGGAAAGGAGGTGTCTGCCGTGTGCCACCATTGTCGCAACTGCCACGAGGACACGGCCCAACACACGTTGGAGGAGTGCCCATCCTGGGACGAAGAGCGCAGCGCTCTCAGAGCAGTCGTCGGAGGAGACCTCTCGCTGCCGGCCGTGGTGTCGTCCTTGGTCGCCAGCCGGAGGTCCTGGCGTGCGGTGGCCCACTTCTGCGAGAGCGTCATCTCGCAGAAGGAGAGTGCCGAGAGAGATCGGGAACGAAATGATCCCTCCCGCCGCCAGAGAAGACGTAGGAGGCGCCGGGTGGACGACTGACTGGCGTCTCCCGCCCTGTGGAACGGGGGCGTTTGAATTCCACTACGGTAACCCCTGCCTGTCGTACGAGGCGACTAATTGGGGCCATCGGGGGTCGCGGGCTCGCAGCGGGGGGCTGTCAGCCCGAATCGATGCACTCCCAGTTTCGGAGCATCGTGCGACCCCGAGATGGACGGCAGCGCGTGTGGTAAGGCCTCGTTCGCTGTCGTTGTTCGGTGCGCGGGGGCTCCTAAGCCCTCCCATGGAGATGGGCTGCTACGCAGCACCGCGCAGGGGCGATTCCGGCAGCAATTCTAGCACTCCTTAGAATACCCCAGGATCGCTCCGTAAGCGCCGAAGAAGGCCACCGCGGGGTTTTAGCTGGTAGTGTCGGGTGGGGTGTACATAGGGGGTAGGGACTCGGCCCAGCGGCTGCCCGGATAGCCATCATCCGGGCGAGGAGGATGCTGGGTCGTAAGACCGGCTAGTCCAGCATAACTGTTTTATTCTTATTCCGCTTCCCCCCGGAGCGGGCGGTAGTAATAAAACGCTTTCCCCGCGACAACAAAAAAAAAGTAATTACTTTTACTCAAGTAAAAAGTTTTCCTCGATTATAAATAATAGTGTCAGTATCAGCCCGGAGTCTGGAATTGAATCCGGTATGGTGATAGGTGCGCCCCTTATTAGATAAGGGCACAGTAATAAGTTCGGCGAATGTGGGTGTACTGGTTACACCTCTGCCTACCCCTTGGGGATTGGTGTTTATGTATGTAACACGAGATTTCGTAAAGGTCACGTAATTCTCTAGAGAAGATAATGATGTAGTATATCATTTACTTGTTCGTGTTTAGATTGATGCGATAGAGTCGGACTATTTTACTTATCGAATACATATTCTGTGATATAAGCTGTTTTAGTTTAGATTTAACAGTAGGCAGCGGCTTTGTTGTGCCCTGGCATTGCAGAAGTCTATGGGCGGCGGTGACTACTTACCATCAGGTGGCCCGTCTGCTCAGCTCAGCTCAGCTCAGCTCTACTTTTCTCTGCCTGGATGCCCATTGCCCATCCAGGAAAAAAAACATGAAATATGTTGAGACATATAGTTAAGAATACATGTAACTCTTACATGGAAATAAACAATTATTATTATAGGTACTTTTAGTTTCTATCAACGATTCTACCTCTTATAAGCAGCCTTGTATTAGACACTGTCCTACTGCATAGGATACTATTAATGAGAAGCCTTACACCACGCTGGTCTAATGTGGGTAGATTTCACACACCTTCGAAATTCTTATTTAGAATTCTCAGTCATGCGGGTTTCCTTACGATATTTTCTTTCCGTTTCATCATCATTTCAGCCGAAGGACGTCCACTGCTGGACAAAGGCCTCCCCCAAAGAGTGCCACAATGACCGGTCCTGCGCCACCCGCATCCAGCGGACTCCCGCGACCTTTACCAGGTCATCAGTCCTTTCTTTCCGTTTAGCAAGCGATAATTGACAATGAATAAACGTAACTTCAAAAGATAGAGGTGTATGCCATTATAACAGATTTGATGATTTCGAACCTACGACTTCGTCGTACGACGGGCTTGTTATGAACGAAACCCTTCGCCCGCCAGTGTGATTTACACTTGGTTTTTTCACCCTTACAAATCACCTTCTTCGCATATTCTAACACAATTTGATTAAGCCCGTCAGAAGTCACTTTACAGTGAAATATGGGAGTAAATGAAAAAAATTCGTTGCTCGAGATTCCTTCACGCATGTAATTATCCGTGTCAAACGTAGCGAGCGTTTTATACTGTAATTACGTGATGTAGACTCGGGGTGTAGCAGACATTTTGAACTTGACAATTGTTTCTTGGATGTGAGAAGTATCTTGAATAACAGTTTAGTAGGGAGGGGGTGGGAATTTAGTATATACAGTTAACTTATTTTGGGCTGAATGAAATTCCAACCTTAAACAATAGGGACAGAGTTGAAAATGTCAGGAAACAAAAATCGAGCGACCATATCGCGACGCCAACAACGCACACGAAACACGTGTTTCGTGCGTTGTATTATCAACTCTATTTCAATTCTATAAATTGGAAGCTTTAGTGAAAGTTTTATTTCAATATTAATATAAAATATAAATTGAAATAAAAGTGTTTTTTTAATTCGATGCATATACTTTCTATGAGTAAATAGCAAATACTACATCAATACTAACTCTACCAAGGTAATGTTAAAGATCTGTTGACACAAACCTGTTAACTATTGTCGACTATATTTCCACCCGACTTGATTACGGGGGACAAGTGGATGTCCTATACTTTGACTTCCGTAAGGCGTTTGATAGAGTTAACAACGACAAACTACTGGAAAAGCTTTTTGCTTTAGGTTTGGCTCCAGGTTTCCTTCGGTTTATTGCTGACTATCTCCGCGATCGCCAGCAATATGTTCGCCTCGGTCTCTACCAATCTAAGCCCTATCACACACGCTCCGGAGTCAGTCAAGGATCAATACTTGGTCCTCTGCTGTTTATAATGATGATCAATGACCTTCCTGCAGTCATCAAACATGCAAAATGCCTTCTTTATGCTGATGACATCAAGCTCTTCAGTGAAATAAAAACAGAGGAAGATTGTTTATTGCTTCAGCATGATATTGATGCATTGTTTCAATGGAGCGTGGAAAATAAGATGGAGTTTAATCTTTCAAAGTGTTCTCAAATGACGTTCTGTCGCAGGAGGCACCCAATTGACTACAGTTATAAACTTGGTTCCGAGACCATAGCAAAAACATCTATAATTAAAGATCTCGGTGTCACGTTTGACCGAAAACTCACATTCCACGACCATATTATAACATTGACACAGGAATGTTTCGTCGTTTGGGATTAATTGTGCTTCGTAACTCGCATGATTTCCATATTACTATTTCGTATATATGTTAATTAGTGTAATTGGTTTTACCGTACTAATTAATAAATAAATAAATGTTAGTAAAGTTAAAATGCAAGAAGAACTAATCATTATTTTCGGTTGGAGGGCTTGTCGGTATTTGACTTAAGCAACATTTTTGCGATATTCATATACATATTCGGAATAAGCAAATTTTTCTACTAAAATCCCCGCAATAGTTTTTTAAAGTGATTTTATTTCTGAAAAACAAAGAAACTTTTAAAAAATGTCGCTTTTATCAAATAGCCCGCCAACCATCGATATAGATTATAAGCGGTGTCTAATTTGCCATAATCTAGAACTTTTGAAAACTCTCAGTATTCGCATTACGTAACAATAACTACGATAGTCTCTGCCCGGATGTAGTTTGTCATCGCGTCCGTCTCTCTCGATTGCATAGATGTCGGAGTTACGTTTTATTTTCATTGATAATATTTTCATTGCACTTCAAAGTCACTGGCGTATTTCTATTCATAATATTTTTCTTGTGTTGTGGAGATTAGTTTCGGCGCCAAGGTGTTTTCGTTTCGATACAGTACTATGATATAATAGATTTTTGTATATGTATCGTATTATATAGTATTATTCTATAGATGTTACAGAATGTGACTGCCCCGGTGGCGCAATTGTAATTGCGCATGCGTAACAGCTGCTGTGCTGAGGTCTCGGGTTCGATCCCCGGGTCGGGTAAAGTGATCAGTATCAGCCCAGAGTCTGGAATTGTGCCCGGTATGGCGATAGGCTATATCCGACCCGGGGATCGAACTTGAGACCTCAACACAACTGTCCTAACGTATGCGCAATTACAACTGCGCCACCGAGACAGTCCCAGTGGCAGTCGAGGTCCCCATCTGAATATACTTAATCTACGGGACAGAACGGTTAGTGTAAGAACGCCAAACAAAATCTCATTTATCTCGCATGCGAATAGTTCTGAATTTAGTCTATTGGACAGTGCCAAATGTTTGTGGATAAGAGAGGTGCGGACACATTAACAGAGCGACGGCAATTCAACATTTCAATTTGAAACAACGTTATTCTAAATATTATTTTGAATTACAATTTAGAATATAATAACGTCTTTCAACTCACTGTTTCTGTTACGGCAGGTAACTTTGGTCGAAAACAGAGAATCACATAGTCAGTACATATTTTACTATATGATATAATTCTACTATGTGGCGTATCCATTATTAGGCTTCGTATTGTATATTCCCATAATATTTTAAGTGTGGCGCTGTTAATAGACTACATTGCATCTGACATTACCATGATACTCTACATAAAGTGCAGACCAATTAATATAATGTTAACTGTGAAGTCAGCTACAAATACGTATCAGGTAACTTTCCACTATATATACCCTCATTATTCGATCGTAATAAATTATTATACCTGTTAACACTTATAAACTTAGTGTGCTTAGCTAAGATTAATAATAATAAACAATAATACAAGCCATGTATTAAACATTGTCCCACTGCTGGGCACGGGCCTCCTCTACTAATGAGAGGGGGTTAGGACATAGTCCACCACGCTGGCCTAATGCAGGTTTGGTAGACTTCACATACCTTCGAAATTCTTATGACAATTCTCAGGTATGCAGGTTTCCTCATGATTTTTTTCCTTCACCGTTAAAGCAAGCGATAATTAAAATTTTATACACACATAACTTTAGAAAAGTCAGGGGTGTATGCTCTTGGGTTTCGAACATACGACTTTCGACTTGACAGTCCGTACCGCAACCAACTAGGCTATCGATGCTTTATTTGTTATGATATAAAATTAGCTAAAGCTTTAGTATTTTGGCTAAAATCGATCTCCAAAATTAATATATTTTTGTTGGAAAGGAAAATCTGTTCTGCTATAATTATTTGTTGTACGGTGAGTTGTCAACTACCTGTCACAGTTGCGACGCGCAGGTGCCGAATCTTTACTTTTAATTATATATTTTATTGTAAATTGAATGTTTAATTGTGGTATATGCAAGTTGTGGTTTGTATTAATAAATTGTTTTTATTTTCTTCTTTATTTTACTAGTAGGGTAGAGCCTCTTCTACTAATAAGAAGTATTAAAATAAATCCGATCCCATCTCTTCCGTTATTGTTAACTTTTAGCAATAATATTAGCCAACATATAAAAACTGCTATTATCTTCTGTGTTATATACTTATTGGAAATACAAACTTACTAGTTATAAAAGTATATATTCTTAATATTTATTTGAATCGCGAGTATTTATAATAATAATATAATCACTATACCGTAGAGCTAAGTTTTAGTCATTTTTGTCTTTAGAATGAAATATCCGGCTCGACCGGGGATATGCCACAATGAAATAGCAGTAATACTGTTGATTTTATAGCCAAACAGTTTGTCAGGGGGCTAATCAACCCTTCTCACCTTAGAGATGCCAGTCCTTAAAGTTTAGAAACACATCCTCGATTGCTCTGACAATGGCTTCACGAACAGTATTGAGTACCATCAGGTAATTAATTTATTTTCCAGCATTAGTCAGAAAATAAAATCCGCTCCGTCTCTCAATATATCGGCGTCTCAAACCGCTACTGTCATGTCACAATGTTCCCATTACGTCGGTCGACAGTTGCGCTGGCGTTTAGCGCACTAGATTTATTGGGAACCCCTGAACCAGCCTTTGTATTAACCGAAATAATCACCATTAAATTCCGGACCAAAAGAAATATACAGTTACTCATACAGTTTAAAATTTAGTTAATTTATTGAATTCAAAAATTTATTTATTTAACACACTTTATACATTTTAGTATAGGCGGACTTAATGCCGGAGGCAGTCTCTGCCGGTCAACCTGAGGCAGTGCAGACATACAAGAAGGTAGGTGCTAAAATATAATTCTACATTAGAAGAATATATTAATGTCTACACATATACTATAACATAATAAAACTTACACATATAAAAATTTAAATTTGGAAGACAGTTCAACCAATGAATTGGCTACTTTGTAACCATATTCTATAACACTAAGAATATCATGAAGAGTAGATTATGCAACAGAGATGACAAATGTAAAGTACTACACTTTGTTTGTTTTATCTATTTTTATATGTCAAGCAACAGTGTGCAAGCACTGTTGTAAAATTATTATGAGTCTAAACATCATATGTCACGTTGTGATAACCGCGCTGTTAAGTCATGCAATACTTTGTATTCCAAGATTTCAAATAATAATACTGTTTTGCAGATAGGTTAGGAGTACTGAAAACTAGCGTGAATGCAAGAAGTGTTTCATGAAAGTAGATGAAGTTAAAGTGGTGTGTAAGCAAAATGGAAATCTATAGTATCTGCCTCCCCTACGGGATAAAGACATGCTACTCACCCGATGAGCCACGGAGGATCTCGTATATAATAAAATAAATACACACATAGTCCTGACTCCACACTGGGCCAAGCCTGTGTTGTGGGTATCAAGAACTACGAGGGACTACGATCAACACCCAGATACGAAACAAACATTTATGGATCACATAAAAAAATGTCTCAGTGCCAGTATCGAACCCACGGCCTCTCATTTCACAGCCGGCTTTTCGCCACGAAAGCTGTCAATAATTCCATATAATGTAGTACAGATAGCGTAAACTCGCACACACAAGACTGCGAAATCTCATTCTTGCTAACACATTCAGAATTAACACAAACAGTAACAGTAACAACTCGCCAAATGTTTACTTTAATATTGTGTAGTTTTAATTAATTACGATGTAAACAGAATTCCTGAGTACAGCACGGAACACTAATTTGTGGGAACAATTGTAACATTAAATATTCGAGTTAATTTGTTAGTGTCGCCAACGTTTAAGTTTATCGGTGAAATATAACACCTTCATATTTAATTTATTGTTAAGAGAAATGAATTCCTGTTAGGCATTTGTGGGTTGTAAAAAATATAATGTACTATTTTTTTTTACTAAACAGCAACGAGTAATAAATGTGTTGCAGGGAATTCTAAATATAAATATGGTGTTTAAAATTACTAAGCCAACAAATAGCACGTCATGTTATTTATTCGCTTTTTAAATTGATTAAAACACATGCCATTTGTGGAATTATTTTTATAGAAACCGAGTTTGGTCGCGAATGAACAGTGACTATTTTAATAGGTCGCGATCAAGTAATTTGATAACTTTATGCTACATTTTTCAACTTTTAGGTAAACAGACTGACAGCATTTATTCTACAGATAGCTGAAAAAACATTTCAGTCGTTCTTTCACTTGACGAATAAATGAGGCATACATTTATCTATTTTTTTTCATCTAGGTAACTATTTATTCAAAAGTTCGTTTTTGTAAGTATATGTTACCTACTTTTATTATTAATTTATCCTGGCACAGCAAAGTAACCACACTGCACCTGATGGTAAGCGCAGTGCCGTCCAATTAGAATATCGAGTAGCGAGAGACAATCTATCCCCCGCTACTTAACACAATCATGCCGGCCTGCTTCCTCACACTACGCTATGGGCAATAAGGTGAAGAAGCGGTCGAGAGTTTAGTGTCAAAGTACTTAGAAGGCCGCAAAAAGGCCAAACATCGTACACCAACTCTAGACCCCCTACAAAAACCGGATGAACACTGGCTGATCCCGAAACAAGATACACTTCTGTGTGCTATTATGGCGGGTTTTACACCCTGTGTACGGTACTCTGACACTAGACCTTCGACCGCTTATTCACCTTCTTGCCCATGGCGTAGTATAAAAGCAGGCCGACACGATAGTTGCGCCAACTTTCCGTCTGACGCAGGTACTGACGGACCACGGATGTTTCGGTTCGTTCCTGTGTCGGATCGGAAAGGAGGTGTCCGCCGTGTGCCACCATTGTGGCAACTGCCACGAGGACACGGCCCAACACACGTTGGAGGAGTGCCCAGCCTGGGACGAAGAGCGCAGCGCTCTCAGAGCAGTCGTCGGAGGAGACCTATCGCTACCGGCCGTGGTGTCGTCCATGGTCGCCAGCCGGAGGTCCTGGCGTGCGGTGGCCCACTTCTCCGAGAGCGTCATCTCGCAGAAGGAGAGTGCCGAGAGGGATCGGGAACGAAATGATCCCTCCCGCCGCCAGAGAAGACGTAGGAGGCGCCGGGTGGACGACTGACCGGCGTCTCCCGCCCTGTGGAACGGGGGCGTTTGAATTCCACCACGGTAACCCCTGCCTGTCGTACGAGGCGACTAATTGGGGCCATCGGGGGTCGTGGGCTCGCAGCGGGGGGCTGTCAGCCCGAATCGATGCACTCCCAGTTTCGGAGCATCGTGCGACCCCGAGATGGACGGCAGCGCGTGTGGTAAGGCCTCGTTCGCCGTCGTTGTTCGGTGCGCGGGGGCTCCTAAGCCCTCCCATGGAGATGGGCTGCTACGCCGCACCGCGCAGGGGCGGTTCCGGCAGCAATTCTAGCACTCCTTAGAATACCCCGGGATCGCTCCGTAAGCGCCGAAGAAGGCCACCGCGGGGTTTTAGCTGGTAGTGTCGGGTGGGGTGTACATAGGGGGTAGGGACTCGGCCCAGCGGCTGCCCGGATAGCCATCATCCGGGCGAGGGGGATGCTGGGACGTAAGACCGGCTAGTCCAGCATAACCGTTTTATTCTTATTCCTCTTCCCCCCGGAGCGGGCGGTAGTAATAAAACGCTTCCCCAAGACAAAAAAAAAAAATCCGACACGATAGTGTTGAGTAGCGGGGGATAGATCGTTTCTCGCTACTCGATACTCTAACTGGACGTCACTGCGCTTACATTCAGATGCAGTGTGGTCACTTAGCCGTGCCAGGAAAAAAATTGCTATCAGACTGTGTGGAACAATAAAATAAATGTGACAAGGTATCTACAAATTCAGAGTGTATAATTAAAACGTTGTTATGAACATGTGCAAGCGGAGCTTTCGCGATAAAATTGTACAAAGGGCCGGATAACCGGGAGCCAAGAGCCGTGCGGTTGGCAAAAGAGAGTGTAGTTCTTGAATTGTGTTCCACATTCGCATTGCATACATGTACATTTAACATAATATGTACGTCAATCCAAAGCCTTTATCGACTGGCCGCAACTTTATACTTTCAATTACCCGTGTTAATTTTTGTTTTATTTAAATTTAGTTTAATAAAAACTATTTTTTATAGTGTGTTGTATTGAAGGGATGCGGACTGCGGCGTGAATGCCGAATTAAAAGCGGAACGTTACGACGTAACTTATTTATTGTACAAACATTTACAGAACTGTACAAACGTAATGCTACTTACTATCGGTGTCTTAACTTTCAGCAAATAATCCGAACAAGGTGGAAGTTATTCACATGCCGCTTCGACTGGTAGTAGGGCGAAGGACTACTTACATTGGACGTTAGACGATTGACAAATTAACAAAATCTCAGTCAAGACCTTATACAAAACTCTAAAAATCTTGACACAGCGATCTAATTTTGTTGCGGCACCATCTGTTGACGTATTTCTGTACTTCTGTTAAGTATGTGGTGTTACAGTGTATATTTTTTCTCTGTAAAAATTCTCGCTAATATCTAACCTTAGATAGCGCGAATCGGTTATGTTGGAGACATCGTTCCTACAACCTAGTATTCATCTGAACCCGTTCATTATTTCGCTGAAGAAGGGAGTAGGTAAATGGTAAACCAGTCTACGAGACTGATCACTCTAGGATCTCCTAGGGGAACGTTGCAAATACAATATGTGTAGTCACATTCTTTGGTAAATATAATAAGAGCACAACATAAATAAATAAAGACAACATAATTCATGTTATCAATCACTCGTTTTATTGTCCGAATCAATTTCTTCAAAGGCAAGCGAGGATGTTTTAAAGAGATAAAATAGTAAAAGTAATTTATTATTAGGCCTTGATTAATGCAACTTTTATGTATTCTCTCCTAAACCTAGACATACTTATAAATCAAAATTTGATTAGAGAAACAAATCAATACAGGATTATTGTAAGCCATATTACAGACTAGATGTTGCTCGCGGCTCCGCCGCCGTGGAGGTCGCTGAGGTCATGTTTGGGAGAAAAAGTATATAATTACGGCAGGCAGCGGCTTTGCTGTGCTCTGGCATTGCAGAAGTCTATGGGCGGCGGTGACTACTTACCATCAGGTGGCCCGTCTGCTCGACTGCCTATCAAGGCACTAAAAAAAATAAAAATAATACTGTAGGGGTTGCTTATGCCCTACTCAATGAAGTTTATAAAATTGCAGGGTTGTGATTTGTGAATAAAAAAAAGTTTTTTATTCATAAAAAGTACACCGACTTCAATAAAAAACAAATTATGCGTCACTATAAAATTTGAGGGTTGCCCTTGATTTTCCTGTGATCCCATCATCAGATCCTGACTTAGTGCCAATGGGACCACCTGGGAAGTATAACCTTTTAAACAAAAAAAGAATTTCTCGAATCGGTCCAGGCGTCTTCGAGTAATCGGGTAACAAACATAAAAAAAAAAAAGATTCCGACGAATTGTTAACCTCCTCCTTTTTTGAAGGCGGTTAACAATAACGTTGTATCTGACTCGAATGCCGACAGTGATAGGTGTATGCTGTGTCGCTCTATTTGATAGACTCTTATGGAGAGTAGCGAGGCTATGACTTTTGTATAGTCTTACTCTGCGCGCGGCACCCCCGTTCTGGCCATATGAATATCTGCTGTCAGCAGTCGTGGTGTTTTATTAATATAAACATAAAATACAATGGTTCTTACAGCTATTTCTACGTAGGTAAAAGTTTACATTGAATATAATAACTAAATGTTCTAAGAATAGTATTGCGTCGTTTATTTTCTAGGTAATCCCGGCTTACGTCCTGTATGTGTGTGGCCGTGATGCCACAATACAAAATACGAATTTTCATGCGTTTAAATTAAAAAATGAAGGATTTTGATACAAACTTTCATCCCCTATTTTACCCCCTTAGGGATGATTTTGAAAAAAATGTGAACCACGTATTTCTTTATTTCCTACCAAAAGCCTAAATATGAATTTTCAGATCCCTAACTCGAGGAATTATGGATTTCCCATACAAATGTTGAACTCCTATTTCACCCCTTTCAAGGTTGTTTTTTGAGAAATAAGATAGTCTATATCCTTCTCCAGGATATAATCTATCTCCTTGCCAAATTTTATCTTAATCCGGTCAGCCGTTTAGTCGTAAAAAGGTAACAAACAAACAGAGTTACTTTCGCATTTATAGTATTAGTATGGATGTCCGAGACATGTTGCCGACCTGTTAATTACGCACTCAGCGGTGAGACGTTCAAAGTGACCGTCGCCATGGTAACGTGTCGTGTGTACATGCCGGATTAGATGCCAAATCCGAACCAACCTGTATAAATACTATGTTACTGTGAGTGGAATCGAGCGCATGTCCAAGTCATAGAATATGTGCATAATTTTTTCCAAAAATTAATAAATAATCCAACAATCACACATATAGTTCTGATCCCACACTAGGTAAACCTGTATCGTGGCTATCAAGGACTAAGGACTACGGTCGTGCAACACCCAGACCCGAAACCAATATTTGTCTGTCACACAAACATTTATCTCGGGGCGGGAATCGAACCCACGGCCTCTCGTTTCACAGCCGGCTACTCGCCCGCTGCGCCACGGGGACTGTCAAATTATTTTTCGATATTGAAAGCTATTAAATAAATAACACCCAACAGTCAGTCAGTATTCCATGTGTTTTAAGGCCTACAAAGATTATTTACCATCTACTTACTGACTGTTTTTTTCAGTGTCTATCATCAAATATAATAATTACTACCGTAATGCACACACGCGTATTTTTATTTAAATATTTATATACATGAACTTTCACACGAGCTACAGTGATAAGTTCAACTTCTCTGCTTATTCAATTAAGTGTTACGTCTAAGTTGCGTAGTAAGTTTGTAACTTGTCCCATACACCGGCGAAGAATTAAGTTCATGTTGGGACAAGGATTTGCGGCAAAGAACTTTGTCCATTAAAGGTTGGCCGTGAGGTGCGCCTGCACGCTAGTTCTTTTACAAATTGATGGCTTTCGTATTAGTTTAATTCTAAATAAAATTTCTTGAATTGCTGGTATATTTTACAAGTTGAGTCCTGTTCGTGTAACGCCTAGATAAATTACAATTGCTGCAGACTTGCTATTTATCTGTCCAGCTTAGTTATCTACTAATACTCGTCAAGGCGCTTCGCGAAGTTAGCCATATACATCCAGGCCGTCATAGCATAGAAATGAGCTATCAAATCTTTCGAATCATAAATTCCATCCACACCACCTCGATGTACAGCGTTCCACAACAACGCGATTTTTAAAACATTTTCTACCTCGCACAACCACTCTGTGGAACCAGTTGTCGCCGCTGGTCTTTCCGAACCGTTACGACCCGGGAACCATCAAGACGAGAGCATATCCTTTCCTGAAAGGCCGGCAACGTATTTGCAAGCCCTCTGGTGTTGCAGATGTTCATGGGCGGCGGTGATCACTTTCCATGAGGTGAGCCTCCTTTTACCATAAATAAAAAAAAACTCTCTGAACTGTGAAATTATTAATTAACCCTAGAACTACAAACCTATTTTTTACCAGTAATTGTTTACATGTAGTTTTGTAGTGAAACTGGGGTAAATATTTAGCCAACGGGTTTTTTTGTTCGTAAACTCGTCCTGAAAGCAGTAATCTGACTCATAAGAACATTAGTTTTATTGTTTTTCATGCCAAAGAAAATTGTGAAGAGAAAAATCAATTTAATCAAGATTTAGTTATATTTTAAGGTATAGATCTTCAGTAGATAATACATATATATACATATACACTCACGCTCGCAATCCCCGAGTGGATATGCAGAGGTGTACACTAGTACACCCACTTTTCGCTGAATTTCGGCCCCAATATGTGATAGGGGGCGAGCTTATCGCTATACCGGGCATAGGTTCTAGACTCCGGGATAATACTGAGAATTTATAGATAGAAAAACCCAATATCACTTTACCCGACCCGGGGTTCGAACCCGAGAACTCAGCACAGCAGTCGTAACGCATGCGCAATTCCAACTGCGCCACCGAGGCAGTCTTTAATAGATAATGTCACTGATTAAATTAGAAACAAAGCTCAAAGTTTACCTAAGGTTGTAGTTCTAGGGTTAAAGAGTATCTTCACTATCTAAATACACCCAACAGTCATACTTCTGACCCCACACTAAGTCAAACCTGTATCGTGGGTATCGAGAACTAAGAGGGACTACGGTCACACGACATCCAGACCTGTCTGTCAAACAAACATTTGTCTCGGTGCGGGAATCGAACCCAGCTGACTACTCGCCCGCTGCGCCACGGAGGCTGTCAAACTAATAGACTACAGTATAAATGATGTAAACCTTGTCATACTCTGATTGGACGGCACTGCGACCTTACCATCAGGTGCAGTGTGGCCACTTTGCCGTGCCAGGATAAAAAAAATACTCAACCTTATTCTACAACCAGCCAGTGACTATTCACAGTGTGTTGTTTGTTTTGAACCAAACCAAATATTTGCAATGGTTTGCGTTCGAACTTGATGAGGATGTCACGGATGCATAGTATCATTTATTTGTATTTAGAGTGCAGGTATTATTTTGATTACAATATTTATCTCCTATTTACTTTGTCACTATAAAAAACATTAAAGAAAACCGCTCAAATTAAATTATATCACAAAAAATTACGTAACAACGGGGAACGGTATTTTTATGGGTAAAATTGACAAAGTTTTTATACGATTATAAATAACGATCATAAATATATTTTCGCCGGCTCAAAGTAGGTAACTTATGAATAAATATTACAACAAAGGTACACTTAAGACTGGAACTCAACTAACGAGTGTTAGTTAAGAACCACTCGCGGAAAAACACAAGTGGAATGGCAAATAGTTGGGCAACCGGAAACGGAAACCGGGTGAGAGAACTTGCAAGTACACCGGAATGAAACAAGATCAGGGTTTGTTTTAATTAATGATACAGTTGTTTTGTAGATATTTCGTGAGAGTTCATTTAATTCTTATTGTATTATGAGTTGTTTTGTAAAACGAAGACAGCCTCCTTGGCGCAGAGGGCGAGTAGCCGGCTGTGAAACGACAGGCTGTGGGTTCGATTCCCGCACCAAGAGAAATGTTTATGTGACAGATAGATATTGGTTTCGGGTCTGGGTGTTGTGGGTCCGTAGTCCCTCGTAGTTGTTGATACCCACGATACAGGTTTTACCTAGTGTGTGGTCAGAACTATCTGTGTGACTGTTGGGTGTATTTAATTATTTATTTATATCTTGAGGGAACTTGTATGAAAGTATACATATTGGAATGTAAAAGCAAATTTGCAATCTTTAGTAATATCAAACCTGTATAGTAGTATGTCTGTTAAGATTAGGCCTCCTCTACAAATAAAGGAGAAATAATGCCTTTCAACCACGCCACAAAGGCCTTATACGGGTTAGTAGATTTGCTATCACTATAAAATTCGTATGAAGAACTACTCTATACAATAGGTTTCCTTACGATGTTATCTTTTATCCTTAAGTTAGTTAGATCAATGAATTTCCACATCACTAAAGGTCAGATATGTGGTTTGCCATTATGACAGTCTGTTCCACTCTCTTATTTATTTATTATGGACCATCAACGTAGATTACAATATTAACCTTATAGATAAACATTTGTACTGCACTTAACTTATTGCATCCTTAATAATAGATGGTCTCAGCAAGACTAAAAAAGAAACACAGATATAATATATAAATACATACATACATACATATACACTCACGCCTGTAATCCCCGAAGGGGTAGGCAGAGGTGTAACTAGTACACCCACTTTTCGCCGAATTTCGGTCCCTTAATGTGATAGGGGGCGAGCCTATCGCCACACCGGGCACCATTCCAGACTCCGGGTTAATACTGAGTATTTCTAGGTAGAAAAACCCAATATGACTTTACCCGACCCGGGGATCGAACCCGAGACCTCAGCACAGCAGTCGTAACGCATGCGCAATTACAACTGCGCCACCGAGGCAGTCAAATAATATATAAAAAAAACCTAAACATAAGGCTAATTACAATTTCAATTTACATCATTTGAATGTAGGTATCTACATAATTAAGTTATGTGTAAAATTAGAAATGTTATTGTATGTTGCATGTTATAATAATAATAATACTAGCCCTGTATTAAACATTGTCCCACTGCTGGGCACGGGCCTCCTCTATTAATGAGAGGGGTTAGGCCTTAGTCCACCACGCTGGCCTAATGCGGGTTGGTAGACTTCACATACCTGCGAAATTCGTATAAGAATAAATGTTGCATGTTATAAATATTTATTCATTTACAGTTCTCCTCTTCCTCTCTGTTGCTTAATAAACTTTTCGAACAAACCTAATTCTACCAATAAACAATAACATAACTAACTGAACCACAGACCCCGAAACGATAAATTCTTCACCTCATCACTTAACGATTAGGAAAGTTCGACACGGATTGCCTAATGTGGCGTTGGTCCGTCAAGTTTGGGGTCCGAGAATTGACGCAAAGTTTCACAGTACCGATGTACAGGTGGAAGTTTGACAGTACATAATTGTTCTAGGACAAGTATGGCGAACGAGTAGCACGCAACGTCATGCAACAAAATACTTTGACGCGTCATTATTCAAGGAAGTTAAGTACCTGTGTACATCCGTTTTTTGTCGCGGGTCTAGAGTTGGGGTACGATGTTCGATGTTCACTAGACCCTCGACCGCTTCTTCACCTCCTTGCCCCATGGCGTAGTGTGAAGATCACACAGTAGGCCGGCATGATTGTGTTGAGTACTAGGGATAGATTGTTTCTCGCTACTTAATAATCTAACTGGGCGGCACTACGGTTACCATCAGGTGCAGTGTGGTCAATTTTTCGTGCCACGTTAAAAAAAACTGATAAAATCATTTTGTTACGTAATGTGAACAGGGCGAATTGCAAAGAGTTTGAAGTATGAGTTTGAGAGTATTTTTTTGCTTATTGATTACTTAGTCAAGATCTTTGGAGGCGACGCCATTAAAAAAATATTAATATGAATGGTAAAACTTAGTTGAATCTCTAGGTATAGCATATAAGTCCAAGTTACGTCAAGAAACGCCGAAAAAAAAAATAGAAAAAAAATATAGTAAAAAAAATAATATTTATTCGAGGTTCGTTTTATAGTAAAAATCTTAGGCCCACTTGTGCGATCATGGGTTAACGTATTTAACTCGGTGTTAACAGCTAACACAGGGTTAAATAAATAATTTGTCTTGCGCCATCAACATTTTCGAGCAAACCTAGGGTTTAACTTCTAAATATTTAACCCACCGATTTGGGAAGGTTAAGTCGCTAACCCTGCGGTTAGTCTTTTTGTTGGTAGGTATTTTGTAATCTATTTTGTGGTTTTTAGTTAAAATAATACTATAATGATCATGAATTGTTATTCTCTGACGATGAAGATGAATTCGTTGAATATATAAGCTCAATTTTTTATGACAAAAGGGTTACAAAACGGTTAGAATATTATAATACGCATAAAGGGGCAATGTTTGAATTTTTCAACTATTTACATAAAAGCATATTATCATTTAACGTGAAATAGGGGGCACATAATCGAGGTTTCTTCTTCATTACACTGACTTTCTGAATTCAACAAATAAATAAAACACCACAAAAAAACAAATAACACGAATTTGACAATCTTAAAACAAACAAATTAAAAAGTTATCAACCGTCATAGAATGAAGGACACACAAATACGCATCTCTATATAGTGTGCTGTAGTGTAAAAGAGACAGAAATATTGTTTCGTTTTTATGTATATTCATTCATCCTTGGACGGACTACAACAGATGTGCATCGACATTTCAGTGTTCCCAGCTAAAATAAAAGAAATGTCGGGTTAGCTAACCCAGCGTCAGTTTTTAGTGGTGCAAGGTGAAATGAGAGTTAACATTTTAACATTCTAACCTGGGTTAATAAACTCTAAATTTATTTATTTAACCCTAATTTGCGTGCAAGTGGGCCTTAGAGTATTTTACACAAAAATAATCCGCGATTAAATCGGTCAAGTTTCATTTCAATTTGTATTATTAGTGTTAACAAGCCAACAAACCATATTGTAACTTTTTTTCAGTTTTTTAATCGACTTAAAAAAAGGAGGAGGTTAACAATTCGTCAGAATCTTTTTTTTTATGTATGTTACCCGATTACTCGATGACGCCTGGACCGATTCGAGAAATTCTTTTTTTGTTTAAAAGGGTATACTTCACAGGTGGTCCCATTCGCACCAAGTCAGGATCTGCTGATGGGATCCTCAAATTTTACAGTGACGCATAATTTGTTTTTTATTGAAGTCGATGTACTTTTATGAATTAAAAAACTATTTAGAGATAAAATATTAAAAACCTTTCTTAGTGGTCACCTATGTCAATAATAATTTAAATCTTTTAGGTCTGATTGTCGATGCGGTCAATCAGGACATGTATTTTTTGTATATTGTTATTTTTACTAAAAGTAACACGAAAAGTACACCTCTGTCTTATGTATATTAAGCAGTACTTTCAACGAACGTGGATTCATTTTCATATTTCGATATCGATCGAATACATAAATGGTCAAAAATTATATAGAAAACTTCTAAATAGTATTGACAAGTATTGCAACGGGAGCGCACTACTGAAAAAAATATCATGTGTCATAGGACAGCCTAGCAGCGATAGCCTAGTTGGTAGCGGTACGGACTGTAAAGATGAAAGTCGTATGTTCGAGACCAGCCCAGATTGCATACTCCTCTGACTTTTCTAAAGTTATGTGTGTATTAATTGTTAATTATCGCTGGCTTTAACGGTGAAAGAAAACATCGTGAGGAAACCTGCATAGCTGAGAATTCTCATATGAATTTCGAAGGTATGTGAAGTCTGCCAACCCGCACTAGGCCAGCGTGGTGGACTAAGGCCTAACCCCTCTCATTAGTAGAGGAGGCCCGTGCCCATCAGTGGGAAAATGTCTAATATAGGGCTAGTATTATTATTATATAGGACATGGTCTGTATCGTGCCAAATTTCATCCAATACACTTAAAGGTATACGCGTGACTGAATTACAAACATCCAAATATCCCTACATTCAAACAGCTTCACAAACTTTTACACATAACATAAGTAGGATACAATTATATGCATACGGTTGCCGTATCAGCTAAGACTTGTTCAAGTTTTAATGTCTCTTTCAGACAACTTAGTATTGACATGCAAGAAAGTTATTCCAAGAACGAATATTATTTAAATGCTTTACAGTCAACTCGGGTAGTCACATCTGTTACCCGAAAGCGGTACAATTTACAACGAGTGCACTTACATTAAAATAATAATAATACTAGCCCTGTATTAAACATTGTCCCACTGCTGGGCACGGGCCTCCTCTACTAATGAGAGGGGTTAGGCCTTAATCCACCACGCTGGCCTAATGCGGGTTGGCAGACTTCTCATACCTTCGAAAAAATTTCAGATATGCAGGTTTCCTCATGATGTTTTCCTTCACCGTTAAAGCAAGCGATAATTAACTTTTTTATTACACACATAACTTTAGAAAAGTCAGAGGTGTATGCCACTTGGGTTTCGAACCTACGACTTTCGTCTTGACAGTCCGTACCGCAACCAACTAGGCTATCGCTGCTATCTACACTACACACTTACATTACGCCACGATAATTCTGTTCCATTACACAACTGTAAACTTTCCAAGTATTATGCTGCTAATCCTACTAATATTATAAATGTGAATGTTTGTTACTCAATCACGCTACAACGGCTGGACGGATCTAGTTGAAATTTGGCACAGAGATATATTATAATCTGGAATAGCACATAGGCTACTTTTTATACCGGAAAAATGCACGATTCCTATGGGATAGCAAAATATAGAAAGGTGTAATAGCTTAAGATGCCTCCATGGATTGTATACCTTTTCTTCAAAAAATAACCTTCATGCGGGCTGAGCCGCGGGCAACATCTAGTGTTTAATAAATAAATAAATACACCCAGCAGGCACACACATAGTTCTGATCCCACACTATGTTAAACCTGTATCGTGGTAAGAACTACGAGGGACTACGGACCCACAACACCCAGACCTGAAACAAATATCGGTCTGTCACACAAACATTTGTCTCGGTGCAGGAATCGAACCCACAAAAATCGTGAGAAAAAGCATGCCTGGCAATTCTAAATAAAGTCTTCGAAAGTGTGTATTCTATCAACCTCCATTAGGCCATGGTGGTGGAGTATGGCCTGACCCATTATTAGCAGAGGAGGCGTGTGCCCAGCAGTGGAACAAAGAATACAGGGCTGGTATTATTATTATACTTTAACATTTTCCCTAATTCAACACTTAATTTTAATAAATTTTTAATTGTCGTATTTCACTTAATGTTGGATGTAATTAATTTAACCCTTTCGCGTCCCGGGTCGGGTCCGATCTGTACCCGTAAGTGATACACGATCTGGGCAAGTTACGACTGTAATGGCGGTCTGTTGTACCGCGCTACATCGTCGGGTTGTTTCAGGGTTGACGGAAAAATAGGATCCTTTATCCTTTTTGAATTTAATCAAGGTTTGGTTCCTCGAACTTTCGGGTCTTACATTGCGAGAGAAGCGAGAGGTAGTTGTTACTTTTAACATGTTCCTAATAAAATAATAATACTAGCCCTATATTGAACATTGTGCTACTGCTGGGCAAGGGCCAACTCTACTAGAGGGGTTAGGCCTTAGTCCACCACGCTGGCCTAATGCGGGTTGGTAGCCTTCACATACCTTCACAATTCTTAAGAGAATTCTCAGATATGCAGGTTTCCTCACGATGTTTTCCTTCACCGCTAAGGCAAGCGATAATTAACATTTAATACACACGGAACTTTAGTAATGTCAGAGGTGTATGCCTTTTGGGTTAAGAACATACGACTTTCGTTTTGATAGTCCGTACTACAATCAACTTGGCTATCGCTGGCTTATGTGTCTAATATTAGTGCTATATCATTGTGTTCCACAACTTGTCAGAGGTCATGGCAACTGCAAATATAGACTGTTTTCATTAAAGTTTGTTGGTTGGTTTGTGCCTATGATTTATCACGTCAACTTCACTTTTTCACACATCGATTGAGTTTTTGTTGTTTCTCATTTTACGTTATTTTTTTCCAAATTTAGCAACAGTACAAGAAAATTTTGCGTGCTATGAATTAATCAGCTGTTTACGAAACTTAAAACCGTGAGCTAACACAGTACTTAACACGCACGACTGATAAAAAACATTTACAAAAATTCAATAAAGGTTCAATTGTACTTAGTTTAATAAAACGCCCAAATTTTCAACAGCTACAAACAAAGCACTCACTTACACATAGGTAATGTAACATCGCTAAATCTCGAGGCTAGCCCTAAGTACAGAAAAAATGTAAATGGATTTTCTTTGTTAGCTCTGAGTGAAAAATTTATTCGCTTGGACGTTTGTTGAATGAGTTGGCATTTTTGTTTCAAAATCTCTTGCGTATAAATACAAGTAAAAAAATAACATGGCGTATTTTTATGTAAATGGTTTGACTTTATATTATCATAGTAGAGATTGTGTAATTGAATATATTAAACATTACATTTTCACTCAAGTTTGAAAAATAATAATATATTCTATGTTCGTCGTTGAGGTAAGCTTTTCTAATACTAAATTTCATCAATACCGAGGCCCCTGATCTACGTCTCGATTTATCATTCGGTTCTGGTGTAATGATACATGATGGTATTATGCTTTAGGGGGTCAATCATCTCGAGAAAGCCAGTTCGACAAGCTGGTCTAATTCGGCATTTAAGGTGTAAACCTACCAAGATGAATCCGAGTATTATACTACTAATGATAATGCACCTTTATCAAAAATATTTAATGCAAATATGATAAAATTGGTATTACATATCGGTATGTGACAAAATCATTGTCAACCATTGTTCACACAATGTCCAACTACCAAATGCTTATCACTCTCAAACCCTGATTATATTCAGCTTTTGCCAGACATTGTACAACAATGACTTAGATAGCTTTTAATTTCCCTTCTGGAAAGGTTATTTTTATCAGCAGCTAATAAAGTAGTCGTTATTGTAGCAAACAAGAGAAAGCTGTGAATGTCAACGGACTCTGTAACAGGTGGTTGGTATTCTCTGCAAAAGCAGTTAAAAATAGAAGGTCAACATAAGAATATAGACGGAGCAATGTTATAACACCTAATGCACACACATAGTCCTGATCCCACACTAGATAAAACCTGTATCGTATCAAATAGATACCAATAATGATTAATTGGGTAGCAATTATTTAGAGTGATTACGGTCCCACAACACCCAGACCAATATTTTTCTCGATCTGGAGATCGAGCCCGCGGCCTCTCGTTTCATACTGGTTACTCTTTTTTTTATATCATAGTCCGACAAACAAGCCAGTGGGTCACCTGATGTTAAGTGATCTCCACCGCCCATGAACATACACAATACCGAAAGTATCATGTATGCGCTGTCGGCCTTAAAGGTCAGGAATAGGGATTAGGGAAGGGAAAGGGGAATCTGGGTCTCCGGATATCTCACTTACCATACGAAACGCGACAGTGCACTGTCACTTTACGTTGGTTTTCTGTGAGACAGTGGTACTACCCCGGTCGAGCGAGCACATTCATGCTGTAGACAAATATGTCAACAGCGTGGCTCTACTCACGTAATTATCAACATCTGATGTTTAGTTGCGTGAAAATCAGTTGCTTTCTCACCAAGTTTGGTGCCAGACATATCGGCTGGCTTTCCAGAGAGACTTAAGAACAAAATGTTAGCCTACGGTAATCTAAGAAAACTCCTAAAGATATAATAAAGAAATGATTAACTTGGAAATCAAATCCAGGATTACAGAGCACACACCAGTACTAACACTCAAAATATTGCATTGAGAGAAGTATTGAAGAAATATTTCAATTAGTACATTCACTCGACATTCGCAGAAGCTTTATTAATACTCGAAGTAATCTTTAACTAGAATCTCTT
Source organism: Laothoe populi (assembly GCA_905220505.1). NCBI lineage: Eukaryota > Metazoa > Arthropoda > Insecta > Lepidoptera > Sphingidae > Laothoe > Laothoe populi. Next base: position 4,012,257 of record HG992151.1, read on the forward strand.
CAGCTGGAATTAATTTATTTTCATTCATAGAAAATCTTTTAGAGTTTGAACACGTATCTACTTAAATATACATAAAAATTAATCTGCCCGTCCATCGGCAGATTAATGTAAAATTCTGAATATTTTTATTAGTTCTTGAGACACAAAATTATAATTGAATTATATTTATTCCCTTAATGTACATTTAATATGTCTTACAGTTTTCATCAATAAAATGTATAATTTGCAACGCCGAGGATCAAGAAACGACAAAAGTTTCTTTTGACACCTGTACCTTACCGTGTTCCTTCCTATGACCCTAGGTCCATTAAGCGTAGTGTGAAGAAGCTATTCAGCAGGCATGATTGCGTCGAGTAGCGAGATGTATGTAGTTGTCTCTACACTAGTATCAAATAGCTAGAGTCAACTATATCATCTCAGGTAGACTTGGATGACACTGCACATATGACATAGCATCAGGTGCAGTGTGGTCACTTTGCCGTGCCAGGATAAAAAAAAACCTTGTTTATAGTTTGTATTCAAATTATTGTTTGTATATTTGCAAGGTATTTAGATATGTTGTTTGAAAACATTCGATGTAGTGCTTAATTAGTCCCGTGACAGTATTTTGGTTTTGAACTTAAAAAACGTCAGTAGCTTTTCCTAATATTTTTCTTATATCTAGTGCTTAACTTTGTTTATAACTAAAAAGACCCTGAAAAAAAATAACCTTCAAGCTCATCTTCGGTGCTCCGACGGTTCGCTAAACACATTTATTTAACTAGCTGTTGCCGGCGGCTCCGCTCGCCTGAAAGTTATTTTTAAAAGACAAGGTATACAATCCATGGAGGCATCTTAAGCTATTAAACCTTCCATTATTTCGCTATCCCATAGGATGCGTGCATTTTCCGGGATACAAAGTAGCATATGTACTATTCCAGACAAAAGTCTATCTATATCTGTGCTAAATTTCAACCAGATTCGTTGAGCCGTTCTGGCATGATTGAGTAACAAACATCCAAACATTCACATTTATAATAGGAGTAAGACAATTTGAAAGTCGAACTTGAATATTCGCTACCCATGATGAAGTACCAGCTTACTGTCACATGAGACGTAGGCTCTTATTCTGAATACTTACATTATCTCGATTCAAACATCTTACACTAGTAAAATATTTTCCGATTTGGAGAGCTTTCCGGAAAACCACTAGTTACACAGATGACATTAGAACAAGGAAAAAATCAGGCCGTCGTGGGGACTACTGACAGTAATGAATACTTAAATATTTGGAATTATTCTGATCTTTTTTGAAACAGCGTTCACGAAGTAGTTAATTTTTTGTTTACCATTGCTTGCCAATAACTATAGAATTTAATAGGCGTGCTTATGTCAACAGTAAAATAATCTGAGCGTCACTATCATGTGAGTTCAGTTCACTATCATGCTTTTTACCCATCCCAAAAGTACCTAGTGTGTCTAAAGATTTCACTTCAAAAATCATCTTTGAGCAACACCATTTTTTTGTGTAATTTTGAAAACAAACAACACGACATACTGTATACAAAGGTACAAAAACCAAATAATTGATAATATCCATACTAATACTATAAATGCGAAAGTAACTCTGTTTGTTTGTTTGTTTGTTACCTCTTCACGACTTAACGGCTGAACGGATGCTAATGAAATTTGGTAAGGGAATAGATTATATTTTGGAGAAGGACATAGGCTATCTTTTTTCTCAAAAAACAACCTTGAAAGGGGTCAAATAGGAGTTCAAAATTTGTATGGGAAATACATAATTCCTCGACTTAGAGATCTGTAAATTCATATTTAGGCTTTTGGTAGGAAATAAAGAAATACGTGTTTCAACATTTTTGAAAAATCATCCCTAAAAGGGGCAAAGTGAGGTTAAACTTATGGGGTATTCTTTAGATGCAATCTCAAGATTCAGGCACAACACCTGAGAGGCTGGACAATCGCTACAGGTGCTTCAGTGCAGAAGACAACTCCTTGGATTGTATACTTCTGCTCCCGAATATAACCTCCACGCAGGCGGAGCCGCGAGGAACAGCTAGTTATATATAAATACTTAACCGAAGAGACACTGTAAATGTTGCGATTGCCGGTCCTTGTCAGTTGGTAACTCAGCAATGCTATATGTTAGCGTAAATTACAACTTAACACTTATTTTCAGTGATCATCTAAGTATATACGAGATTAAGGTATGCTTGCACTGAAACTTCACAAAAATTCCATATTTGTTAACTAAAAATAAACCTCAATTACAAAGTTTGCCCAAAACTCCAGACCGTTAAAGCAATACGAGGAAAGTTTTAAATCGATAATACCCCTATATTTAATGATTATGTTCCCGTATAATTTGTATAGATTACGCAATTTAATTAGAAGCAGAAAACTTCTAAAATTATAATGACGCATAAAATATCTCGGATGTAACTTTACCCAGAGCAGAAAGATAAAGTGTTGTGTGAATACGAAAGGCCGATAATACCCCGAGACGAATGGCAGTGAGACGACCTCATCCCTTCGGAAACCAAAAGAAGATGGGCTGAAGATGCACCAAGTAGAAGCCACCTACCATCTAGAAGAATCAGGATCCTACGTGCTCCAGATCCCACTGCGGAGTTTAAAGGCAATATACCGGTAAGACAGGAATGGCCTCAATTCACCAGTCACTAGAACTGACAAGGCAAAGTTTCCCAATAGTAAAAAAAAATAAGACATGAGAGTCTAGTGTCTCAATCCAAAGGAAGCTAAAAAAAAGGACGAAATGAAACACATTAAGTAGGAAAACTGACCCTTAATATCTGTGAAACAAAATCAGACAGAAGAAAATTGTTAATCATTTTTAAAACACACCGCCTTTCAAGGACCTACGATACCTAGTCTGCAAAGAATTTTTAGGACCGTTAGATTTATCGTTAGATTAAAGTGACTAGGACACAAAGAAAAACATTCATATTATTCATTATGTCAACTGCCGAGAAACATTGCATCCCTGGAAGATAAATACACCCAACAGTCACACACATAGTCCTAACACCACACCAGGATAAACCTGTATCGTGGGTATTATGAACTACGATGGACTTCGGTCCCACAACACCCACCCGAAACAAATATCTATCAGTCACAGGATCATTTGTCTGGGTGTGAAAATCGACATCTGACAACCAGCTATTCGGCTGCTACGCCACGGAGGCCATGGACAAATTTGTTTACAGAATGAATAGACCGGCTTGACTGAGATGACCGCGCTTTTACAGAAAACCAAGTTGAATGTTTTGCTTGTTGCGTTTGGTGCGGAGTTATATTACCGAAAACTAAACTGAACCCAGTCACCTACATTAATATGTTAACATACCCTTTTTTAGAAATGATTATAAAGATATAAACAATAAGGGTCATGTTTAACTTGTGATTGGTTTCATGTATTACACCATTAGGGAAAAATACATGCAAAACTACTGTAAGAAATGCAATTGTATTAATTGTAATTGTTGTAAATAAAAACATCTCGGTATCAATAGAGGAAAACATTTACAAGGCATCTTGCTCTGTACTTTGTTTACAGTTAGGCAAAAGCGCACTTTACAAAGTTTGATTCATATCAATATAGTTAAAACAGTCTTTGCCATCACCTTACATTAGTACTCAATATCAACAAACATATGATAAACCACGCTGTTGTGATAACTTGTCTTGTAAACTTTACATTGCCACTGTTAAAACAACATACGGACTTCTATATCTACTAGACAATACAAACAAACTCCTACATCATTCAGGGGGATTTGGGAATCCCAACTAACCGAGCAATATAAAAACGAAACCGAGATTGACTTATCCAATATAGCATAAAGCCAAACTCACCGTGACAGATCCGCAGTACTAGCACTAGCACGTCAAACACACAAACACGTCACGTCACTAGCACGGCAGCGGGACAGGCGTGCGGGCGTCACGGCGGCGTGATGCCGACTGTACAGGGCGGGCGTGACGCGGGGCGGCTCACCAGTCTTACTAGAAATCTGTTGATGAAGTTATCGCAGATTTTCGGGTGTTATGCGAAGTTTATTTTCTGTTGTGTCGGTGTTAGCGTTTGAATGGCGACATTGATTTTATTTACATTATATAGACTCTCACGCCTGTAATCCCTAAAGGGATAGGCAGAGGTGTAACCAGTACACCCACTTTTCGCTGAATTTCGATCCCATAATGTGGTAGGGGGCGAGCCTATACAATACCGGGCACAGATTCCAGACTCCGAGCTAATACTGAGAATTTCTAGATAGAAAACTCCAATATCATTACCCGACCCGGGGATCGAACTCGATACCTCAGCACAGCAGTCGTAACGCATGCGAAATTACAACATCGCCACCCAGGCAGTCATTTTACATTATATTGTATTTTGTTACCCTGGCACGTACCTTACTGTGCATAATGAAAAGCGCAGTGCCGTCCAGATAGAGTCTAACTAGCGAAAGACAACTAGTCCTCGCTACTCGACACTATCATGCCGGCCTGCTAAGTAGCTTCTTCACACTACGCTTAAAGGATCCAGGGTTATAGGAAGCGGGGAGCACGTACTGGCTGTGTGTCGGAACTTCTAGCTGGTTGGGGTGGAAATGTTACAATTAGGGCGTTGATCTTTTACGAATATCAAATGGCTCGCACTTATCCTCCATCAGGTGTATTGGAAGATAAGCCTTATATGCCTATACCAGTGAGATTCGAGTAACTATGTGATTTTATTTATCGCGACATTAGTTGTTAAATGATACTACTTACAAGCTGAGGTAAACACAGCTACAGCTTTAATAACTTTTGCTATGCAACAAGTCACTTGCCGCCAATTTCAATAAACGATCCTAATTCTAAACTAGAGATCGTTTCGACAAATGAGCCAGTAAGAATTAAGTTTGAACGCCTACTAATGACATAGTTTGATTGGTTTATTTTCTGGTTCGATCTGGAAATGCGGATTGAGATTGCTTATTGAAATTGGCTATTAATGGCAATACAACAAGAGGTTCAGATAAACCGACACTAGTTTATGAAATGTCTGCCTAGGTGGCGCAGTTGTAATTGCGCATGCGTTACAACCGCTATGCTGAGGTCTCGGGTTCGATCCCCGGGTCGGGAAAAGTGATATTGGGTTTTTCTATCAAGAAATTCTCAGTATTAGCCCGGAGTCTGGAACCTGTGCCCGGTATGGCGATAGGCTCGCCTCCTATCACATTATGGGACCGAAATTCGGCGAAAAGTGGGTGTAATGGTTACACCTATGCCTACCCCTTCGGCGATTTTAGGCGTGAGTGTATATGGAGATGTGTAGTTTATGAAATGTTGTTATTTTTATTCCTGGCACAGTGAATATACTGTACCTGATGATAGCCGCGGAGAAACGTAAATCCCTCGAAACTGTAATAATTGAATACACTGAGTAACTCCAGAATGAGCTATGGCGGGTTTTCACCATGTGCACGGAGAATTGCGTATATTTAAACGCTCTAAGAACTCATTTCAATATTTATGATTAGTGAATTCACATAGGCTGCACTGAAACCCTAATTTAAACATTCGTTATCAAAAGACCAATGTGTCCTATTACTTCATACTCAGTCACACTCAATATGAATCTCTGACGGATCACAAGGACACCGGTGTTCGGAAAAAGGTAATAAGTCGTGAGTAAAATACAAGCGAAAATCAACTTTATGTCCATAATATTAACGCTTAAAACGCACGTCAATAAGGACGAGTATTGCCAGTTTTTAACTGGACACCGGTGTCCGAATGATCGTGAGTAGTTAATAAAAAGCGTTTTTAGTAAACTGGTCGTTGGACTACCTCTGTGGCGCAGTTGGCGAGTAGCCGAGTAGATAAATACTTAGGGATGATTATAGATCAAAACTTAAATTTTAAAGACCACATTGAATACATGTCCAAAAGAATCAGGAAAGCATCTGCAATATTAAAAAAACTTAATAAATCCGCTAGTCACAATATATTAAAAAAGATCTACACGGCCATTTGCCAATCCATAATAACTTACTGTATCTCCGTATGGGGTAGCGCTCCAAAAACAACTCTTTTAACCGCCGAAAGAGCACAAAGGTCTGTACTTAAAATTATGCTTAGAAAACCATTCAGGCACCCTACAAGAAATCTATATCAGGAAGCTCAAGTCCTAACTGTACGTCAACTTTTTATTCTCAGAATGTGTATATTATCACCCAAAAACGCCTTACGTCCTATTATGATTACGAAACACTATTGAAAAAGAGAGATTTTATTCAGATTACCACTTCCTACAACAAGAACCCGTTTTGGATGTAGATTTGGGGAATTCCTCAGAGCACACACATACAACTCGGTACTAAAACATTGTGACCTAAGAAGCCTCTCGGTTTCTGAAACCAAATCAAAGGTGTCAAAATGGCTGCAGTCACTAGATTATATAGATACCGAAAACATATTAATTTAATACCAGTAGTTAATAATTAAGTAAGATCTTAAATAACATTGTTAAAATTAACTTAATACAGGTTTATTTAATGCTCATTAAGAATTAATATATAACTATATTTATACTTTACATAAAAGTACATATAAAATTACAAGTACTATAAGCACAAAGAACTACTGTAAACATAATTAAGTATAAGTTAGAATATAAGTTTTAAATTTGTAATACATAAAACTACTAAAATCCATAATAATAAGACTAAAACTAAGCTAGATTATAACTAAAATCAATCTGGTCTCCGAGATACAGGCATTGCCTAGTTTGGGGCCCCCTGTCAAATTTAGTTTAAAAATTTCTGCGTAAGCAACAAAAATTTTTACGTCACTTAATGTTTAGAATATTATTGCTAATTCCATGTTGTGCCAAATAAAGATTTTTATTTATTTATTTAAACGAGAGGCCGTGGGTTCAATTCTCACATCGGGATAAATGTTTGTGTGACAGACAGATATTTGTCTCATACAGATAGATATTATAAGTCTCTCGTAGTCCCTGATACACAATACAAGACTCGTATCTTAGTGTGGGGTCGGGGCTATGTGTGTGACTGTTGAGTGTTATTTATTTATACAAGCCGAATATTTTTTATTAGCCTACTGTATTTTTGTAATCTCATGTAGCCATGTACCTCATGTACATCATGTAGCACAAAATATTTTTTCTTCTTTTGAGAGAATTAACGTGTTTTAAGATATGACTCAGTTGAAGCACAAACGGTTAACTTTGCTTACGTAATTTTTAGTCTCATAACTCTAGTCGCACGCGAGTTGGTAATAAGAATTGATGGATGAACACCACTTGCGGTTTGATTATGGGCTTCTGGTGTAAATTGCATAGTCACGCCCGCTGGCAAGAAAGAGAAAATTCCTACAGATTTTTTTCTCGTTTTTCAATCGGCTGAAGAGTCATCGATATTGGGCCTGAACTGCGTGTCCTATGTCGAACCATCTTTAGGCTCAGGTCTAAGGGAAAACACTACCCTGATAAAAATTACACGCATATATTATACTCATACTAAATTTTCAACCTTATGTAATTTGAATAGAGTTAAAAATAAATGGAGCAATTGCCAATACGCCAACGGTCGTAAAATAGTTCTTACGTGCTTTATAAATGTTAACGATGGTTAGTATGTTGTGTTATCAATAGAAATAATGCAGAAAATACTCTTATGCATCCACTATAAGGAGACCCGAGAAAGAGAGATGAGTTGGACGCCTTCTAGAAAGTTTAGTCCCAACATCGTATAAAGATGCATCAGAAATCAAATATAATAATAATAATAATAAAATCAGTTTATTGCCTTATTAATACATTAACAATAATAACAGAAATAATTATGCTTAGCCTATAATAATAAGACAAAGGAGGCGGCTCAGCTTGTGTTGACCGGGACATTAGTTCCGGGCAGCGCTGGTTTTCAGCCTCTCCCATTTCCTATGATGTTATGCGGAATTTTTTTTTGGTAATAATATAATAAGTTCTATAAAAAAATGTAACGTTTTAATAAACTAGAGATCGACCACAGGTAAAAAATCGACCATGAGTAACAAAAATTTAAATTTGAAGTTATTCCAGTTCTTTTTTTTTAAAGTATACCTACTTCTATAATCGTGAGCGACCTTCTCGGCTCGTCAATCATTCATTTAAATCAACAAAACTATTGCTGCACCGCTAATCGCTTCTAAAAATATGAAATAAGAAACCGGGACAATGGGCATTATACACAAAAAAACAAATATAAAAGATATTTTCGCAAATACAGACATTTAAAAAAATTATAAACCTTATCATTTACACGATCTCTGTGGACGCGGCTTAACTTAGGTAATCTAGATTTCTACCTTACTGCCCCTGGGAGACCGTCTGGAGTCTACATTCAACGTAACCTAGGTAAACACGTTACAACGTAGAATACTACATGAACTATATTGTGGGAGGTTGGGAAAAACAACTTTAATAATAGTTAGGCGAATTAATGATACTTGTTACAAACACAAGTGTATACTTATTTTGGCTACGCACTACACAATTTTTGCAGAATATAATTGGTTCTTTGCACTTATATTAAATCTTGAATTTGGAATGATTATTTTTAAAACCATATAAAATTTTTTTTTTTTTTTTTTTATTTCCATTATTTTAAAGGGACTTTTACGCATAGCGTATGCCAGTCCCATCGTACCCTTAACATTACATATAATTCACAACTGAGCCATGAATTGGAACAAAATTTTAGCCTCATCACCATTTGGTTGAGAAAGAATTTTATGAAACATACCTATGTCAATTTTGTTCAAATTCAGTTCTGCTATTACATTATTTCTGCTAATCTCATATCGCACACAATACATCATTAAATGATGTATGTCCTCGACAACTCCACATTCTTCACAGTTGGGGGAAATTGCTTTTCTCATCATGAAAGCAAATCTTTTACAAGGAAAGTGTCCAGATCGGAGTCTGTGAGCGATAATAACCAACTTTCTACTTATATTGCTATTAATGAACCAGGGCACACGAAAAGGCTGACACTGTATGGTTCTGTACCATATCCCTTTTTCTAATGAACGCTTGTTGAAGTATTCCTTCCAAAGGTCATAGCATATATTTTTAAATCTAGGCAAATATTCTGTATAATCAAGAGTAATATTAGTTTGCTTACCATTCTTAGCTGCGTATTTTGCTAACATGTCAGCCTTTTCGTTGCCCTGTAAACCGATATGAGATGGAACCCATTGCAATCTCAGTTGGATACCTTTTAAAAGTAGTTCATCTATCTTGGACAAGATAACATAAGCTATCGATGTACTTCTGAGACCAGAGGCGCATCGAGCTATATGTTGTAAAGAACTTTTGCTATCTGTGAAAATAACATTTTTTTTAGTTGGACTATTGATAACATGAGACAAAGCTTCCGAAATCGCAATAAGCTCCAACATCATAACAGATGCATGTTGACATATTTTAAAACAATGGTGATTTTGATTATGTAACATATCCATATTAGGCACATAAAAAGCAGATCCCTGACCTTCATCACTCTTAGACCCATCCGTAAATATAGAAAACCAGCCATGGTATTTTGCACATAACTCCGTAATAATTTCAAATCTTAATATATTACTATAATACAATCTTTTTGATAACTTCATTGTTTCTAAGTTAACTATTATAACCTCACTTATATTAATGTTAGTTACCCATGTTCTTAGTGTATACATTAACGTGGTACATGATGATGCTATCTGAATTTCTTTAATTTCATCATATGAGACTACCAGTAAAGGTATAGTTTTATTCTTCCAGTAACAGTTTTGTCGAAGCGAGTGGAGATCACGTAATAACTGGCTTGTTATATTACTTTCTATAGACACAGATTTTAAGCAGAATTTGTATGCTAAATATTTTCTACGTAAGCTTAGCGGGCAAATACACAACTCACTCTCCATAACGTGTATAGGCGTAGTTTTAATAAATCCTCCTATAATTCTTAACGCCTGATTTTGAATTTTATTTAATTTATCTAAATGGCAATTTGCACTCGCATCATATAAATAGCAACTGTAATCTATGCGACTTCTGATAAGTGATATATAAATATGTCTTAAATGTTTTGGATGTAGACCCCAGGAAGTACCAGTCAAAACTTTAAGTAAAGTAAGATTTCTTTGTATCTTTTCAATAGTCATGTTGATGTGATTACTCCAACGTAATGATCGGTCCATCCATACTCCCAAATATTTATAATTTTCGACAATCTCTAAGTCATGACTATATAATTTTAATTTTATTTGTAGTCTTTTAAATCCCCTGCTAAAAATGCAAACTTTAGATTTGGTGGCCGATAACTCTAATCCCATTTCGTCCAATGTAGTGCAAAATGAATTCAACGCCGCTTGAAATTGATTTTGACTTTCTTTAAGATTTGTACAGGGAGAATAAAGCACAAAATCGTCCGCATATTGACACATTATTACATTTTCAATTCTGTTAAATAATTTTTTTGTTAATATATTAAAAAGAATAGGAGAAAGTGGATCGCCTTGCGCTAAACCTCGATTTGTATATCTTATGAAATATTTTTTTGTGTCAGATTCGTCTACCATCATGAGATGTCGTTCATTGAGAAAATTCCATAAATATTGACATATTTTTTTCCCAATCCCTATTTCATCTAAAATATTAATCAGTTCCTTTATTAGTACATTGTTATACGCATTTTGGATATCTAAAAAAACACGCTATAGTTGGAATCCCACGTGAAAATCCTAGATAAATTTGACTCACTAATTTTACTAGACAGTCCTGACATGATTGTCCTCTTCTAAAACCAGAGGTGAATTGAGATAGTAGTCCGTTTTTCTCAATATACCACTCTAGTCTTTTTGTCAACATGGAATGAAAAATTTTGCAGACACAAGAGATTAAAGAAATGGGTCTAAATTTACCAATATTAGGCGATGGTTTTGGAATCGGCGTCACCAATATGTCACGCCATTGGATTGGAAAAATCCCTGTATTAAGTATGTGATTATATAACTCTAGCAAATATATTCTACTGATAGGAGATAAGTGGTATATAAGCGAATAAGTTATTCCATCTCTACCCGGCGCAGTATCCTTTTGTTTAAAACAGCTGCACATTTCTTGTAATGTAAAATTGGCTTCTAGTATTGTATTATTTGATTTATAATATTGTGGCTTTGTGCAAACAAAATCTGGAGCGAGATTACTAAGTAGTTCTAGCTTCTGTTCATTAGACGCATATGACCTTGCCGAACTGAATCCCTTAATCCAACCCATACGTTTCCACATTTCAGAAGTGGATGTTTGTTCATTAATGCTGCTACAGTAACTTTACCAATGACTTAGCTTCGCTTTTTTAATGGCGTTTTTTGCAGCTTCAGTTTTGCTTTCAAGTAGATGTAAGTTATTCGGAATGGGATTCTTTCTAAAATTCTTTAATGCCAACCTTCGTTGCCCTACTAGATGTGATAATGTTGGATTCCAGTAAGGTTTGGGTTGGAAGCCATTATTTGTATTATCACTATTTTTTAATATTGGTATATGTTCATCCGCAGCTTTATTCACTTGTTCAATAAAGTTATCATATAGTGACTGTACACTGACGCCATCTATTGGCTGAATCAAATATTTTTCTAAAGTCTTACTATATTCTGACCATTTTGCTAGCTTAAAATTATATTTTTTATTTTTAGACTTAAAATTTATATTATTAGTATATCTGTACGAAATTTTTATAAATAAGTGATCACTTCCTAAATTTTCGTTCATAACACTCCATTTTAATGCTACTGATAAGTCCGAAGAGACAAAGGTTACATCAGGAGATGTCTGTTGGGCAATATTATCAACTAAACTCAGCCTTGTTACATTACCATCATTAAGAGCTATGTATCCAGCATCTAACGCCGCATCATATATTTGTCCTCCTCTTCCATCGGTTTTAGACGACCAAGATGTATGGTGGCCATTAAAGTCTCCAGCTATAATACACTTACTAGGGAATAATGAAAAAATTTGTTCCCAATCCGACAGCGTTGTACGAATCGAAGAAGGACAATATATTAATACGATATTTTTAATTTTATTGCAGTTCATGAGTTTAACAGACATAATTTCTATTCCTGAATTATTAATATTGATAAGACATTGTTGTACTTTGATCGATTTTTTAACTATTATAGCTATCCCACCATATCCATCTATTCTGTCTTTCCTAAAAATGTTGTAACCACTTATATTTATATAGGATTCGGATTCCAACCAAGTTTCTGAAATTAAGGCTAAATGTACTTTTTCTTGTGTTAGTAAAAGCTCTAATTCATTCCGTTTGGGGCGCAAGCTTCGTGCATTCCATTGTAAAATACTAAGTAGCAACACATTTGAACCATCGCTAGCCATTGTTAAACATAGATATTATTTTTGTACATAAATCATCTTTTTTCAACACTTTTAATAATAACTGACCACATATTTCCACCATGAGTTTAGTCAATTGTTGTAATTTTGCCGACCAAGTATCATCAGAAAAACAAATATCTTTGACTCTTTGAAAAATTGTAAAAACTGTGTTAGAACTGTAAAAATCAAAATGTTCACTGTTATTTCTTAGATTCGAGTCCTTTTTCTTTTCCGCGAAGTTGACTTCTAACTCATGATAACAATTTTCATCGGCCTTTCTTTTTCCATCGGATCCTCGAGTCTTGGTATTACTCTTTTCAGTGGGACGTTCATTTTCATTATAATTTTGTCTTGAGCTTTTCTCTTCGTTATTAATAGTCCTTGATGTCAATCCGCTACTATGAACCAGTGCTTCCGTGATCACCACATCTCTATACGATTTTTTTTGCATATTATGCCCACTCTCAAGTTGTGAACAGTTCCGATTCCTATCAATATCTTCGCTTTCGGTGTGAATTTTTTGATCTTTGTCTTTTAAATATAAATCCAGACCTTTTCGATAAGTACAGTTTTCTTTGGACATGATGTTTCTTATTTCTTTTTCTTTTAGAAATACTGGGCACTTCTTGTACATAGCCATGTGGGGCCCTTTACAGTTAACATAAATATAATTATTTGTTTCGCAATTTGCATGTTGATTACCGCATTTAGGGCAAATAATTTTGTTAAGTGGACACGATCTAGAGAGGTGGCCAAATTTCCAACATCTCGAACATTGGGAAACTGGGAAAGTGTAAGGTTCCACTTTAAACCTGCAACCGTAACCATACACGTACGGCGGCAAAATGTTACCTTTAAAGCATATTCTTATAGTTTCCGAATCTATCCATTCTCCGCTATCAGACATTCTTCTGAGTCTTCTTATAGATATTATATCACACTCACATGAAACATTTTCCAAAATTTCTTTTTCTTCGGTTTCTAAATCTATCTGTCTAAGTATTCCATAGCATAAATTAACTTCATCCGTTCTTTGTACCCTATATCCCAAACTAATAAACTTTTCACAATTTAATAATTTTACTGCATTTTCATTACTTTCAAAATAAATTAGGACTCTGTAAGCGCTTTTGTAACTCATCTTTTCAATATTTTGAATGTCAAATGATCGTAAAAGCTTTGCCATCCCAAATTGTTTTGGCAGAGGTTCCTTTCCTGTCACACATAACAAAACATTAGAATTATCACCTTCTTGGTTCAAATCTTTACTAGCTGAATTCATCCTATTTATCCGCTTATGTCCTCTAACTACTGTCACAAATCCATCGTTTTCAATTACTTCACTATCATCCTGCCTTTCTCTCTTCTTTGCAAGTCGTTGTACTCCCTCTTCATCTGTTTCCATCTCTTTAATTAGACTGTTGTTAAGTTGTTGTTCACTTTCAGATACCAGCTCCTGGTCCATCATTTCACTGCCACTTGAGTCACAAAAATCCACATTATCACATAGTTCATCCATTATGAATTAACATATTATGATGTGGGTAGAAAGAAAGAAAATTACGCGATATAAATATTATGCAGCCAAACGTGTACGTTCGCTTCGACTGCTCACGCGCAACTGATATAAAAATTAAAACCAAATATAAATGTGTATTTGCGTAATAAACAAATTGCTTTTAAATATCGACAGGCGCAATGCTTAATGTGTTTTATGATTCAGGAGGGTGGTTGCAGAATTGGGTGGTGTTACTCTAGCGATGGGGAAGATTTTCAGTCAGGCAGATAGTGTTCCTGACCTACCACAGACCCTCCGACAGTTAATATTCGGTGGTTATATATTTGAAGTATGGCGCAAATTTTGCTACCGCGATTGAGGATTGATTGACACCGCCTTTTACGATCGCGCACACAGCCGTTACAGGTGTTTTGAGCCGAGAAATGTATGCAAGGATTAAACAGTGCCTCATAATTGCCTACGGCCTACGTTGCCATAAATTATGTATTATAAAATATAGACACGGTTCATAGTATAGTATAAACTGTAAGGCAGTAGATGTATTACCAAAGTACTTAGTAATCTTTCATTTTATAAGAAACATTAACAGTTAAAATATTCTGTAGTGTTTTTTTATAACCAAGCAAGTAAGTATATTTATAACCAAATAAGTATAGCGAGACAAAACACATGGTACAGGTGTATATAACAATTATTAGTAAGGTGGTTATTTTATTTTATTTATTTATACACTTTATATACATTGTATATAGGCGGACTTAATGCCAAAAGCATTCTCTCCCAGTTAACCTTAAAGTTTTCTTACAACTTAACTCAGGTCTTCTTCAACCTTAGAGTTTCTTAGGTAAGTGATGACTTAGGAATGTTATTGCCAACGGGAATTTAACACAGCTAGGGACCGAATATGACCGATAGCTTTTTACCGTAAGCTTGCGTCTTTTTTACGGCATATAAGAATAAATAATACTAGCCCTGTATTAAATACATACATACATACATATACACTCACGCCTATAATCCCTGAAGGGGTAGGCAGAGGTGTAACCAGTACACTCACTTTTCGCCGAATTTCGGTCCCATAATGTGATAGGGGGCGAGCCTATCGCCATACCGGGCACAGCTTCCAGACTCCGGGCTAATACTGAGAATTTCTAGATAGAAAAACCCAATATCACTTTACCCGACCCGGGGATCGAACCCGAGACCTCAGCACAGCGGTTGTAACGCATGCGCAATTACAACTGCGCCACCAAGGCAGTATGTATTAAATATCGTCTTAATTTTATGGTCATCATGGTCATGTGGTCTCTCAGGTATGCTGGTTTCTTCACGTTGTTTTCCTTCACCGGTACAGCAAGCGATAATGAATAACGGATATACACGTAACTTTAGAAAAGTCGGAGGTGTATGCCATTGGTTCTGGTTTCGAACATAAGACTTTCGTAATGGTTTCTTATGTTTACGCGAATATTATACATTGTAATAAAACGAAATTTACGGATTCTATCGCGGTTTATTTTACTTTTTTAACCCGACGTTTCGAAGGCTTTACAGCCTTCATGGTCACGGGGGAGACTGAGTTGTATGTCGTCACGAAAGTATAGTGCAATGTTTCTACCCTAATGTTGTGGAATAGTCAATTCTACATGCAAGTGTATGGAGTAGCTATGGGCTCACCCGTGTCTCCAGTAGTCGCCGATATCTTCATGGAGGACTTTGAGGAGACAGCCCTAAGCACAGCCCCTGTTCCAATAAGGTTTTACAAGCGGTATGTAGATGACACATTCACAATTTTACCATCTGATAAAGTAACTGCATTTTTAGATCACCTTAACTCAGTTAATAATAAAATTCAATTTACTATGGAGTTAGAACAAAATAATTCTCTTGCATTCTTAGATGTCTTAGTTATCCGTAATCCTGATCAGTCTTTAAGCCACACTGTATATAGAAAAGAGACCCATACCGATAAATACCTTAATGGTGAATCTCACCACCATCCAAAACAGTTAGCTACCGTGGTAAATCTTTGTTTCAGAGAGCACAAGGAATCTGTGATGAGAAACATCTGGCCGCTGAGCTGCAACATGTCAAGCAAGTACTGCAAGACAACAAGCTCCAAATTCCTCGCCGTCATCACAGAAACCGAGTGAAACCAGCCACAGTCGAGCGTGTCCCGGTTACTTTACCATACATCAGAGACGTCACTGACAAGATTGGCTATGTACTGAAGCGTGCTTCTATTAAAACCTATTATAAGCCGCCCAAGAAGATAAGTCAATTCCTACCACCTGTTAAGTGTCATATACCTCTACAAGAACCAGGCATCTATAAAATAGATTGTGACTGTGGACTCTCTTATATTGGTCAAACAAAAAGAAATATAGGGACCCGCGTAAAAGAACATATAGCTGACGTAAAACACCGACGCTCTACGAAGTCTGCAGTTGCTGAACATACAGAGGAAGGATCTAAGCATTATCTTCGATTTGACAAACCACAAATCCTTGCCAAAGAACACCGATTCCTGCCTAGGATGATTCGCGAGGCTATTGAAATTAAAAAACATCCAATTTTCAATAGAGAAGATGGTTGGAAGCTAGCACCAGCCTGGGATCCAATTATACATTTAATTAAATCGGAACCCAAAACACCAACTGCCAGACCTCAAGACATTGTGAGCTCTTTCTGCGTAGATCGGACTACAACAAAATAAAAATTAAATATCTACTATATGGAGGGTAGAAACATTGCACTATACTTTCGTGACGACATACAACTCAGTCTCCCCCGTGACCATGAAGGCTGTAAAGCCTTCGAAACGTCGGGTTAAAAAAGTAAAATAAACCGCGATAGAATCCGTAAATTGCGTTTAATTACAAAATAAGACTTTCGTCTCGACAGTCCGTGCCACTACCAACTAGGCTATCACTGCTGTTAAGGCATAGGCAAGGCATATATTTGACGCAAGTATTTAAATGGATTAAAAGACGGATAGCGCAAACCGAAACTTCCTGATCGAAAATGCAAATGCCAGAGGAAGATGAAATTGCACACCCGAGGAAATAGTTGTGAGAAGTGATAAGGTTTTGTATTACAATATTGGTAAAGTAAAAACAAATAAAACGAAACTGAAAGATTTTTACATTCTTTTGCACAAGTTGAAGATCGAGGATAAGGGATAAAAAGTATCAAAGTTTCAGAGTTCGAATCTCGCTGCAGGAGCCGTTCGTATAATTAAATTTCTTATAGATTTGTTCGACGACCGATTCGCAAAAGCGTAGTTTATGTTTTATTGTAATGTTCCAGAACATTCCATCTTGTAACAAATAGAAGAAAACATTTTGATTTTGCCCATCCGTTTTGTGTTATTAACCGACTTCCAGAAAAGGAGGAGGTTCGCAATTCGTCGGAATCTTTTTATGCATGTTCCCCGATTACTCAAAAACGCCTGGACCGATTGGAGAAATTCTTTTTTGTTTAAAACGGTATACTTCCCAGGTGGTCCCATTAGCACCAAGTCAGGATCTAATGACTGGATCTCAGGAAAATCGAGGGCAACCCTCAAATTTTATAGGGACGCATAATTTGTTTTTTATTGAAGTCGGTGTACTTTTTGTAAATTAAAAACCTTTTAATGTTGTAGACAGAGAAATGTGTAAGGCTAAAAACTTGTAACACACTTAGCCTAGACAGACGTTATTATAAATTATAATAATGTCAGTGAAAATTATTAAATAACACCTGTATTAAATATTTAACTACAGCTGAGCACGGGCCTCCTCTATTAATGACAGGGTTTAGGCCTTAGTCCAACATGTTGGCCTAATGCGGGTTAGTAGACTTCACAGACATTTGAAATTCTTATTAAGCATGTAGTATCCCTCTAAATGTTTTCCTTCGCCGTTAAAGCAAGTGATTATTAACAATAATACACATGTCAATTATGAAGTCAGACGTGAATACGTCATTTGGGCTGGCTTCGAAGCTACCAGCTTCATCTTGCCAGTCCGTACCACTCTCAACTAGACATAGCTGCGTTTTTCAGTAACGTAAGAAGAACGTTGAGAGATATCTGTCTAAAATAGTTATATCAGACAACATATGCACACATACATTGACTTTATTTTGACTGCTATCAACCACATGTTTTGTTACATTAAAACAAACATAACTATCTTTAAAATTAGTTTCATAAGAGTCGTTGTTATAGAAGACTAGTTGTTGCTCGCGGCTCCGCCCGCGTGGAAGTTGTGTTTGGGAGAAAAAGTATACAATACAAAATACCAATTTTCATGCGTTTAACTTCAAAAATATTGATTATACATTATACATACGGATTATACATATCATCATCATACAAACTTTCATCCCCTATTTTACCCCCTTAGGGGTGGTATTTCCAAAAACTCTTGCTTAGTGGATGCCTACGTCATAAAAGGTATCTACTGTCAAAATTGCAAACCTCTAACCATAGCTGTTTGGGCTGTGCGTTGATCGATCAGTCAGTCAGTCAGTCAGTCAGTCAGTCAGTCAGTCAGTCAGTCAGTTTCTTCTTTTATATATACAGATATCTGTATCTGATGGTATCTGTATAGCAAGAGTTTGTTTGAACCTTAGAGTATTTAACACTACTTTAAGGTTTGAACACGCTAATTTCAGGAACTACTGGTTCGAATTGCAATATTCTTTTACTGTTGGATAGCTCATTTATCGAGGTATCTATATTGATAAAGAACTGACATATAAATATAAAAAAAAAATGTTTACAATCGTGTACAGCGACAGCCTCCATGGCGCAGCGGGAGGTTAGCGAGCTTTTCAGCGAGAGGCCGTGGGTTTGATTCTCAAAACAAATACTTTTATTTTGGGTCTAGGTGTTAAAAATAAATAAATATTTATACTCACGATACAGGTTTGATCTAGTGTGGGATCAGGACTATGTGAGTGACCATTGGCAGTATGATAAAATTGTTGTACTACGGTGAAGCGACTGTGGGGTCCAGCTGAAAATCAGTGATGTGTTACAACAGCGTATACTGAGCTGATGAGTACGATGTTTGGCTGTTCTCCGGCTTTGTAAATACTCTGACACTAGACCATGGTGGTAAGATATTCATATCCGCCCGGATAGCGACCACCGTACACAGGGTGAAAAACCCGCCATAGTGGCACACGCAAGTGTGTCGCGTTCCGGGATCAGCCAGTGTACATCCGGTTTTTGGGGGTCTAGAGTTGGGGTACAATGTTTGGCCATTTTGCGGCCTTCTGAGTACTCTGACAATAGACCCTCGACCGCTTCTTCACCTTCTTGCCCATGGCGTAGTGTGAAGGAGCAGGCCGGCATGATTGTGTTGAGTAGCGGGGGATAGATCGTCTCTCGCTACTCGATACTCTAATTGGACTGTACTGCGCTTACCATCAGGTGAAGTGCGGTCACTTTGCCGTGCTAGGATAAAAAAAAAACCCTCGATTCCTTCTTCACCTGATTGCCCATGCCGTAGTGTGAGGAAGCAGGCCGGCATGATAGTGTTGAGTGTTGAGTAGCGGGGGATAAATTGTCTCTCGCTACTCGATACTCTAATTGGACGGCACAAAAATCGTATGTAAATTAGATACTTCATTTTTTTCTCTTGTTTCTGTAAATATATGTGTTGGATAAATTAATTATATATAAAAAAGTATTGTATAATGTATAAACAATCATAATGTGCGACTGTACATTTAAAACACATTTTAAGTCCCATTGATATTGACTCCACATCGAGCTACTAAAATACACGCTTCTCTGAACTGCAGATAAGCCCACCAGATACGTAAGACACACAAATGGTTTCGGGCGAGTGCAATAGACGTTTATTGAAATGATGGCGTCGTATCGCCGTACTGATCTTGAGTGTACCCTTTTGAGATGGGATTTAATAATTCGGGTAGCTTTCTGACCAGTGGGTAGTTTTAACAGTAATTAAGGCCACTTATAAATAAATAAATTAATTCTGTTAGTAGCGTAAATAAATGTTTTCGACTTTTGCTGTTTCTATACCTACATATTATAAATCGTGCAATATTTAATAGTATAAATACCAATTTATTTCCCGGTATGGCGATAGGCTGTGACCCCTATCACACTATGGGACCGTAATAAATTCGACGAAAAGTGGGTGTATTGTTTACACCTCTGCCTACCCCTTCGGGATTACATACATGAGTGTATACGTATGTACATCTATTCAAGTGTATCTTATAAAATAAGTATTAATAAGCAATTACTTCCTAAAAACGGCTCTAGCTATAGTTTTTTTATCCTGGCATTGCAAAGTGACGATACTGCACCTGATGCCAAGCGCAGTGCCGTCCAATTAGAGTATCGAGTAGCGAGAGATAAACTATCCCTCGCTACTCAACACAATCATGCCGGCCTGTTTCGTCACACTACACCATGGGCAAGAAGGTGAAGAAGCGGTCGAGGGTCTAGTGTCAGAGTACTCGGGCGGCCTCAAAACGGCCAAACATCGTACCCCAACTCTATACCCCCGACAAAAATGTTCCGGACTGAACACACTACTTGAATGTTGTTCCTTTCCTTCTACAACAACTATATAGTAATTAAAAACTGACTGCCTCCGTGGCGCAGTTAGCGAGTAGCCGGCTGTGAACCGAGAGGCCGTGGGTTCGATTCCCACACAGAGACAAATGTTTGTGTGACAGACAGATATTTGTGTCCGGGGTCTGGTGTGGTGTTGTGAGACCGAAAGTCTCTCGTGTGGGGTCGGGGATATGTGTGTGACTGTTAGGTGTTATTTATTTATTAAAAACATCCTCACGTAAAGAATACGAAACAACATTTCCGTATTAGTCAGATTAACAGAATTTTATTATTGTCGGTAAATAGATTTCAAATGTCTTTAAGTACATGTTAACGTGGCTTATCTGAGCAAACCACAAACGCACATCGAAGCATTACATTCTATTCCGACTCAGACTGAAAAAAGGTTTTATCCTCTTTCCCGATTATATTATTCTTTCATTGAAATTACCAAGGCATTTTGTAATCCTATCTCTCGCATAATAACCTTTTTTCTTCGCAGAGGGAAAAGCGTTTAAGTAACTGGAAATCGGGGATTATCTTGGTACAAGACTAGTATCAGTACTTGGGTTTGTCGGTTTAAATTTATACCACATTTGAATTCTATCTTTAAGATTTCGACATAATAAGCTCACAAGAGAAGGCAAAGGTGCAATAGCTTTATAGGTCTTGTAGACAGCCTTCGTGGCGCAACAGGCGAGTAGCCGGCTGTGAATCAGGAGGCCGTGGGTTCGATTCCCACTCTAAGACAAATGTTTGTGTGTCAAGTAGATATAAGTTTCGGGTCTGGATGTTGTGGGACCATAGTACCTTCTAGTTCTTGATACCCACCCGTTTGACCTAGTTTGGGGTCAGGACATTTGGAAGATAATATTTTTGGTGGTTTCTAGCAAGTAAATCACCTAATGGTAAGATATTTCGACCGCTAAGCACCTTCAACACTAGACGAGTCATGAGTGCGTTCACAACCTTAAAATAACAAGGTTTACGCAAATTATATGGAGATTTGAAGTCCATTTGGTGAGTATAATACCAAATGAAATGCAACAGCATGGAACTTCAGGACAATTTTGAGGCAGTCTTATCGTGGAACACCCGGACAAAGGTCGTATATTCAAAACCAGCTAAAATGACTTTTCGATGTTGTATGTGCATTCATTATTAATTATCGCCTGCTTAAACGGTGAAGGTAAACCTCTTTAAGAAACCTTTATACTTGATTCTAAATCCTAAAAAAATAAAATACCTGCCAGGCCATTTGCAGGCTCATGCCCAACGCCTCTCATTAAAGACTGCGCATTTTCAGAGACTCATAAAGGGGGGTCGTTGACGGTTTTTGCGTTAACGCAATGAAACCGTTTCCTATAAACGGTCAACTAGTTAAAAAACCAGTTGAAGTTTTTAACTAGTTTGCAGAAACGTCCACAGAACTATACGTTAATTTCCCGTTTTGTTAGCGTCTGTCGTTGATTCAACGACGTTGAATGAAACAGGTTGATAAATTCAACTAGTTTATTTGTACGCACGTTTTGTTCGCGTCTGTCGTTGATTCAACGACGTTGAATGAAACAGGTTGATAAATTCAACTAATTTTGCGGTAAAGAGATAACGGTTGACGCGTTAACAGTAGAAAAACAATTAAATAAAGATGGTTCGTTGATTCAACGTCCATTCCTAGAGACTCACAGAGTTGCTCTAGTCGGTGACGAAAAGTACGTGCCATTGTGAATCCTTTATTGTAGGAGTTACAGTGGCAGACGAGATAGTTTCTAACTTCTCTCGTTATTAAAGAAGGCTTGTGGCAGTAGGAAAGTATATAAAACAGGGCTGGTATTATTAAAGTGTTCGACATACACGAGTTATGCGACAAAGTGTTCAACAACAAATACCGCGACTGTCCAAACAAGCGTTACTAATCGTTGTATAGATAGGGCTTCCTGGATCTAAATCTGGACTTGTTTGTATGGCGCCGTGGCTTCATTCTGATACTAAATAATTAGCTCACGTTCCGCTTACAACTTGTAAAGGGCTCGATTTTGATTTGTTTGTTCTTTTTTGTTCCTGATTTTAAAATACAATTTATAAACAATTATTACACAGAATATTCTATTATAAGCTTGTGTAGTATATCTATAGTAATATTATAAAGAGGAAAGATTTGTATGTTTGTAATGAATTGGTTCAAAAAGAACTGGACCGATTTTAAAAATTCTTTCACCATTTGAATGCTACGTTATCACTGATTAATATAGGTTATTTTAATTGTAAGAAAAAAATAAGGATCCCTCCCGAAAATAACCTCCACGCGGGTGGAGCAGCGAGCAACAACTAGTAGAAAATAAATAATAACAATGATTTTTTAAATTAACGAAATAAGGCTGTGGTTGATTTTGGACTCGGTGCAATTTCAAATGACTGGCACTAACTATTGTTTGAAGTGTGATTATAAACAGGGGCCATACCTAGTAGAAAAATAATATATATATATATATATATATATCTACGGGGCCTATTACAAAAATAGATTGTGATAGAAACCTTGTGGAACGCTGTATGTATCCTATACTAAAATAAGTGTTATGGCATCCTTGCAAAACAGTTCTATCCTCGTTTATGTTCTCTATAGACTCCAAAACGGATGGAGCGATTTAGATGAAATTTTCAGGCAATGTTCAGATTAGCCCAGCGGGCGATACTTTGAACTTTAATAGCTATTGAATCAACAGTTTCTTTTTGGTAAATTTGTTTCATATATTCCCTAAAGGGCGGGTATCCAGTAACAAATAACAACTATAAAAAACGCTACATCAACGCCCGAAGCGCGTTCCACTTTAACCGATATCAGGGTTGTTGGCATTCAAATCATCAAGTGCATTGGCGTATAGTGTTAAACGAGGTCTTGAATTGGTCGCCAGCGCATCCCATCTACCTTGTTCTCTAGTCTTCAACATGTCATCACAAGAAGCCCCACTGATCCATCTCCTCGTAACACAGTATAGACAGCGTATTAAAGAGTGCATTCCAACTGCATCGCTCTCATTGCTGTCACGTCATTCGAAAGCTTTTATTATTGCAGACCGATACACACCGACCGTCTGCGTTACAACAAAGGCTAACATAATTAGATCTTGGCACGGCTCGCGCGAACGATTCAATTTATTATCGAACTGGCAACCGAATATCTCGTGTGCAATTCGCGTCAATGTTACTGGAATCGCAATTGTTTCGTGTATTATAATACAGCTATTATATGCGTATAAGTAATGGGCGTGTTTGAGCATTTGTGTCTCATTATTGTTTAGTTACGCGTTCATAATTGTGGAAGCTTTTAATCCTGAATAGTTGGGTGCAGTGTTGTTAATAAAGATTGCTTCACTTGTTAGATATTTTGTTTCTATTCGAGCTGCCAGTTACGTAAAATATGTTTCTATAATGTAAATTAATTTTTGATCTTAAGATAATTCTTTATCATCATATCATGATCATTTTAAGGAGTCTTACAACTCCTTTTTACAGTAAACACTTCACACATCTGCTGTTTTTTTGCGGGCCTGCTGAGAAACTTCTTAACAACACGGTAGCTGGCAAGCTGTACCACAGCTTGATGGTGCGCCAAATATACGAAGTTACGAACCTCTTGGTTCATGTCCATTAAAGCAAGCGATAATTAACTTAATTAACCTAACCCGACTGCCTCGGTGGCGTAATTGTAATTGCGCATGCGTTATGACTGCTATGCCGTGGTCTCGAGTTTGATCCCGGGTCGGGTAAAGTGATATTGGGTTTCTCTATTTAGAAATACTCAGTATCAGCCCGGAGTCTGGAATTAAGCCCGATATGGCGATAGGTTCGCCCTCTATCACATTATGGGACATTAACAAGTGTAGTGGTTACACAACTGCTTACTCCTTCGGGGATTACAGGCGTGAGTGTATGTGTATGATAATTAACTTAAATTAACCTAAGTAAAATTAATGTCCCTTTCAAAGTACGTATGACTATTGTAAAATTAGGAACGGGTCTTAATCGCGCAATATTTTAATGGTATAAATACCACAATTATTTCCCGACGTTTCGACCGAGTTGCATCGGCCGTGGTCACGGGTTGACTGAGTGAGAATTTAGTGCCGTCTTCGTAAGGTGGGCTTTCGTGTGGTGGGAGTATCGGTAACCAGTTTAGTGGGGGTTTTGATAACTACCTTCCCTTGGTTTTTATTTTTATCACGACCCGTGCGATTAAGACCCGTTCCTAATTCTATAATATGTATTCAAATCGCGAGAGTCTAAAAACACGTATGACTATTGGATGTATTTAAACTATTCAATTGTTTCTTCAGGATCATATGCAAGCACCATACAGAGCGTAGTTTTCAATTATTATTCCCCATTATTAATGAAGTAGAACTGTAGATTAATTTAACATTATGTGTGATGATTAATTTACACGTCGACCACTGTCCGCCATTATGGATAAGAACGCATTACACATATTTAAATAGCTCCTGAGTTTTTATCTTATTTATTACGGTACAAAATACAATTCAATAGATGATTTATGAATTTGTATATGTTTTTTATTCCTGGTACGGCAAAGCAGCTACATGATACCTGGTAGAAAGTAGAGACAGTCTGTTGTCGTTCGTTTTGTTTTTACTTTAAATTGCGTTTGACCTCTATCTTGCCTGATGGTAAGTGACGATGTGGTCTACGGTGGAGCCGCTTACCTAGGAGATACCTATTCACTCTTGATAAGTTAAGTTGTGTCTCGCAAAGTTCGCCAGAAATATGCCAGACTCGAGTATATACCGACTAAGCCTGGGAATCAGACGGGAATGAGCATGTGTAAGGTGGTTTACCTACTTACAAATTTTTGTACAGTTTGAGACTGAAGATTTTTCGCTGCATCTACAACTTTAATAGTAATGTATGTATATTAAAATATTATTACTCTAACTAGACTGACTCGGTGGTGCAGTTGTAATAACGAGCGCGGTACGACTACTGAGGTCTTGGATTCGGTTCCCGGGTCGGGTAAAAGTAATACTGGGTCCAGCACGAAATACTGAGTATCAGCCCGCAGTCTGGAACTGATTCCGGTATGTCGATAGGCTTGCGCTGTGCTACATCATGGGACGGGAATAAGCTCTGCGGTGGCAGTGTGTATTCTTGTTACATCTCTGCTTATCCCTTTGGGGATTACGCAACGTAGGTAAGTATGTATTACTTTAATGTTTAGACTACTCTGCAATATATGTATTTCAAGTATTAAGGACATGCTGTAGACTATGCTATCTGCAGCATGAATGGGTCAGTTTGAACTAGGTAGAGCATGCCACATTATATATCGTTGTATGGGAACGTTCGTGAAGTGGCAGATTGCTATTGCATTCATAGGTGAGTAAGAGTTTCGTATTTTAATTGTTTTATTGTTATTTGGTATCTAATGAAGCAGCGATAGCCTAGTTAGTTGCGGTACGGACTGTCAAGACGAAAGTCGTATGTTGGAAACCCAAGTGGCATAGACCTCTGATTTTTCTAAAGTTACGTGGATATTCATTGTTACTTATCGCTTGCTTTAACGGTGAACGAAAACATCGTGAAAAACCCTGCATATCTGAAAATTCTTATAAGAATTTCAAAGGTACCTATGTGAAGTCTACCAACCCGCAACAGGCCAGCGTGGTAGACTAATGCCTAACCCCTCTCATTAGTAGAGGAGGCCCGTGCCCAGCAGTGGGAAAATGTTTAATACAGGGCTGTATTATATTATTTGGTAACACACATTTTGTTATAAATTGGTGCAAATTGCCAATCTTCATTCCTTTCCTCGAGGTCAGAAACGCATTTATAATTCGAATTGATGGATCCCGGCATTGTGTGTCAATGAGCAGTAGAGATTATTTTCTGTGGTATTTTTGGACTAATCAGTCGAGCCTGTTCAGTCATACTGTCTAAAGCTTGGCTCTATCCTATATTAGCTCTATCAAGGAAGCATTAAGACCCAGATTTTACTCCTCATTCGATCACCGATTTGTGCCAAAATTTACTTCCGTTAGCGTAATAGCACTGACCAGTCTTTGTTCTGCATTAAATGCATCGATAATTACAGTACAATAATACCACAATCTCTTATTATCTTTTTAGTATCTTATCAGTATCTATTTATACATATATCTTTAACATCTGAATAAAAATAGTGCTTAGTATTTTCCTATTGAAAAACTTGAGAATGTCTATCTAGTATTTTTATTACCACATAGATCTAATAGTATTCTCTTATCACAATTAATTTTACTAAAATCCACACAATAGTTTTTTATAGTGACTTTTTTCCGAAAATCATAAATCTAAAAAACCTCTCCTGGAAATTCTCAAAAACGTCGCTTAAATCAAAAAGCCCATCCAACGTCGATATTATTGTAGTACTGTTTGCTATACGTAGACAAAAAAAAATTAACGGATATTGAGGTTTAGATGTATGAGAAGAATATACGCGCGAGGAAACGTACGCTTTATACGCGCGGCACGTTTTGAGGTATGCGACTGGACCGAGACTCGATACATCATCCATAGCTATATATTATCAAATTAGGAAACGGAAATATTTAAACAATTGAATATTAAATATATAAATAACACCCAACAGTCACACACATAGCCCCAACCCCACACTAAGATACGAGTCTTGTGTTGTGGGTATCAGGGACTTCAAGAGACTTTCGGTCTCATAACACTGTCACACAAACATTTGTCCCGATTTGGGAATCGAACCCACGGTCTCTCGTTTCACAGCCGGCTACACGCCAACTGCGCCACGGAGGCTGTCAATATTGCTGTTGAAACAAAGTTAGATCACTCCGGTGGCGTTGTTTACATATTCTGATGACCGGATCCCATGGTCAAGATCGAATAGTTCAAAAATCATGAAATATGTTCACCTGTTTAGACAACAATTCTTCGAAATTAACGAAATCAATTCGACAACCATGTGTTAAAAATGCCTAGGATAAACTTACGGCATTCCTTAATCTGAATCTATATATAAAAAACGAGAGACGGTATCCATCCTATCCGTTAATTTGATAATATTGAAAGAACGAAAGAAAAGAAAGAAAATAAATTTTATTTGGTCACACAACAATACTTTAGATAGAGCAAACATATAAAAAAACACTAGGAGTAATACATCAATTATACATAGACCTTCAGTACAACCGCTACTCCTCAATTCGGAAGACCTGTGTCCAAACTACAAAGTATGACCAAAAAGGCCATAGGCTCAGCATTTGCCAGGTAGTAAAGTACTGCCTGGCCCTGGTATTCTGCCTAGGCCTGACGAATGTCCGTCGGATGCCAACAAAACAACAACATACCTACCTACTAATATGTATACTAATCGCGAAAGTCTAAAGTTTGAAACCATGTTGGTGACTTGTTTTAAGATATGTTTCTTATCTTACTTATATACAAAATGTTATAGAGAGACGTAATTTTGGAACAATGGGGATTAGATAAAAGCTCATCTACACTACTATTATAAAAAGGAAAGATTTGTATTTTTGTATGTTTGTAATGAATAAACTCAAAAACTACTGTGCCGATTTCGAAAATTCTTTCACCATTGGAAAGCTACATTCACCCTGAGTAACAACATGGTTTTCGGGAATACCACTCTTAAGGGGTAAAATAGGGGATGAAAGTTTGTATGAACATCCGTCATTTTTAACTTAAACGCATGAAAATTGGTATTTTGTATTGTATACTTTTTCTCTCAAACATGACCTCCACGCGGGCGGAGCCGCGAGCAACAGCTTGTAATTAAATATAGCAACAATTCTGCAAGTCGCTTTCCTGCAGACCAATAGGCTGTCAGTACTTTGTAGAAAACGCGGCTATTGTATATACCACAACGACAAAATCAACTAGATCTAATTTATTTTTAACCGACTTTTTTTTTTTTTTTTTTTATTTGGTTCACTGAACTAGTTGTACACAGTCATTACAATGTTAAGACATAAAATAAAAATATCATACAACAGTGTACCACCTTCTTGGAGTGAACACAGCATGACTTCAAAAAAGGAGAAGGTTAACAATTCGTCGGAATCTTTTTTTTTTATGTAGGTTACCCGATTACTCGAAGACGCCTGGACTGATTCGAGAAATTCTTTTTTTGTTTAAAAGGGTATACTTCCCAGTTGGTCCCATTGGCACTAAGTCAGGATCTGATGATGGGATCTCAGAAAAATCAAGGAAAATCAAATTTTCTAGTGATGCATAATTTGTTTTTTATTGAAGTCGGTGTACTTTTTATGAATAAAAAAACTTTTCACATCAGCTGAACATTAGCGGTTTAGTTTTTGATATATTAATAAGTTTTTGATACCATTATGAGTTTTAAGGGTTTAAATAGTTACGACGCAATCATAACATGTTTCCATTAGTCACGTTTAATTGGAGCATTATCCTTTATCAAGTATTAGGGATTAGTGAAAGTTTCTTGCACAGACATGTTTTTCAGCAGCTTTAACACATATTTTCCAGTAATTGTTGTACGTATTAACCTTTACATACATATACATATACACTCACGCCTGTAATCCCCGAAGGGGTAGGCAGAGGTGTAACTAGTACACCCACTTTTCGCCGAATTTCGGTCCCTTAATGTGATAGGGGGCGAGCCTATCGCCACACCGGGCACCATTCCAGACTCCGGGTTAATACTGAGTATTTCTAGGTAGAAAAACCCAATATCACTTTACCCGACCCGGGGATCGAACCCGAGACCTCAGCACAGCAATCGTAACGCATGCGCAATTACAACTACGCCACCGAGGCAGTCTATCAAGTATATATTGATGAAACAAAGAAAAATTGCTAAGAATGTGCAGGATATGGGAATTTCAAAAATGGAAACAAGAATATTCATGTATTATCTTTAATAATATCGGTACTACCGCTTACATATAAATTGATAAGAGCTTATCAAGCGGTTATCATTATATCAAAATATATATTGAAGCCGGAAGCTTTGTCGGTGTTTCTGTTGTTAGGGTCGTACATTCAGAGTTAGGATAGCACTTTTTATTTGAAATATATACAGATTCGCAAGGATTGTCCAATCAGCTATTAGATGAGTCAAAAGAATTCTTAAACTAGCGACTACTCCGCGATGATGTCCATGTGTCAATGTAATGTGTCATGTTGTTAGTGAAAGGCTGGTAAATTAGCTACTAGACCAGGGATTACACTCTTCCCTTCCAAATCCGTCCAGTTTCCTTTCGAATTCTCCTCTCCCATTCCTGCGCCTTTTCCTTATCATCATCTCCCGTTATTTCCTTTACCGAAGACCACGATTCCTTTCATTTTTCGGCCATCCTCTTTTTCCTTTGCCAGTACGGTCTTCGTCGTTGCCTACCAGCCCTTAACGATGGTTTCCAAGTCCCAACGCCATTAAGCATAATTATTAATTCCGCAAGGTGAATTTCCATCTGTGTTTTGACGTGTCATAAGTGCCTTTTATATGCCTACATGATCAATAAAGATTTTTATACTTTGATATTTTTTAAACCAAATGTCCCATTTGAAAGTCAGCGCTAGGCTTAACTGAGAACTGATGGTCATTAGTTAGATACATAATAATACTATAAAGTTTGTATAATGTTAAAATCCATGTAAAGTAGGTTTTAATATAAGTTATTACTTATTTCTGCATATTTAAATTTTTTAAATATTCACATGAACATAATTATGTACATTAATAAATCAGACCGCAAAAAAAACAAAGCCACGCGCCGACGCTGGTTGTTTTGAAGTAGAAAAACGTTTAAATAATTCAAAAAAGCCGTTTGCGAATCAGTGACGCGATACATGGCTACATGAGTGGACCACTGCGTCGATAAACACATTATTTATCGGAATTAAATTTATTATTGTGATATTTGTTAATATGGAGCCGGAATCACAGACGGACGGCAATCCGACGGAGCAGAATTCATCAAATAGTGGGTCAGTTCTTTTTGTTGCAAACTACTTTTTAGGTTATACACGAATGTTATGATACTTTAAAACTAATAATACAAGTTGCTATCTAGTGTGTGGTTTCGGCGGGAACGCGTTATGCTAATAGAGTTACGTCAACCAAACCGGTTATTTTTAGATCGGTTTTCCTGTCTTCGAATCAGACATCAAACTAACTCCTAATTGTAACACAGTTTTAATTAAATCAACTAAAATGACAATATTTAATGGAAATTAATTTGATAATTAAGGAATTCGCTTGACAATAGAATGTGTTAGATTAAAAGTATAGATAAATCCATATCAGTTACTTTGTTTTGTAGTGTGTGTGACGCATCAGCTGTCGATCTAAACATTTAGGACATTATTATAAATCGTAAACTAAGTTTAATCTTGGTCTAAGTAAATGTGTGGGTTGCCATAGCAACTACTGAGTTGCTAAGTCAGAACTTAGCTAAAAGCTATCTCAGGCAACATATATTTGCTTATATATTTAAGCAGCTGCCTATTTTGGTAACACGCATATTATAAAGACATGTATTAGGCGTTCTTAGAGCTTACTGGACTGCAAACGGACATATGTTTTATTTACTTTTGCCGCCAATGGCAAGCAAACACGGCTGCGTTCTGATTTAATGGGAATTGAAGTCACTGTAGCCCAGCTATGAGCTTTATGAGACTTAAGACCTTATGTATCTGGGGTACGAGCGCTATGATATGACTTTATAATTATTATTAGATAGTGATATTCACTGTTTATGGGTAGATGCTGCTTATTCATCAGGCGATCGACATCTAGTCTTATCATTCAAGCAATTTAACAACAATTTATTATACTTTTATAATTATAACACCTAGCTAGCTGTTAACAAAAACCAAGTCTTTAATATATTAACCCAAGATATTAAACCGATAATGATGAGGGTTTAACAAGATTATTTTTGACTTTCTCAAGTACTCTACAGACACTGTTTGTAAAACGAAATATTTTGTTTCCAGATCCCATGTCCCGGAACTGCCGGGATTCTTCAGCGGTTTAGACTATTACGACATGACCAAAACTAAACACTTATTGGTGTTTAACCACGAGAAATTTAAAAGGAAGTCATTATTGTAAGTTGAAAAAAGCAGAACACACACACATTATCAGACTCAGATTTGCACTCAAAGATTATAGTAGCATACACACACATTAGTTAATTTTGTCTATAGCATGAACGGGTCCCGAAAACCATCGTGTTGTAACAGGTTGCTGTTGAATTTCGTATGGTGAGTGAGATTTCCGACCCTCGTAACTCTCCTTTATGGCATAGAACATACCATGGCTCTTCAAGGTTATTCGTATGTGGCCACCACATACCATCACCCCAAAGGCCCGTTTGCTGATTCCAACCATGTGAATTTCCTTAAAGGAAGTACCTCTTCTTTTCATCTAGCTCCTCCATGATGTAGACACGATGTTCGAAAAATACAGAGAATTTTATGGCATACACTTGTTTTCTTGTTATGAAACGATCTGATTTGTTCACAGCGGCGAAACACTGCCACCCAGGTCTGGGAGCAAAGAGGATGTCAAGAGCTTGAACAACGTGTTCTCAGCTCTTAAGTTCGAAGTCACCGTGTACGCCGATTTATTACGCGAGCAGATTTTCAAAGTAATAGAAAATTGTAAGTATCCTCAATTTCAATTTTAATCTGGACATTTGGATATCAGACAGACTACATGTATTCCATTACATGTCGCAGCATGACCACTGTGGCTCCATCCATCGATAGTGTTGTGGAAACGTCAAGTACAATTGGGTGGGTCGGTACCTCATTTTAGTACGGTATCATCATTTTTCTGACTTCAGTCAAAAATATTAAGAGGCTGGTATGCAAATGCAAGAAATATAGTACTCTTGCGCAAATGTGAAATGTTGTTGCCTCGAGGTACCGAACTCGCCACATTTAAATAATCTGGCTTTCAATTTTAACAAATAATTACAAACGAATGTCCGGAGAAATATTTAGAATCCTCCGCCATGCATGACCCATCCTTAATCTAGTTAAATAGTCGATCATCAGGGTCTACATTGCCTTTGTATCAATAACTTTTATTTGTATTCAATAAACCTACGTCAATTTATTTTCCAGTTGTTGCGCAAGACCACAGTCAAACGTCCTGCGTGGTGGTAGTTGTTTTAACCCACGGCTTTTCTGGAGGAGAATTATGGGCTGCAGATGGCCCGTACAATTTGAGCAACGTTATGGCCAAATTTGAAGGAGGCTCTCTGGTGCTGATACCGAAACTGTTTTTGGTGCAGGTTGGTAATAGGGTAGCTGACAGGATGTTTTTTTATTATTTTACTCAACATGTTTGATTGAATTGGTAATTGTCAAATGACAAAAGGAATGCTTTAAAAGGCGTTGCCGGAAAACTTTATTGTACGGTTACGCCACTGCTGATAATATTCTCTGGTTTACAATCTATTATTTAGACAGAAGGATTACTAGATCTTGATACTCAGGCTATGAGATAAAGTATTCTACTGAGGGGTCAGGACTATGTGCGTGACAGTTGTGAATTATTATTGTCAAGAGTATACATTTTACGAAAGTATGCAAAGCCTACCAACGCGCATCAAGCAGCGCGGTGTACTAGGTCCAACTGTTCTAGCAGAGGAGAACCTGCTCAACCGTGGAACAGTAATAAGGCTGATATAATATAGATATAAGTATTTGTAATGAATTCCAGGCTTGTCGTGGAGACAGTAAAGATGCTGGACAAAGAATCCAGGTGGATGGATCCGGCAAG
The DNA here is from genome assembly GCA_905220505.1 of Laothoe populi. Taxonomy (NCBI): domain Eukaryota; kingdom Metazoa; phylum Arthropoda; class Insecta; order Lepidoptera; family Sphingidae; genus Laothoe; species Laothoe populi. Next base: position 4,045,645 of record HG992151.1, read on the forward strand.
GCTACATTGACAGTCCCTACACATGGAGATTTCCTTGTTTTATACTCGACTATAGAAGGTAAACAATAATGCTTAATATTAAATTAAAAATGATAGGAGAGATAATGCATAACAAAATTCTTGAGTTAATCAATTCCCGAGAAACATTAAAACTTACCTTGATGCTTAGAATGCTGTGTGCCCACAAATTGCTACAAGATTGGAAGAATTCTTACTGTAGATCCTCGGTTCATTGATTTATCGAAACGGCCGGAGCCCCTTTACAATTCCTAACAATTGTTCTAATGAGGTCCGAGGCTTCTAGAAGGCGCCTTTGAGCTTAGTCGCTGTCAAATAGTTATTTTCTAGCTAAAACGCCACAAACACCAGGCGCATTGTTAGGTGGAAAAGCAATTAGAGTCTAACAACATAAGTCTATTCGAAATAAAACAAACGAAGGAGGTAAAGCTGAGATATGCGCGGCTAAGGCACAGACATTTTTATTGGTTCTCATTCGTCAAGAATATTGTACAAGTAGGTTAGGTTTTTTTATTCAATCTCAAGGTATTTTCGTTTCGGAATCAGGCGTCAATTCAATTCTTGGACAAATTTAGTAAACGAAACAAAACATAAATAGTAATTAATATTTTACCATCAGTTGAGGATTCTTATACTACAAAATATATTTAAAGAACAATTTCTATGACTGTTAAATAATAGTGTAATTTTTAAAGACTTGATCGATTAAAATCATATTTTTACAATATATTTGTACTATGGAGATGATGGTGCATAGCTATGCATTACTTATGCAATGGGATTAGTAATGTCATTGCTGAGTTATTCGTAAATGTAGGTAGTTTACAATGCATTTAGTTTGGGTCTGCGACAGGTTGGTTCTTAAGGTAATTCTTTGTTATTTGTATTCTCTAGATTACGATAGTATTAATAATTATGATTAGTCGGACTTTAATAGTGAGATTTATGAAATTATAAGTTCTGTAGTGGACCACGCCATCTATTGGGAGAACAACGTCTACCGGGTCAGTTAGTGATCCATATTATACATACTTTCATATAGTGTTTGTTTTACAAAATTTCTCACAATTTTTGGATCTCAACGTATTTTTACGAATTTCCTACGTTTCAGGTTTAAATAGAACACCTGTAACTAATGATTGACATTGACAGTTTATGACTACTTGATATTTTGTTTTTCAGATTACGTGTCGTACCGAGATGTCCGCGGAAGCTGGATGATCCAAACGTTCTGTAGTATCCTAAGCCAGTATCACCACAGTTTGGACCTCTTGCACATTATAACGCTTGTGAACAAGACGATCGCGTACGAATATGTTTCCTATAGTCGCGACGATCCATCTATACACCATAAGAAACAGACATCAGAAACGAAGTTTACACTCACCAAACTGCTGAAATTCTAACGAAGTCAAATTGTTGATACCTCGTTTTTAGATTGTAACTCTCGCACGGCTATTTGAACGGTGACCCATTATAACAGTGGATGAAGTGGAGGTTTTGGGAGCTCGTTTTCTAAATAATTTAATAATTTTTTATGAAAATTTAAACTCGCTTAGTCAAGGTAACAAAACACTTATTGAAGTAAAAACTTTTGCAGTGAAAACTTCTTTAGGCACGTTGAGCTCTTTTAGGGTGGGGAAAAAGCACTGAAATCGCGTGACCGTTCTATAATTATTGACAAGCAATCATAACCAAAAAAGTTACTACTTCATGGACGCTGTTACAAAAAAAGAACACAGTTATTCCAAAATATTATTTTTTCACTTCTGTCGGCAGTCCCCATGACTGCCTATGTTTTTAGTATAGGGTACACCTGAATAGACTAAATAGTTTACCAGACCACCTACACCCTACCATATCATAGTTAGTGTAATGCATTTTATCCTTAAGTGTGTTAGGTTAGGTAAGGTTAGGCAGCGGCTTTGCTGTACCCTGGCATTGCAGAAGTCTATAGGCGACGGTGACTACTTACCATCAGGTGGCGCGTCTGCTCGTCTGCCTATCGAGGCACTAAAAATAGTTAGGCATGAATTGGCTTGACCTGGCGTTCTGGCGTATCGCAGCAATTAAGTAGATACTTAATAGAGTTAAGTAGAAAAAAATTTAATATATCTACTAAGCCATGAAAGTTTTAATAATAGTGTACCACTACTATTACTATTAAAATTCCTAATGAATTATTGTACATTATAATGTTGAAAATGATTATAATTATATTATATTTATTTATTTATTAACTCTTTATTGTACACTTAAGATTTAAAAATAATGAAAGATTATATTTTTATATTATAGTACAAATATTCCTATATTTGTTTTATTTCAATAATAACAACATGATGACCTGCTAATTACGTAGCGGACATGGTCCTTCTGTTATACAAAACAGTAGTTAAATTCAAAAATGGATAGAATGCATTGAAACGAGATCTACGAATTTAATCCCCGCACAGACAAATGTTTGTGTAATCCCCAAATATTTGTGTCTGGTCTGTGTGTTGTCAGACCGATAGTCTTCGTAGTTCCCGATACCCACCACACAAGACTGGTATCTTAATGTGTGGTCAGTGTTATGTGTGTGACCGTTGGGTGTTATTTATCAAACAAACGATTAGGTTCGATGGACCAAAGGAGCAGCATTTATCATACGAGGCCCGTGTCAAGTAGACACCACTGTGCTGATTCTATTACTATTAGCAAAAAGTTCGCTGACCGGATGTGTGTGGGTAAATTTTCATCTCCACATGCAACCACATAAAACACAAAGCAGCCGTAGTGTTCTGAACACATGTAGATTTTGCGTCGAATGGCAAATTAATTACGGTGCATATTCAAACCCACAGTCGACTCGGTACGTCTATCTAACTATTCGAAACAAGAGTGCCTATTGTCCTCTGGGACTACGTGTCTGTTTAATTAAATGTACGTGTAACAACGTGTTTACGGCTGGAAAAGCTTATGCTTTTAAAATAAAGCAACTTTTAGCTTATCGCGTATAACTATTATCAACTTAGTTCATTAGAACATCGGCAGTGCGTCCTGTCCTAAAGAGATGGCTAGACAGGCGCCACGGTGCGCCAACTTTCCGGCTGACGCAGGTACTGACGGACCACGGGTGTTTCGGTTCGTTCCTGTGTCGGATCGGAAAGGAGGTGTCTGCCGTGTGCCACCATTGTGGCAACTGCCGCGAGGACACGGCCCAACACACGTTGGAGGAGTGCCCAGCCTGGGACGAAGAGCGCAGCGCTCTCAGAGCAGTCGTCGGAGGAGACCTCTCGCTGCCGGCCGTGGTGTCGTCCATGGTCGCCAGCCGGAGGTCCTGGCGTGCGGTGGCCCACTTCTGCGAGAGCGTCATCTCGCAGAAGGAGAGTGCCGAGAGGGATCGGGAACGAAATGATCCCTCCCGCCGCCAGAGAAGACGTAGGAGGCGCCGGGTGGACGACTGACCGGCGTCTCGCGCCCTGTGGAATGGGGGCATTTTGAGAATTTCACCACGGTAACCCCTGCCTGTCGTATGAGGCGACTAATTGGGGCCATCGGGGGTCGCGGGCTCGCAGCGGGGGGCTGTCAGCCCGAATCGATGCACTTCCAGTTTCGGAGCATCGTGCGACCCCGAGATGGACGGCAGCGCGCGTGGTAAGGCCTCGTTCGCTGTCGTTGATCGGTGCGCGGGGGCTCCAAGCCCTCCCATGGAGATGGGCTGCAACGCAGCACCGCGCAGGGGCGGTTCCGGCAGCAATTCTAGCACTCCTTAGAATACCCCGGGATCGCTCCGTAAGCGCCGAAGAAGGCCACCGCGGGGTTTTAGCTGGTAGTGTCGGGTAGGGTGTACATAGGGGGTAGGGACTCGGCCCAGCGGCTGCCCGGATAGCCATCATCCGGGCGAGGGGGATGCTGGGTCGTAAGACCGGCTAGTCCAGCATAACCGTTTTATTCTTATTCCGCTTCCCCCCGGAGCGGACGGTAGTAATAAAACGCTTTCCCCGCGACAACAAAAAAAAAAAAAAAAAAAAAAAGTTCATTAGAACATACTCATGTTTGACAATAACTAATTAAGAGTTAAATGAATTGCGTGAACCAAAAAAATTGGCAGCAATCAAGTACGACAGTATGTTTTAATCAATAAGTTACGTTATTAAACGATTTTTTTTTTTTTTTAATTATTAATTAGCAGACATTTAATACTACGCACTCACTTTAGTCCATACCAATGTTTAGAATAACAACTATGGCGTTATTTTTGAATAAATTCTATTCTTCTCACGAAAAATGAATTTTGTTTTCCTATTTTCTATTGCTTATCAAACAGCATAGAAAATTAAACAGGAAATGAATGATACTGCCTACTCAAAATATTTTAGAACGTCTGTTTTACGTTTTTTTATACATATGTTTAAAAGCGCACCTGGCTATAATGCTAGACTCACGACCATAATGCCAGAAGAATGCATGAGTCAAGACAAACTTTTAAGGATTTTTTTTTATTCTGGCGCAGTAAAATGACCATACTGCACCTGATGGCAAGCGCAGTGCCGTCCAGATAAAGTATCAAGTAGCGAGAGACAGTCTTTTTTTTTTAATGCCTGAATAGGCAGACGAGCACACGGGCCACCTGATGGTAAGCAGTCACCGCCGCCCATAGACTTCTGCAATGCCAGGGCACAGCAGAGCCGCTGCCTACCGTTTAAGGACTACTCTTCTTAAGCCTCGTTTAAAGAAGGATCAGTACAGTCTATCCTTCGCTACAACACAGTCAACAAAATCATACCGGCCTGCTGTGTAGCTTCTTCACACTACGTCTAAAGGACCCTGGAAAATGGTAAGGACTTTGTTGTACCTGGCATTCTTAATCGTCTGGAGGTCGTGCAAGCTACTTCAAATAGGTAACAGTAGTATAATTTTTTTCAAGGTGAACGAGATAAGGGATATATCTGAGTCAAGCTGGAAAATATCTACCGTTATTATACTATGCTAGTGATCGCCCAGAGATCGAATTTCGACCATAATTGATATTGTTTTTAAGTTTGAACGTTATTGCGTTTATTCTTGAGGGTTGCGGTGTTGTGGGAATAGTCCCTCGTGGTTGTTGATACCCACGACACAGGTTTGACTTAGGGTGGGGTAAGGACTATGTGTGTGACTGTTGGGTGTAATTTTTATTATCCTGAACGAAAACAGCCGAAACAAAACTCGCCTTCGTAGGACCACATCATACCAAGTCTCAAAGGGGTTGAATATAGAATTATGGAATCCCTTACGGGAATGCTGTCTGATGGCTGGGAATTAATTAATCAGCCGACGCTACGTCAAGCTGTGCCGGCTTTGATGTGCATCTGTGCTGTCTGCTATTGCTATGTCATGTGAATTAATATCCCAAATTGTTCCGTTAAATTAGAACCCTGTATATAAATTTACGCATAACATAAAAGTCTCATATAACGTTCTAGATGTATTTAATTGTAACAGTAAAAACAATTCACTTGTAATTGTTTAAATATAGAAACAAGATGTAGGCATATTAGTTACAACATAAATGGGCGGTGGGCCGGGTATTGCACCATGAACTTATAAAACCCATTGGCTTTTTTGAAGTTATAAGGTAATCGCTTTACAAATATTTATAAATAAGTAATACATCCAACAGTGTGACACATACTTCTGATCCAACACTAGGTAAAACCTGTAACCTGTGTGTTAAAGGACTACAACACCCGGACCCGAAACAAATATATGTGTGTCACAGAAACATTTGTCTACCGCTGCGCCACCGAGGCTACTAATTGCATATATTACAGAAATGCAAACCAATTTTAAACATTTTTCAATTACAATACTTTGGGTATGTTTTGTATGACATCGAGACCTTTTTTATCCTGGCTCGGCAAAGTGACCACACTGCACCACAGATCGTCGGATTCCCAAGAAATCTCGCTCCAATAAGGTATTTGACAATTTTTGAAGATTGATGGACATCGATAGAGGACTCTTCACTTATAGCCCCCGTAATATTTTTATTATTGAAATATACTCAATTTATATAAAATCCGTGATTTAATTTTTTCATATATAATTTCGCGCTAAAACGCGTTATCACGTGACATTATCTCTATGTGACGTCATCGCACATCTACAAACATTCGTGACACCTAACAACATAACAAATTATTTGCATTTATCTCTAGTTTTTCCACAAAAATGAATGAGCTAGCATATAAATATTGTTCAATGCCTTTGTGTAAAAACTCGACACTAAATCACGATAAATTGTTCATCCATGTGCCAAAATCCAAAGTTTTAAGAAAGAAGTGGCAGATTTCGACTATCAGCCCTTGTAATGCCTTCTTCCATTCTTATAGAAGACTTGAAGACGAAATTAACACGTTTCCACACGTTTACACATCGAAAAATATGTTCTTCCTTACAATTTTATTTGTCGTAGGATGCAATGATTATGTGCGATGTCGTCACGAGTAATGGCGGCCGGTATTGCTACGTTTTTGGCACCGAGTGATACAGATTAAAAATTCTAAATTTTAATGACGAAAATAAAATGTTTATAATACATTTAAAATAAAAAAATGTATTTAATAAATATGTTTGCCCACTATCCTTTCTCCTAGTGCAGTTTTATATTTTTTGGTTACACCAGTCAAACACCCTATTCTTGTTACTTTCTTGAAAGGTCGATTCCACTCAGCTCGATTGATACCTTTACGAAGATCTAAATTGGCATTGTATTGTTTGGAATTCAAAAATAAAATGATGCAAATACATCAATTACACAGAGGGATTTTGAAGAACCGCGTAATGGTTTGGTAGGCTACGGGGCCATATGACTAAGGGTCACGGGGTCATCGATCATATTAAGACGAAACACCATGCTAATGAATTTCAGGATTTGAACGTAGAATATCCTACATAAATGTTAGATGAGGAGGTTTCCTAAAGTTTAAAAACGTTGACTTTGGGCGCCCGAAACCTACACTTTTTGGATACGGCGGTCAGCGCAATCGTCAATGTCAAGAACATGACGTAATGTAATATTATGTACAAGGGCCAGGATCTCTTGCCTTCAGGTTTACCATTGACCCGTGTGCCTTCCTACTTAAAATCTTATTTAATATGTACATACCATGTCTTAATATCGCCTTAATCACCATAACGTACCTGAAAACAAAAAAAGATAGTTAACGATATGAATAATTAAATAAACATCTAACCCCCGCTACTCAACACAATCATGCCGGACTGCTGTGTTCACTTAACTATAATTCAATTCTAACGCTAACCACGTCGAAGAGGTGGATGATGCGCTAAACCGTATTTCGGAGTTTATTTTAAAAACTACAGTTGATTGATCAGTCGGCGTGTTTTCAAAACAGATAGTACGTTACGTTAATTAATACGTGTTTTAGTTAACTGTCATCATAATTTCATCTTCTATCAACGATTTCGTTTTGTTGTCATTATAACCGTCAACGACAATTTACGTATCGGTCAAATATACGCTTACCCAGCTCTTTCACAATTCACATCATATAATAAGCGTAGATCGCTGAAAAGGAACTATTTGTTTCAAAACATGCTACAAAATCTACAGTTTTGCAACAAATCCATTCTTGTTTTTCATATTGTAAGTGTAGCATATGCAGGCAAACAAGCAAGTGGGGTAAGGGTTTACGGGTAAGGGTTAGATCATAATCCACCACACTGGCCTGGTTGGTAGACTCTATATATCTTTGAAATTGTTATGGAGAATTATCTGGTATACGTGTTGGTTCACCTTCGCCATTAAAGCCAGTGATTTAACAATGACTTCATGCGGAACTTGGAAGTTTAAGGTGTATGCCATCTGGTCTCGTCGAACCTACGACATCATCTCGGCAGTCGGTGCCATTTCTAACTAGGCTATCGCAGTAAAATACATACTACGCGTCACTACACACTTATAAACCTTAATTCCAGCTCAGGTTTGATTTATCAATATTACAACAAAGTATCAAGCTTCCTGGTTTCGTTTACATGAATAGTTTGAATTGAAGCAAGCTGTGGGGAGGCAATATCGGCAACCGCAGGTGCAATAACTCACCGTGAAGGATGATCCTCAATAAACCCGGTAACTGCGCCCGTCTTACTAAATGCACTAGGAGCCGTTATAAAACTGGTGCCTAGTCTAGCGCTAAATCTATTGAGGATCTTTAACACCTTGGAATTAGAGAACAATGAATGGGGGGCATTAAATATATGACATTACCGAACGTTGCCGATGTTCCACATTAAATTTTATTTACTGACTGACTGACTGACTGACTGACTGACTGACTGACTGACTGACTGACTGACTGACTGACTGACTGACTGATCGATCAACGCACAGCCTAAACGGCTGGGGTTAGAGACTTGACATTTTGACAGTAGGTACCTTTTATCACGTAGGCATCCACTAAGGAAGGGTTTTTGGAAATACCACCCCCAAGGGGGTAAAATAGGGGATGAAAGTTTGTATGAAAATCCGTCATTTTTGAAGTTAAATTCATGAAAATTAGTATTTGGCATTTTAGTTAAAAATAAAAATTATATGTTTCAGGATTTTTGGAAATTCCGCCCCTAAGGGGGTAAAATAGGGAATGAAAGTTTGTATGAAAATCCGTAATTTTTAAGTTCAACGCATGAATATTGGTATTTTGTATTGTATACTTTTTCTGTCCTAAAGAGATGGCTAGACAGGCACCACGGGGCGCCTACGTTCCGACTGACACAGGTATTAACGGACCATGGGTGTTTCGGTTAGTTCCTGTGTCGGATCGGAAAGGAGGTGTCCGCCGTGTGCCACCACTGTGGCAACTGCCGCGAAGACACGGCCCAACATACGTTGGAGGAGTGCCCAGCCTGGGACGAAGAGCGCAGTGCTCTCAGAGCAGTCGTCGGAGGAGACCTCTCGCTGCCGGCCGTGGTGTCGTCCATGGTCGCCAGCCGGAGGTCCTGGCGTGCGGTGGCCCACTTCTGCGAGAACGTCATCTCGCAGAAGGAGAGTGCTGAGAGGGATCGGGAACGATATGATCCCTCCCGCCGCCAGAGAAGACGTAGGAGGCGCCAGGTGGACGACTGACCGGCGTCTCCCGCCCTGTGGAATGGGGGCGTTTGAATTCCACCACGGTAACCCCTGCCTGTCGTACGAGGCGACTAATAGGGGCCATCGGGGGTCGCGGGCGCGCAGCGGAGGGCTGTCAGCCCGTATCGATGCACTCCCAAATACCCCGAGATGGACGGCAGCCCGTGTGGTAAGGCCTCGTTCGCTGTCGTTGTTCGGTGCGCGGGGGCTCCTTAGCCCTCCATGGAGATGGGCTGCTACGCAGCACCGCGCAGGGGCGATTCCGGCTGCAATTCTAGCACTCCTTAGAATACCCCGGGATCGCTCCGTAAGCGCCGAAGAAGGCCACCGCGGGGTTTTAGCTGGTAGTGTCGGGTGGGGTGTATATAGGGGTTAGGGACTCGGCCCAGCGGCAGCACGGATAGCCATCATCCGTGCGAGGGGGATGCTGGGTCGTAAGACCGGCTAGTCCAGCATACCCGTTTTATTCTTAATCCGCTTCCCTCCGGAGCGGGCGGCAGTAATAAAACGCTTTCCCCGCGACAACAAAAAAAAATGACCCCGGACACAAATATCTGTCTGTCACACAAACATTTGTCCCAGTGTGGGAATCAAACCCACGGCCTCTCGTTTTACAGCCGGCTACTCGCCTACTGCGCCACGGAGGCTGTCCGTTGATAAACTAAATTAAAAAAAATGGAAGATTGGTGACGTTTCATATATTCCAGTTCATCCATAGCATCGCAACACATATCTGAACATAATATGTATTCTTATTTTCAAGACGCATTGTTTTATTTGTTTATCTTAAGAGACTGTCAAAACAAACCCACTAGAGTCGACGTTATTAAACCTTCTGTAATATAATTATACCGTAGTGTGTGAGAGCTCTTATTACATTAATTCTGACGGTTACTTTGAAGTTACACTCTATGATATAGAACAAAAGACTGGTGATTTATACAGGGACGCAATAGTATGGTGGGACATAAAGACCACTTTTGTTTCATAAGATAGAATATTTTTGTTTTGGTATAGGAAATTATAATGCAGAGCTGACACTATGTAGATCATCGAAATACTAATTATTAACGCTTCACTTACTGTAAAAAAATTCTCTCGTTAATTTCTTTTACACTAAGTCAGTGTACACAATTGGCTACATCACGCTGCTATAGCTCTCTCGTGTCGGGGTTTTAGACACCAAACTTAGCACGTCGGTTGTCAGACGTCAAACAGACTCTAGCGCCAAACTGTTTGAACCGCCAGTTAATTATCTTCAGTTCCCCGCGAGTACACAGTTGAGAGACCACGATATTATGGTTCCTAATTCAAACGTCTGTTTGAACAGAGCAAGTTAATTAATATAATTTTGGTAAATAAGGAGAAAAACCCAATTTCATTAGAATATGAAAATTAAATATTACTAACAAAGTGACACAAGTTTTCATAAAGCAGATGTTCTTATTAACGACAGTTGTGCATCATATTAATGTATGATGATGATATGTACGGTAGGCAGCAACTTTACTGTGCCCTGATATTGCAGAAGTCTATGGGCGGCGGTGACTACTTACCATCAAGTGGCCCGTCTGCCTATCGAGGCACTAAGAAAAAAGCTGTCTAATTCTGGGCTTCAATTTGTTATAATTAATAATAATCTGCTTTATGCAAAACCAGTGCTATTACATAGCAAAATGTAATTTAAATTTATCATTATTTCACGTAATTGACCCCCAAATGCATACTGAAGTGCATCCCACTTTCCTCTTAATATGTGGTACACAATATTCTACTGAATGTTAATAATTAATCCCGACTGTGCTGGGGTGCACTAAATAATATTGAGTGTACTATGAATTGACAAATCTTTGTCTATGGACCCGATTATGTTTAAATGTGATTTGTTTAAGATGATTCTTTCCCGTGTTTCCCCTTCGTTGCTTTAATTATTTGTTTTCTTGTTCATAAGCTTTAGTTATTGATTTAAAAAAATCAATAATAAATAATTATATAAACATATGAGATATCTATACTCAGAATAAATAACCAATTTGTATGGGTCTTAAGTCCTTTAAAATTCAATTCAAGACCCTTTTACCTAAAAACCTGTTCACCTCTGATAAGACAGCAACAACTCAAAACTGCCATCGTTAGGGAAATAAATCAAAGATAACGACCACTTTGCCGCGTCAAACGTTTGGTCAATTACTTGAACCAGTTTTCAAGCGTACACATGCGCCTGTACTCAGCTCATTCGAGCTTTGAATCAGTCTTTGTGCTGAACGAGTAAACAGAATTGATTGTGGAACATAGTGATGTAAAGGTATGTCAATGAAACGGTCTCGGCATGTAATTAGATAAACGGATTTACCTATGGCGAAAAATGTCACTTCGCATTCTTACTTATACAGTGAAAAGTTGTGAAAATAACTGGCTATATAAATAATTAATTTAAGTAAATTTCATATTGTACAGTTTTATTCAACACAGTTGACATGATACTGTATCTTATGGCAACCGACCAACCATCAACTTTGAACCATCAACCACAGGCATTAATAAAGTGTCATGTAAAAGTGGAGAAATGGGTCAAGAACCCAATAGTAACCGAAGATATGAAGTCTTTGTGATCAGTTGATGCTACAGACTGAAGTAAAAAAATATATTACAAAGTATGACTTTATAAAGTGATAGATAGAGCCATGGTATAGGCAATTTTGAATGCTTTTATGGTCTAGATTGACAGTAGTAGTATGGTCTTACATAAAGCTGATGTGAAGTAATAACTACTATAAAAAACGGTTCTAGAATATTCCGGAGACTCAAATCCCTGTCTTCTCTCCAATACCCATTTCTTTCCTTCAAAGTCAGTAATACAGCCACGATCCTGGTATTGTACATGAAGCTGATGGCAATCACTTACCATCTAAAAAACTGGCTTATTTGCCGGATTCTGCGGTAAAAATATATCAAAAACAGTATCACTAAACTTACATGAGTTTATTTACAGTATTACTGTACTTTTGCATTTAGATAACTATTTGCTACAATTTAACAACGGGGACGTATTGTTAAACTTTATGAATAACCATTAAACCCATCGTATTGCTGGTAAGAAATCTAATCCAAACTTCACACTTGGTGGTTAGATGAACTCTGGAAATCTGGGTAAAGTTACCACTCAACTACTTAAGTTATGCAAAATTGATTACAAATATTGCTGAATCTCTGTTCTGGAATCCTAGATTCCCGACAATATTAATATATTGTACAACGTTGATCGTGGTGTAAACTAAATCCGGAGGTTTAGCAGCTCGGCGTTTAATGCGGTCTAAGTTATTGTGCCATGAGGGAGACAGTAAGCAAACCTTAATACAAAGCATAATTGAAATCGTACAACTGGTATGAGCTTATCAGACACTTAAACTTTTCAAATCTACATTAAATATATATTTAATACCATTATTTTGTAGACTGCAAGTCAAACCTTGCAGAGTATATATCATTGATTATGAAGTGCAAAGTCAAAACTTTTTGTTTTCAAAAAAACTTTATCCGCTGCAAATTAAGAAATCAAGATAAATAGAGATACATCAAACGGGCTGGTAAAATGATAAGCATCCTTTTAGTTTGGTAAGAGTTTATACTGGTAATAACAACTTTTGTTTTTGAGAAATATGATCGAAGTGTAGTTACTGGATTGCTACTTTTCAATCTATAACTATCAGCTGGAATACCTATTAAGAAATCAACAAGACCCAAAGGTCTACATTCAAAGTTTCTTAGAGACCTGACGAATTTATTTCGGGACTCGTAACTCTGCACTAATTTTAACCCTTGTCGCAATAAAGTTGACCTGATTCGGAACAATCTCATCACTCCAACCGCGCCTGTGTCGGCTGAACGTCTATTACGAACAGCATCTGTTCCGCACATCAAAGGGACATTGGAAAAATACTAAATAAGCGGTCTGCGTGCTGTCAACGGTAATGTATCGACATGTTTATGTAGTTTGGTGTCATTTTTACGCAGCTGTTGGTTGGGATTCTTGACTCGATTGGCTGGTTGTTTGTAAACAACGATGTAATAATACGAACGATGTAACGTTTTATTTATAGAGATGTGCAGTGGGTCACTTGATTGTGAATGGATTGATATCTGGAAGCCCAAATCTTAACCCCTTCTCAATCCAATTTTTTTCAACGTACTTCTGGTCATAGGTTTTGGAGATCACTTGAATGTTTGATTAACTCGTTTCCCAGTCATTGATATAAAAATAATAATATCATTGGCATGTTAACCAAAGAAGAAAGGAATTAGACATATAGGATTGTTAGGATATACCTAACCAACAAGACGAAATGCTAGAACACAACAGTGCCTCTAGGCAAGTTTTTAATTTTCAGACAGCTTTTAGCTAGCCCATTTGTGTTGTACAAATAATGAAATGTATGTTTCTATTAATAAAAACTGTAGTTAACATGAATCTGGCAGAGAACATATTCGTTACGTAAGTATTACTACCCGCAAGCCTGCGTAATTGCCTTTTCAGATTTCAAAGGATCTATTTGTCTGCTTCTGATTGTTAAAGTTATTTCTATGTTATTTCTTTGTAGATTATGTAGAGAATTGTTAGTAATGATTTTTATTATGTACATTTTATTTAAATTCTTTTTTAGAATGTTGAGAAAATTAAAATGCTTGTCTTGTAATAACTTATAATTGGTTGAATGATGCGTGTGACTATTTTACTAAATACAATAATATTCAATAATGCTGGTGGTAGGTATATTCATATACGCCCGGATAGCGACCACCGTACACAGGGTGTAAAACCCGAAATAGTGGCACACGCAAGTGTGTCGCATTCCAGGATCAGCTAGTGTACATCCGTTTTTTGTCGGGGGTCTAGAGTTGGGGATGATGTTTGGCCCTTTTCCGGCCTTCTGAGTAATCTGACACTAGACCCTCGACTGCTTCTTCACCTTCTTGCCCATGGTGTATGTGAAAAAGCAGGCCGGCATGATTGTGTTGAGTAATGGGGGATAGATTGTCTCTTGCTACTCGATATTTTAATCGGACGGCACTGCGCTCACCATGAGGTGCATTGTGGTCACTTTGCCGCGCCAGGATAAAGAAAAATAAAAAAAAATGTCCTTACAAACACTTATTAAATTGCTCAGCCCAGAAGCATTTTCGTGTGAGTTTGGAATGATAGAGAGTCATATAGGTCTGTGATCAGCAAATTTGTTCGCGCATGAATTCTGGGTCTAATGATAACATACCTAAGCCTCAAAGAATCTTGAAAATAAATATAAAACTTTAATTTATATAATTTTTATAAGAGAGGTAACAAACATCTAATAATAATCAACTGATGGTAATCATAGTTAAGCATAACCACGCATAATATTAAAGAAGATGGTAAGGGTAGGCTGGATTATGATCTTCTGTTTTTTTTTTATAAATTACATTAAATACGTCGTGACAGTTTGAAGAAAATGATACCTATCAATGCGCATTAGATTTAAGATTTCCAGACTTCAGAAAAAATAGCATCAATAAGAAGATTAGTTGGTTGCGGTACGGACTGCCAAGACGAAAGTAGTAGGTTCGAAACCCAAGTGACATACACCTCTGGCTTTTCTAAAGTTATGTGTGTATTAAAATGTTAATTGTCGCTTGCTTTAACGGTGAAGGAAAAGATCGTGAGGAAATCTGCATATCTGAGAATTTTTCGAAGGTATGAGAAGTCTGCCAACCCGCATTAGGCCAGCGTGGTGGACTAAGGCCTAACCCCTCTCATTAGTAGAGGAGGCCCGTGCCCAGTAGTGGGACAATGTTTAATACAGGGCTAGTATTATTATTATTAAGATATTAAAAGAAAACAGTTTACGCAAACATCGAACAACTTTTATTTTATGAGTTTTCCACATTTTGTTCGTGAAACCATAGTAAAGCTGTTGCTTTAGTCAGCGCAACAACAAGTTTCATTTCGAAATGAGTGTAGTTTAATTTTCGAGAACTGATACGAACGTTTTCGAGTGCATCCAGTATTTTCTATTCCACTTCACCATCGCCAATTACCACGTTAATCGGATTCCCATTGGATCGTCCAGCTCGGGTCGGTGTACTTTTTTTTGTCATTCATACTTTCAATTTCGAAGCTTTTCGTTTTCCCAGACTCTTTATTTACGTTATAATCCTACTAATATTATAAATGCGAATGTTTGGATGGATGGATGTTTGTTACTCAATCACGCTACAACGGCTTAAAAACAAACGTAAACGTAAAAACTTCGTTTGGCTTGTGATATTTTGGTTTATAGTTAAGCAAACTGCGAGAATTTAGAAATGTCGCATCTTTACAATTATCGATTTAAATTAAATAAATACCAAATATTGGCACAGCTTATTTCCTTATATTAGCTCGGTGGAATGTGGGTGTGTATTATTGAATAATACTCTTAAATTGGTCCATGTATTGTTAAGATATCTGTTTATAAAACAATATGCGTTCACAATTTAAATATAAATTTACAAATGATTTTTTGTTGTTAATGATAATAAACTTTATTGGGTTAATAATTTATTCAGAAATACGGAGCTGAACTAAACTGTTGACAGATGACTTCATTTTATTATTTTAAGAATAAAATCAAAACGCTCTAATCTGACATCATAAACGAAGAGATACGGTCATAAAAGCATATCATGTTTCGTTGCCAAAGATTCTGTATATTTCAAAGAACCGGAAAATGTAGTAGGGTAAGAATCAAACCTTATTAAAATTATATTTATTATTTGACAGCATCCGTGGTGCAGTTGGCGAGGAGCCGGCTGAGAAACGAGAGGCCGTGGATTCGATTCCCACACCGGGACAAATGTTTGACAAACAGATATTTGTGTCCGGGGTCTGGGTGTTGTGAGACCGAAAGTCTCTCGTACCACAACACAAGACTCGTATATTAGTGGGGAATCGGGGCTATGTATGTGACTGTTGGGTGGGTGTGGCTGTTATATTATAAAAAAACAATCAAATTACAAAATTGGAAAATACTTCTGTGAAATAATAATACATAGAATAAATTCTTTACTTAATAAATATAAACTAAACAATATACAAAAATTATAAAATAAAACAATAATCGTTTGACGCAACAGGTAAAGGCACAACCCACAAAAACTGTCATTGAATATTTGAACAATCATCTATCAAAACTAAGCAGTTGTACACCGCGGCTGTTAATAGTGGCCTATCAGCAAAATACCTTGTCCTTAAGATTAAAATGGACAAAAACAGGATTCAAGAGCGTACATCATTGCTATAACCATACTGTAGCAAAACGAAAAACCGGTGAAACGCTTATCAGCATGGCACAACCTCAACTGAGATGACACGACGGAACATAAATTGACACACACAGGCATTTTAATTACCACAGAGCTGCAGAACTGAACTAGCTGCGAATATGATAGCTAGGGAAACGATGTCACTAGATGTCGCACCGTCTGTGGATATAAAGTACTGCAGTTTATTATGTCTGGACATTATGACAGAATCGTAGTGCATCACATGGCTTCTATGTTCCGTTTTCAAATATATTTTTTTGGTAAAAATAGAAGAACGGTTCAGTTTGATCGTAGTATAAAGGACCAGTAATTATTTTATGAAACCTATTGTACTGCGTAGATGGTTTTTTTTGTTTTATTTAAGGTGTGTACTAAGATGAGCTATACAGTAGAAAGCAAATTAAAATGGTATAAAAATACCCGAACCATTTTCTAGCAAATCAAACTTAATGAAGTCTATATTAAGCAAAATATTTGAAGGTGAATTAAAAGCTACGAAAGCTTAAAATAACTAATTAGAAAAAGTATGACAGAGGAAAATTACTAACAAAAGCAAAAAACGCGGTCTTGCCTCGTTAAATGTTTGCGATTAATTAGAAGTTACTCTTAAATATTTATCTTCTTTTCGTTTGTTAGAAAGTCGAGAGGTGTATTTTTCTGATATTACTCAGTATTCAGAATAAGAAATGATTAATAAAGTGAATAATAAACTAGAATCTTTATTATTAGATATTTAAATAATCGGCTATAGCGAAGATTGGAAGGAACCTAAGGCACAGAGATCGCGGATTCTGTCCAGACTAACACACACAGATATCTCTGACTTTAAAATATAGATGACCATTGTTAATTGATCCAGTAGCAATGGACATAGGTTGAGAAGTTGGTAAAGTACTGTGTTCAAACCCTAGATAGGGCAATCACAATTTCTGATTAAGTTTTCGAATAGAAAAATCACATAGCAGTTGCCCAAGTTTTTTGATACCAATTTGATTGATGTTATATATATATATATTTTTTTATCCTAGCACGGCAAATTGATCGCACTTCACCTGATGGTAAGCGCAGTACGGTCCAATTAGAGTATCGAGTAGCAAGAGACGATCTATCCCCCGCTACTCAACACAATTATGCCGGCCTGCTCCTTCAACACTACGCCATGGGCAAGAAGGTGAAGAAGCGGTCGAGGGTCTATTGTCAGAGTACTCAGAAGGCCACAAAATGGCCAACATTGTACCCCAACTCTAGACCCCCAAAAACCGGATGTACACTGGCTGATCCCGGAACGCGACACACTTGCGTGTGCCACTATGGCGGGTTATTCACCCTGTGTACGGTGGTCGCTATCCGGGTGGATATGAATATCCAGCAAATAAACAGCAGAAATACCAGCAAAATAATAATATATTGTTTAACGATGAAAGAAAATGTTGTTAGTAATTCTGCATAGCTGAGATTACTTTGATGAGAGTTTTTAAGGTATACGAAATCCAGCGTTGTGGACTAAGGCCTAACTGCTCTCATTAGTAGAGAAAGCCAGTTCTCAGCCATAGGAAAGTGTATATAATACAGGACTGCCTCGGTGGCGCAGTTGTAATTGCTATACTGAGGTCTCGGGTTTGTGATATTGGGTTGGGTAAGTGATATTGGGTTGGGTAAGTGATATTGGGTTTTTCTATTTAGAAATACTCAGTGGCAGCTCGGTATGGCGATAGGCTCGCCCCCTGTCTCATTATGGAACCTTAATAAATTCGGCGAAAAGCGGGTGGACTGGTTACACCATTGCCTACACCTTCGGGGATTACAGGCGTGAGTGTATATGTATGTACAAAATTCTATATTATTAGGGTATTATTAGAAATACCGAAGGTATATCAGAAGTATTTAGGAGACTAGTCGGGGGTACATTAATAATGGCAACCTAAGTGGGGAGTAGCAGTAAATGTTTAGCATAAAACGGAGTGCCTTCCGCGCTCCGGTGTTCAGTTGAGTATAAGACGAGTTGAGTATATTCGTGGTTCGTTCGCGGAGCAGTAAGTAAGTGTAAATAGTTCAATGGCCGCGTAGTTCAGCTTAGAGGGTAATGCTGGTAGATGAATTATAAAGAGAAGCCTTAAGTGAATCCTGACATGCGGTTATGTTAATATTAAGCACTGAGATGTGTAATAGTGTTGTGTAAATCAATGCCTTTCTAAATATCCATCTGGCATAGTTTTGTTGATGTTGGTTACAATATTATTGGTGAAAGGATCGGAATGAACACTTCTAACTTCACACATTTCTCGCTCACTGCTAAAGCTTTCGATCAAGTTATTTCTTGTATATCTACATCCGTGTGCGAGGCTACTCCAGGTGCACCGGCCATCTGCAAGCCAACGCTCCGCCTACATCCAACTTTACAGAAAGTACTGGCTCATCTACCTTCATGTGTACTTTCATTTCATACGGTAGTTTCCAGACAACTTTTCACTTATAACAGTAGGAGTATTAAAATAACTAATCTTTTATGCATCTTGATATGGACCATTTTTTTTAACCTGGCACGGCAAAGTGACCACACTGCACCCGATGGGAAGTGCAACGCCGTCCAGTTAAAGTATCAAGTAGCGAGAGGCAATTTATCCCTTGCCAGTCAACATAATCATGTCGGCCTGCTGTGTAGCTTCTTCACACTATGCCTAAAGGACCCGGGATCATAGGAGGGAGGGAACATGGTAGCTGGCAAACTGTTCCACAGCTTGATGGTACGGCAATAATATGAATTTGCGAACCTCTTGGTTCGGGCCGGAGTAGCAGACAAAACGTAGCTGTGGCCTCGCAAGCCAGTATGCGTGGTTCTAGTATAGAAGGGAGAGGATGGGATAAGATCAAACAACATCTTTGCTGGTGGTAGGATATTCATATCCGCCCGTATAGCAACCACCGTACACAGATTGTAAAACCCGCCATAGTGGCACACGCAAGTGTGTCGCGTTCCGGGGTCAGCCAATGTACATCCGGATATTGTCGGAGGTCTAGAGTCGGGGTACGATGTTTGGCCATTTGAGGCCTTCTAAGTACTTTGACACTAGACCCTCGGTAGCTTCATCACCTTCTTGCCCATGGCGTAGTGTGAAGAAGCAGGCTGGCATGATTGTGTTGAGTAGCGGGGGATAGATTGTCTGTCGCTACTTAATACTGTAAGTGAACGGCACTGCGCTTACCATCAGGTGCAATGTGGTCACTTGCCGTGCCAGAATAAAAAAAATAGAACATATTTCGGTACAATTTGTATAATGCACACAGTCAACAGATTATGTAAAGCGGTGGTAGCAGCGTTTATAGCCACTCGTGTCCGACGCTGCAACTTATTGCCAACTAATGCGAATTTATGGAACACCCATTCTGTACATTGCTGTGTTAATCAACCGTTAGAATTAACAAAATAGATAATTATGTCGTGTCCACTGCCTTGGTGTCGCAATTGTGATTGCGCATGCGTTACGACTGCCGTATTGATGAGATGTCGGGTTCGATCCCCAGGTCGGGTAGGGAGATAATGGGTTTTTCTATTTAGAAATACTCAGTATCAGCCCGGAGTCTGGAATTGTGCCTGGTATGGCGCTATAGGCTTGCATCCTATCACTTTATAGGACCGTAATGAATTCGGCGAAAAGTGGGTTTACTGGTCAAACCATTGCCTACACCTTCGGGTATTACAGGCGTGAGTGTATGTACATATGATATTTGTTAAGAATTGACATTTTTAAGAAGACAGGTTAGGATTACTCTAAACCTCCGTGAATGCAATAAGATTAATGAAAAGCTAAAATTGTATGTCAGGATCGTCTTGAGTGGAAATCTATAGCCTCTGCCTACCCCTATGGTATAAAGCGTGACTGTATGTATTGTTCATGACTCACATGTTCGTTAACTAGACCTCCTGAAATCTCATTCACTACACGAAACCCCACAGGGTGCTGCTACTTAACGTCACTAAGAGCGTTTTTTATCCAGGCACGGAAAAGTGATCACAATGCACCTGATAAAAACCAAAATAAAATATTTATTGAATCCATGAAATGTTATACATTATTTAGTCAATCTTTTTTACTTTACCGCCAGTTCGGAATGCAGTTTCGCTAGAGGAGAACAAGCAAGAAACTTAAGCGTTGCTCTTTTCGAACACCGGTTAACAATATTTTGTTGATTCGATTTATGTTTAATTACATTAGATTAGAGAAGCTCAGTGTATCTTAACTAAGTTAATAAGCACAGTTGTACCAATCCGGTCAAGTTATCCCATTCATTTCATTACAAAACTATCATATCCTTTAGGCGTAGTGTAAAGAAGCTACATAGCAGGCCGGCATCATTGTGTTGAGTAGCGAGGGACAGATTGTCTCTCGCTACTAGATACTTTAACTAGACGGCACTGCACTTACCATTCGGTGCAGTGTGGTCACATTGTCGTTCCAGGATTTTAAAAAAACTACATCGTGGTTCTATCATGTGTTATATGTATTAAGTTGTAACTAGAATGTATGAGTGTATGCAAACAGTAATTCAATGAACTTTTTATACTCTGGCACGTTTAATGAATATGTATTATAGAAGCGCACATCCCACGCCGACGTTTATTAGTTTCCACGTGGCACCGAACGAGCAATAATAAAGCGCGGCTTCAATAGATCTTTTTCAATAATAAGGTAATTGTCAAATCTCAATTAAATTGTTTTGCTGGTAGTAGGATATTCATATCCGCTCGGATAGCGACCGCCGTACAAACCGTGTAAAACCCGCCATAGTGGCACACGCAAGTGTGTCGCGTTCAGGGATCAGCCAGTATACATCCGGTTTTTATTGGGGGTCTAGAGTTGAGGTACGATGTTTGGCTGTCTTGCAACCTTCTGAGTACTCTGACAATAGACCCTCGACCGATTCTTCACCTTCTTGCCCATGGCGTAGTGGAAAGTAGCACGCTGGCATGATTGTGTTGAGTAGCGGGGGATAGATCGTCTCTCGCTACTCGATTCTCTAATTGCACCGCACTGCGCTTACCATCAGGTGCAGTGCGGTCTAATTAGAGTAGCAAGAACTCTTTAATGCACCTGAAGTGTTTGAAGCGTCTGAATTATTCCATTTTGAAATTTTTATTTTATAAATTTGAAAATAGAAAACGCCCACGGCTAACATACTTCAAATCGGTCTTAGCATATCGAGACCAACACTCACACCGTTCGTTGGCCTTACTTACTTCGGCTTACTCTGTGGAGAGCCTATCACACCATCGAACACAATTCTCAATCACAGGGGACTAATAAAATAATCACAAAAAGGTCACATACACAAAATCCAAGTTGTATTTCCACAATCGTAAACCATTTACACGGCGGAAAAATTCGTACGGAATTTCATACAAAAGTTAATGAAGGGTCATTCAAAAAAATATTGTATTAGTCACGAACGTTCGTGCTCTCTCGCCATCGAAACGGTAAAAATACGATTTGCATAAACTTAACGCGACATGTTTACAGGAATAGTAGAAATTCGTAGATTTTATTGATATAAAAATCTTAGGACTTGTCGCTGTTTCGATTCAGATTTATAACACTGGCAACCAGGGTGGTTACTTCTACAAAACCTGCTAAAAAAAATAGTTAAACACACAATTGACAGCCTCCGTGGCACAACGGCCGAGTGCCTACTCTGCGGCTTGGAAACGGGAGTGGGTTCAATTCTCGCACCGAGACAAATGTTTGTGTGACAGTCAGATTTCGGGTCGGGGTCTTGTAAGACCGTGGTCTCTCGTAGTTATTGATACGATAAAGGTTTGATGTAATGTCGAGTCAGGACAAAGGGTGTGACTGTTGGGTGTATTTATTTATTTATATCCAATCAATTATAATATATTGTTTTAGGTGTTCATTTAGGTACATACACATAAATAACTTCGCGCCTGTAACCCATAAAAAAGTACAGACTGTTGACTTCATAATTCCACAAAAAGCTTGCTATAAAAAGCTGAGTAAAATTATATTTGCATTTTTCTGAAAATTGTATAAAAATTTAAATATAACTAACTGTATAGATTTTATCGCGGTTTCTTTTACTTTTTAAACGATTGTAGAAACGATGCACTATACTTTCGTGACGTCATACAACTCAGTCCACCTATTTTTTTATCCTGGCACGTCAAAGTGACTACACTGTACCCCATGGTAAGAGCAGTACCGTCCAATTAGAGTATCGAGTAGCGAGAGACAATCTATCCCCAGCCACTCAACACAATCATGCCGGCCTGCTTCTTCACACTACGCCATGGGCAAGAAGGTGAAGAAGCTGTCGAGGGTCTAGAACATTGTACCTCAACTCTAGACCCCCGTCAAAAACCGGATGTACACTGGCTGATCCCGGAACGCGACACACTTACGTGTGCCACTATGGCGGGTTTTACACCCTATGTATGGTGGTCGCAATCTGGGCGGATATGAATATCCTACCACCAGCAAAATTGACCATGAAAAAAGAAAAGCCTTCGAAACATCGGGTTAAAAAAGAAAAATAAGCCGCGATAAAATCTGTAACACTAATGTTCTATGTATAATATTAGTGTATAAAATTTTTATTTGTATTTCATTATTCAAAGTAGGATCACGAAAATCAAGGTATCTAGCAGTTACTACATATCGTTAAATATACATTTTTAGTAAACAAGGAATCAGCTCATTGTCATTCTATTTAGGATGGGGCAACGATGATCGCGGGATTCAAATTTGTACTAGGCATAGCATCAGCGCCTGCGAGCCTGAACTATCCTTTTATCACACCTCCTCCTCCTTGCATCGCTTTCCTCATTGCTGAGGGTCGTGACCTCCTCCATGAATTACTTTCTCTAGAATTTTCTTCCATCTGTCACGATTTTTGGCAACTCGAATAGCATTATGGACTGTCATGGAAAGGTTGTGGTGGATTTTGTCTTGTTTTTTTATCCTGGCACGGCAAAGTGCACTGTACCTGATGGTAAGTGCAGTGCCGTCCAGTTAAAGTATATCGTGAGACATCAGTCCCCCGCTACTCAACACAATCATGCCGGCCTGCTGTGTAGCTTCTTCACACTACGCCTAAAGGACCCAGGATCACAGGAAGGAGGCAAACTGTTCCACAGCTATCTTATCTTTGGTATGATTTTATCAGATATGTCTGTCCTATGGGACAAAAAAAATTTAGACTTGTTGCACTACTGCTTATCTATATCTGCTTCAGGGGTAACTGCCGTATGTTGTATGTAAACAAAGAACACACAAACAATAACAATAACCTATCCACATTGATAGTTGTAATTGGACAGACGCGCGATCCAAACCAATCGTCTAAAAACAAAGTGAGCAATAAAATAACAACGAAGACAATACGCTTCAATTAGCACGAAAAGGCCTCTTAGTGAAATAACACTCGCGCAGTAAAACCAAGTTACAGCCGAATTAATTTATAGCCTCAAATATTATAGCTTTAATTGTTTCAATTAAATTTTGGCAAAATTTGTTATTACGGTTCGAGCTAGTTTCGTTATGTTTGAAAATATGCTTTGATATAGTTAGTTCTGTGATTGTTTTGAGCGTTGTTTACAGTGTTAATAGAGAACTTGTAAATTACATTCACTTAATTATTTACTAGATGTTGCTTGCGACTCTGACCGCGTGGAGGTTATTTTTGGATGAAAAGCCATACAATCTATAGAGGCATCTTAAGCTATTACACCTTTCTATATTTTGCTGTCCAATAGGAAGCGTGCATTTTTACGGGATAAAAAGTGGCTATGTCATTTTATGATCCCTAAACTGCCACTATGCAAATAATCATGTCGATCCCTTGCCCAGTGAAAAACTTAACTATCCCGTAGGAACTATAAATTTTTTCGGGTTAAAAAGTAGTCTATGTGCCCAGACTATAATCTATCTCTGTGCCAAATTTTAACCCAATCCGTCCAGCCGTTCTGGCGTGATTGAGTAACATACAAGCATCCATCCATCCAAACATTCGCATTTATAATATTAGTAGTAGTCTTATATATGGAGGGGGATTTGCCATAAACACCACGCTTGGCAGAAGGGTTGGTGACCGCAGTACGGATGGATGCGAGCTACCCAAGACCGGGATGGTTGCCGTTCACATGGGGAGGCCTACGTCTAACAGTGGATGGCAATAGGCTGAGATATATATTTATAAGTTTCATATATGAACATGGATTAATTAAAGATTTGGGACCGTTATTGTACTTTTATATTTAACATTTTTATTTGTTGTCCATTATAATAGTGAACATAGTTGTCTCACGCTATTTGATACTCTAACTGGACGACACTGCGCTTACCATCAGGTGCAGTGTAGTTACTGTCGTGCCAGGATAAACATTTACACTCAACTATAACCTACCAAATGTCTTGTTCCAGTTATCAAGATTTAAACCCGTTATATTTCTAGGGGAGATGCCGATAGCAACTGATAGTTTTTAAACTGGACAAAATTTTAGTACCTAATATATTTTGTCAATTAAAAAGTAGTGATAGTTGGGAGGGTACGGACTGTCAAGAAGAAAGTCGTAGATTCGCAACCAGTCCAAATAGCATACATATCTGACTTTTCTTAAGTTACGTGTGTATTAATTATCGATTGCTTTAACGGTGAAGGAAAACATCGCGAGGAAACCTGCATTCCTGAGAATTCTCATAAAAAATAGGCTCGCATCACATCACATTATGGGACCGTAATAAAATCGGCGAAAAATGGGTGTACTGGTTACACCTCTGCCTTTGTGTATATGTATGTTCTCATAAATAAAAATGAATAAGGACTTCCTCCTTTTTGGCGTTACTTCAATGGAATCGTGAAACCTATCACATATCTAAAGGACACTTTACATGCGCTTGATAAACCAACATCTAAATACTAGAGTTTAAAACGTGTTACTGCTGCCGGCTGGAGGCTCTGCAGACTTTCAGTTTGCAGTAAAAAGGTCGTAAACCATCGAATGTGCCGCCAAACGGCCTTGCTTTTATGTACCAAACGAACAGATATTACACCACGAGAATCGAATTCACTAACAATTGCAATCTAGTTCTAACCTGTGTCATGGGTATTAAGAACTACGAGGGAATACGGCCCTACAACACCCAGACCCGAAACAAATATGTGTCTGTCACACAAACATTTGGCTCGGTGTGGGAATCAAACCCACAGCCTCTAGTTTCACAGCCGGGTACTCGCCCGCTGCGCCACGGAGGTTGTCAATTTCTATCAAACTTTTCCATTGAAAGGTAAAGGCCTTCTCTATTAATGAATCATTAGACCCCAGGTCTTCACGTAGGCTTGATGCGGTCTTCATTACCATTTTAAAAACGAGTAGAGCAAGATTGACGTATATTTAATTCATACTAAGACGGGATATGTCTATTATATGTGGTGTACTGTGGCCTAACGTATCAGCACCAGAGAGCCTCCTTCAAATTTGGCCATAACGTTGCTCAAATTGTACGGGCCATCTGCAGCCCATAACTCTCCGCCAGAAAAGTCGTGGGTCAAAATGACTACCACCACGCAGGACGTTTGACTGTGGTCTTGCGCAACAACTGGGAAATAAATTGACGTAGGTTTATTGAATACAAATAAAAGTTATTGTTATCCATATCCACTTTAGTCTTAGTTACTCAATAATAATAATACTAGCCCTGTATTAAACAATGTCCCACTGCTGGGCACGGGCCTCCTCTACTAATGAGAGGGGTTAGGCCTTAGCCCACCACGATGGCCTAATGCAGGTTGGTAGACTTCACATACCTTCGAAATTTTTATGAAAATTCTCAGGTATTTGATGTTCACGATGTTTCCTTTACCGTTAAAGCAAGCGATAATTAATATTTAATACACACATAATTTAGAAAACTCAGAGGTGTATACCATTTGGGTTTCGAACCTACGACTTTCGTCTTGACAGTCCGTACCGCAACCAACTAGGCAATCGATGCTCTTTCTATATATAATAATATACGCCTTCTCTCTTGGATATTATGCTAGTGACTTCCCCACAGCATGTCGCCAAGCATGGTCAATGTTCGGCTGATGAATTTTCATATCACGACTTGTTGTTTTTATCATATAAAATTCGTCCGCCTAAACTGAGACCCAGAATAATACTTCAGCGTAATTTTGATGGCATGGACAAGGAAGCTTTTCGTAAAGATGTTGAAGACACTGATTGGTCCACTATTGTTGAGGCCGATTCAATAGACACAAAACTTGCAATTTTTAATTCCTTAATTACGCATCTATATGATATTCACGCTCCCCTGCGAGCTATCAAATTGAAACATCTTCCTGCACCTTGGCTCACGGATGACATTAGGTCATTAATATGCAAAAAAGCCGCAGCTAAAACAAAATATAAAAGCAGCCCGAATGATAACACCAAGGCTAAATATGTAAGGCTACGGAATCGCTGTAATAGGGTGTGTAGGGATGCTTATCGTCGCCATATTCACAACTCTGTTGAAGAGGAAAATCCAGCTAAAGTCTGGAAATTCCTTAGGTCTCTGGGAATTGGCAAATCTCGACAAAACTCAGTTCCTAATTTTCTCGATATCGATAATCTTAATCTACACTTTTCTTCTTGTTCTTATATTGAAACTTCAATTAAGAATCAAACAATTAGTTATATCAATTCGCTGCCAATTTCCAGCTATACTCCATTCGTCTTTAATCGATTTACCGCTTGTGATGTTAAGAAAAGCATCCTTTCAGTGACATCAAGTGCAGTAGGTGTAGATGGCATTAGTCGAAATATGCTAGTGCCTATTCTGGACTTGATTCTGCCTTTGATCTGTCACATATTCAACTTCTCTGTCCTAGAAGGAGTTTTCCCTTCTAGTTGGAAAGATGCTCAAATTATACCTCTTCCTAAAAAAACTAATCCCCAATTTTTTTCCGAATACCGACCCATATCTATTCTTCCTTTCCTCTCAAAAGTACTAGAGCGTCTTGTCCATTCTCAACTTAGTTCCTTCCTCACTAAAAACTCCCTTTTGAACTCCTTTCAATCGGGTTTTCGACCTGGGCACAGTACAGTGACTGCCCTAGTAAAAGTCACAGACGATATACGTCTCGGGATGGAAAAAGGTCGGCTTACTGTGCTATCGTTACTGGATTTCAGTAACGCCTTCAATACTGTCGACCTTGACATCCTTCTTGCCTTGCTCCGCTCTATTAACATATCTCCAACGGTAATCGATTGGTTTCACAGTTATCTGTATGGTCGCAGGCAACGGGTTCGCCTTGAAGATAATTTTTCATCATGGTGTAACACGTCAGCCGGCGTACCGCAAGGTGGCGTCTTATCTCCTTTACTCTTCGCTATCTTTATTAACACAATATCTCAAAATATTACTTCTTCCTACCACCTTTATGCAGACGATCTCCAAATTTACTGCCAAGCATCAAGAGATAGAATAAATGACGCTATTGGGTTCATAAATGACGATTTGAAGAAAATATCCGAATGGGGCACTCGTTTTGGTCTTAAAGTAAATCCGGCCAAAACTCAAGTTATAATCATGGGTAGCTCGCGGCTTATATCCAAAATAGACTGGCCAGTTCTTCCTCCTGTTGTTTTTAATGACATTATAATTCCTTATAGCGAGACCGTTAAAAACTTGGGAGTAATATTGGATCGCAACTTGTCTTGGGGACCACAAATTGCAGTTACGAGTCGTAAGTTGTTTGCATCTGCGGCAACTTTAAAGAGACTTCGTAATTTCTTGCCCACTGCCACCAAAATTGCGCTTGCACAGGCTTTACTTCTCCCCGTGCTTGACTACGCGGATGTCTGCTACCTGGACCTAAACCAAGTTCAACTTGATAAGCTTGAGCGCCTCCAAAATTTCTGCATAAGATTTATATTTGGTCTGCGCAAATATGATCACATCTCGGAATTTCGCTCTAAGCTCAAGTGGCTCCCTATTCGTCTTCGCCGGAATACTCACATTTTATTTCTTCTTTATAACATTTTGTTCAATCCGATATATCCCCACTATCTTAAAGTACATTTCAACTTTCTCCATACCTCTCATTCTTTAAATTTAAGATCGTCAGAAAATTTGACTCTTAAAACTCCACTGCACTGCAGTGGTTTCTTTGACAGTTCGTTCACCGTCCAGGCTGTTCGCCTGTGGAATTCCTTGCCGCAATTTGTACGTAAAGCGCCATCATTGAGTATTTTTAAAACCCGAGTAAAAATGTATTATATGTCTTTGCTGGCGTAATTATTATACCATAACGCTTTATTTTTATATAATTAATTATTATTTCATTGTTATATTATTTATTATATATATGCTATGTATTGCTATTTGCGTGTTGCATATATATGTATGTATGTTTATGTATATATATATATATATATATATATATATATATATATATATATATCATTGTTATTGTGTTTCACACCCCTCATTTTTACGGACCCTTTTCATTTGTCTCCATATTATTAAGGTTGTCTGGCAGAGATCGCTTTTAGCGATAAGACCGCCTATTGTAACTTACTCTAGTTTTAAGGTTTCTTGTTGTTATATTATCATGTTGGTGTGCAATAAAGAGTTATCTATCTATCTATCTATCTATAATAACTACCTGTATTAATCATAATCAAATCAAATCATTTATTTCGTAAATTAGGCCACTATGTGCACTTTTTACATGTCATAATAATGTTAAGGTCTACTGGTGCTTCGGAAATGCCCACTGGTCTGAGAAGAAGCACCAAGAAACTCAGCCGTAGGTCTTTTGTAATTTTGTAATATGTGATATATCACACGAGAACTGAAGTGTAGTCAACGACAGGAAGGTCATTCACCTTCATTAGGACTGACGCGAGCACTCTCTCACTCCGCATTCAATTTGCGCTTTTGAAAGTGAAAAACTTGTTTAGTCGTTTAGAATTTAATTGCGAGCGCACTTGAATATATCGTAAATTGTGTATTCGGGCGAAAAAATACAATTTAATTTTGCGAAGAGGACCCAAGTATGTCGAGGAATGTTGTTAAATGTGTACTTGAATAGAGCTTCTGAGTTTCAGCAATAACAACAGGACTTTAATCGACTCCAGAAAAAATATTAAAATCCTTTACTATAATTATAATATTTTTTATCATAGACAAATGAAAGCGACTACAAAAGTATGAATGGATGTCGACAAACGTAATTCGTGTTCTTGGCTCATACAAATTGGATACGAAAGCGTCAGGACCTTCCATTAGACCAATTCAATTTGTATGTATTGTACCGTCCAACGTGATGTAATGGAGAGCGACAGTCCCTTCAACAGTTTGTTGTGAATAGTTTCTATAATAAATAATCAATAAATAACATCCAACGGTCACACACATAGCCCCGACCCCACCCTAAAATACGAGTCTTGTGATGTGGGGTATCAGGTACTACGAGGGACTTCACACTCTGTCTGTCACACAAACTTATGTCCCGGTGTGGGAATCGAACCCACGGCTTCTCGTTTCACAGCCGGCTACTCGCCAACTGCGCCACGGAGGCTGCAATGGCTATCTATGGCTCTCTTGTACACACAATAAATTAAGATTATGTAACTTACACCTATGTCCTATATATGTGCCTTCGATGTGATATTTGTAAGCTCAAATCACTACCAACTACAAAATTAATTTAAAAATTTCATGCCAGCCATAAATCCCCAAATACTTTTCTATGTCTATCTAATGTTTCTCTAGTCCTGAAGCTGACCAAAGGCGGTAATGAATACTTTTATTAGTTGGCCGACTCTTCTATCAAAACATATATTAAACTACAACTATACAAAATATTCTAAAGAAGCTATACAGCAGGCATGATTGTGTTGAGCAGCGAGGGATAGATTGTCTCCCGCTACTTGATACTCTAACTGGACGGCACTGCACTTACCATCAGGTGCAGTGTGGTCACTTTGCCGTGCCAGAAAAAAAGATACAGTAGCGCGGGCAGTGCAGAGAAAAACAACAGTTATGTACATACTTGTGTAGACATGCGGTCTCTGACATATAAAACAGTTTTACAAGCTTAACATTCGTCGTTGAATCGCCCGCTGCTATACGCGATAAGCCCGGCCGGCTTACCGCGGCCATTGTCTTCTTATGCGAGAATATTTCAGTCGTTCGTCCGCCATTTTGATTTATATGAAACGTAGCAGATTTATGTAGTGTAAGTTTTTGAGTAGCTGTATTTATATGATAGTGTAGGTGATTTTGTATTTAACTGTATAAAAGAGAGGCAGGGTAAATATTTTGTACATAATTGTAATTTTTTACGCATTGCTATTAATATTAAATCGCTTAATTATGCCAAAAAAATACATAATATGATCCAGTTATTCACGGTGTTTTTTACAAAAGTAAGAATCTCCTTCTTACTTTGTACTTATTAGTTCTTACGTGTTGTTTTGTAAAACTTTTGACTTGAGAGACCGGCTATAGAGTGATTAGGTATTTGTTAAAAATGAAACGTTTTGTAGTTGATTTGGTGAGGACTATTATATTGATGAGTGAAGATGAAGCTAATGACAACTTTATCTACAGTACGGAGGGCTGGTACGACCGGGGTCTTACCCTGGTTAACAGTAAATGGACATATATAAAAAAATCAATGGAATGAAAGTTTATAAAATTATGTCATAAGCCAATGGAGATATGGCTCGGAGAAAATATGTGTAAGTACTTTCGCTGATACACTTTTAAGATGTTATTTACGACCTCTTTAAGTAGTACACTGTATTGCATACTTTAAAATGGTAGTTTAATAATAAGTTATTATGCAATATTTTCAAATTAATATTGTAAATAAATACGGCGAAAAGTGGGTGTACTGGTTACACTTCTGCCTACCCTTTGGGGATTACAGGCGTTTGGCAATACGTCAATTTGCTTTATCATAATCATCATCTACCTGTACTGATCCCACACAAAATGGGGTCGGCACAATTGGTTTGAACTCTCCACGCAGCCCTGTCATGCGTCAAATCTGCATTCACTACATTCACGCGCATTTCCTCATTCACCTCTTTTTTGGTTTCCCACGACTCTTTCGTTCATCCACATTCTTATTGACAACCAGTCTTGTAACATGCCTCTCATCCCTCCAATTCAATTTCAAGTCGATTTGATTTATGTTGCTCTAAATATTTTTTTTGTTGTTCTTTAGTTTAGTTATTAAAGTTTTCTATCTCTAAGGTTTATTCCACCAACAAACAAACAAATGTTACAGGAAAGGAAGTATGCGCGTAAAACTTTAAAAAAATATTGGAAAAGTCGTTTTTTAATTATTGCAATTATTTCTATAAATTTATTTAGTTTTAATAATATTTTATTCAGAAATTATTTAAACTTTCATTGATATTCAGATTTCATTATACAATAAGAACTAGAATTAGTATAACTTTATACATTGCCAAATTACCTAGCAATATTTAGAACCAATTTCAATTATATAGATAATTATAGTATCCATATAAGTTTGCTATACAATATATATTACGGAAAATGAACGGCTACGAGGCCTAGTTTGTAGCATCGTATTATCGTAGCAATGCTCGTAGACATTAGAGGCTACGTAAATTCTACAGATTACAAATTCCTTATTAAGTATAACTATTCTTATGATATTATTCATCTAAAGCAGACTAAAAAATTGGGTTATTTATTAATAGCTATATAACTATTGTTTTTAAGTGAAAACTTCTTTAGGCACGTTGGGCACTTTTGAGATGGGTAAAGGCACTGAACTCGAGTGACCATCACACTCAGATCATTTTACTTTTGACATAAGCACGCCTATCAAATTCTATAATAATTATTGACAAGTAATAAACAAAAAAAACTACTTCATGGACGCTGTTTCAAAAAAGAACACAGTAATTCCAAAGTTTTAAGGTTTCACTTCTATCGGTAGTTCCATGACTACCTATTTTTTTACCAAACTACAATCGAGTCAAAAATTAACTAAGGATAAAGTAACCAAACGATTAGACTGTTCTAATTACAAATTTTACGATTCTGAAGACGAATTTCGTTTAAAAACATCATTGTGTAAACATTAATTTAAAATTGTAATTGCGTCGGTAAACGTCGAGACGTAACTTTTACAATATTCGTGTTCAAAAAAACTCGACAGTCCTCAAATTTGCAATTTGATCAGCGGCGAGTATCAATGTCAGAGGGTTATATAAAAAGGAAAACATGCTCTTTGAGGATGAAAATAAAGACGAATCAATATAATGCTCAGTATACATCTACCATTTTTTTATCCTGGTAGGGCAAAGTGCCTACACTGCACCTGATAGTAATAGCAGTGCCATCCAATTAGAGTATCGAGCAGCGACAGAGACAATCTATCCCCCGCTACTCGCCAAAATCATGCCGGCTTGCTTTTTCACACTACGCCATGGGCAAGAAGGTGGAGAAGCTGTCGAGGGTCTAGTGCCTTTTGTCTAGGTCTAGGGTCTAGTGTGTTATAACTGTTATTTCCTTAGTTATAATTATTTTTCAGAGAACCTATTTAAAGAAACTAACATCGATTTAATAATCTATTCTTGATTCAATAATCTTTGTTCTTCTTTCAGGGTGGGAGTTTATGTTTTTTTTATTACCTCGATAGGCAGACGAGCAGACGGGTCACCTGATGGTAAGTAGTCACCGCCGCCTATAGACTTCTGCAATGCCAGGGCACAGCAAAGCCGCTGTATACCGTTAATGTACATATTGTTAATATACATGTGTAACATATTGATATATATTTATACTGAGTAAACAGTGTTGACGTGACAGTTTGACAGATTCCGCATGCACGACTATGTGGCATTAGAAAATTAAAGTTAATATTTGATCGCAGGATGTGTTCGCAGTGTTCAACATAATTCATGTGTCCCGCGACACCACGTATATTGAATGAATACCGTTTGCTTTGACGTAAATTGAACAGTTTCATTGTATTAACATGATATTGTTATTCATATTATACGTATCAAGAAGGTATAATTAAATTATTTATGGAATGTGTTTGACAGACAAATTATTAGTCTAAATTAAACGGGGTTTAGTCAAAGATTTATTCATGTTGATTGTGTTTGGAGACTAAATCTATACTTAAACAACGTTTATAATAATAATACCAGCCTTGTATTTAACATTGTCCCACTGCTGGGCACGGGCCTCCTCTACTAATGAGAGGGGTTACGCCTTAGTCCACCACGTTGGCCCAATGCAGGTTGGTTGACTTCACATACCTTTGAAGTTCTTATGACAATTCTTAAGTATGCAGGTTTCATCACGATGTTTTACTTCGCTGTGAAAGCAAGCGATAGTTAACAATGAATAATACACACGTAACTTAAGTCAGAGGTGTATACTATTTAAGCTTGTTTCGAACCTACGACTTTCTCTTGACAGTCCGTACTGCTCCGAACTAGGCTATCACAGCCGATCAAATACTAAACAAATTTTAGTAATTCTTAATTAAAAATGTGGCCGACAGGTGTGTGTCAATCTATAACATATGTCAGTCCTATTAAATTCAAATAAATGAAGCCCTGGCGATAAATGGCGATAGGCTCGTCCCCTACCATATTATGGGACCGAAATCCGGCGAAAAGTGGGTGTACTGGTTACACCTCTGCCTAACCCTTCAGAGATTACAGGCGTGAGTGTATATGTATGTATGAAGCCCTGTTATTACAGTTCATTACAATTGATTTAATTTGACATTTAAATTCAAAAAAATTAAATCAATTGATGACATTGATTTCAATTCAAAATTTATTTGACACAATACACCATACTTATGGATATATTTTAACATACACTCATTTGCAAAAAAAACGGGCGGTTTTGATTTTAATTCTTCTTTAAAAAAATACGGTACCAAAATGATTTCAATCATTTGTACATGTTACTGGCCGGTTTTAAAAATGCCGTGGTGTTTAAAACAGTACGTTCTAAATTCAAATTTTCGTTTGATGCTCGTTTTTACAGAAAACCACTTTTTATCCTACATTTTTGGTGCGAAGTTCCAAAAGATAATATCGGTTTTCATAACTTTTAGTTAATTTTTATGAATTTATTTCATATTCTTAATTGTCAAAGCTTCATTTATTGCTGTTTAGCTGTCTCAATAATGTTAGAGAAAGTGGAAGGCAGAGGAGAGTACACCCACATTTTGCCGACATTATTCCCATCCCGTGATGTGATAGGGGGCGAGGCTTGCATTCGTCACACATGTACAGTTACAGTACACTTTGCAGATACATGAATACTGGCGTTTTTCATAATGCAGTACAAAGCTATAAAATAGAACAAAGAATGATTATAGAAGATAGACATTTTGTTTGTGTGATTCACCATCGGGCTTAAATCGCGAAAGTACGACCTATTCGATAAGACTTGCCAGAGTTACGTACAAAACGTCATTAGTGGCTTTACACATATAAACAAAATTCTACCTAATATAAATACAATTAGAGTTT
This sequence comes from Laothoe populi, assembly GCA_905220505.1. Classification (NCBI taxonomy): domain Eukaryota; kingdom Metazoa; phylum Arthropoda; class Insecta; order Lepidoptera; family Sphingidae; genus Laothoe; species Laothoe populi. The sequence goes on from HG992151.1 coordinate 4,080,666, forward strand.
GAATTGTATTGTTGTAAATAGTGTTGACGTCATCCGGTGATGGAGCGAAGAGTGGCGTGATACACGCGAGCCGAGTGCATAGACATAGCAGTTGCATTGTTAAATACGTGGATGGATTTTTCATCGCATTACGCGATTGCAAGTATGTAGAAGATTATTTTGTAGGTCACCATAGAATTGCTATGAAATCACCCATTAATCTTACCGTGGCAGAATAAACAATGTTGAAGAACGATGATTCGAGGAAATATCATAATATTCTCATACTATCTAAATACGTTTACGTTAAGGCGCTATTGAATTATCTTTATATAGAAGATCTACGCCATCGTCCGTTTTTACATCCCGAATGGACTCAACCAAGATGGTAGCACTAATATACAAAAACAGAAGTGACAACAATGCTGTCACTTTTGTAATATTAGTGAGATTACATGATCAAAATCTCATATCCGAATTTAAAGTAAAAATCCTGGGTGCTTTAGGCGTAGTGCGAAAAAGCTATACAGCAAGCCGGCATGATTGTGTTGAGTAGCGAGGAATAGATTGTCTCTAAATACTTTATACTTTTATACGCTTATGTATATATACGCTTTGTATATCAGGTGTAGTGTGCTCACTTTGCCGTGCCAGTATAAAACAAACCATACAATCCCCAGCCCAAAAGGCAGAGCCTATAAAAGCAGCTCTAAAATGACGATTTAATTACATCTGAGGTTTTAGCAAATATTACTTCGTTGCATGCTGAGCAAAATCGACAGCTAAATCGACCAATACGAAAACAACCTAACGATTAAATTTCTGCGAAACATTACAAGCTTTCATAAGTGAATAAAAATAAAGTAAAAGAATTGTAACGAAAGACGTTTAAGTAGCTTTCTGTTCATAAATCTCGCACTGCTTTAATAAAATCCGTAGAAACTATCGCCCTAATTAATTAGTCAGCGTACTGCTACCCCCTCCCCTATTCAGCCACTTCGTCGCCCTTGCGAGTTTCTCCACTTATAACTAACATTAGCATACAGATTGGAAAGTTAGCAATCAAGCTTCTTCCCCCTAACTGGCTAAATCTGTAAGCTTATTAATAAAAGAGCGCGTGCTCTTCAGATATTTATTGGTAAGGATATTGACTCGTACTGATTGATTTTATAAAGTGAAATGCTCATTATTACGTACCCTTTTCATTTATCTCCATATAATTAAGGTTGTCTGGCACAGATCGCTTTTAGCGATAAGACCGCCTATTGTAACTTACTTTAGCTTTAAGGTTTTTTTTTGTAATATTCTTTTTGTAATGGTGTGCAATAAAGAGTTATCTATCTATCTATCTAATGCTTTAAATTTAGTTTCGCTGTGGTAACAATATTATGAGCCGGAAAATAGACTTTCAAAACAAAATACTTATTGAATCCATGAAATGTTATACAATATTTGGATTCAGTAAATGTTTACTCTACTGCCAGTTCGAAATGCAGTTTCACTAGAGAAAAAAGGGCAAGAAATTCTAATGTTGATCTTTTCAAAAACTGGTCAGCATTATTTGAACTACATAAAAAATACAATTTAATTTGTATAAGATGAGATTAAAGAAGCTCTATGTATATCTATTATAAAACATATTAAGAAAAAATTACAAATTGCAGTACATGACCTTCATGAACATGAGCATAGCATTTACATGGTTGATATTCCATCAGTACGCACGAAGCGTTTTGCTAGTACATTTATCATGCGCACCGCTAGAGAGATAGCATTTACATGGTTGATATTCCACCAGTGCGCACGAAGCGTTTTGCTAGTACATTTATCATGCGCACCGCTAGAGAGATAGCATTTACATGGTTGATATTCCACCAGTACGCACGAAGCGTTTTGCTAGTACATTTATCATGCGCACCGCTAGAGAGATAGCATTTACATGGTTGATATTCCACCAGTACGCACGAAGCGTTTTGCTAGTACAGTTATCATGCGCACCGCTAGAGAGATATCATTTACATGGTTGATATTCCACCAGTGCGCACGAAGCGTTTTGCTAGTACATTTATCATGCGCACCGCTAGAGAGTGGAACTCTTTGCCGGAGTCTATATTTCCCGAAAATTATAACTTGGGTATCTTTAAATCAATCTGAGTGAATAGGTATCTTCTAGGTAAGCGTGTTCCACCGTAGACCACATCATCACATACCATCAGGCGAGACAGTGGTCAAACGCAAGCCTATTTATAGTAAAAAAAAGCGCGTGTAATTTCTTGACATTTTAACCGGCTAAGATACGCGCGTCGATATAATTTTGTCGACTATTTTGTCGTATTTTAATTTGTTATGTCTATAGTCTACCGTCGTTAACATGCGGGTTCATTTTCTCGATTTGATTTGTCGAAGGATGAGATAATAGTAATTTTTAGTTATTTGTAGGTATGTTTGTTCATAAACCTTAACATGACCAAACAATTTTTTAGATTTTTTGTACGTAGAAAAATAAACTAATTTAATTTATTAACTTAATGTAAATATACAACGATTTAACTAAAATTATTGCGGATATATTAATAGAATAGAATGGTTATAAGTTTTTAAATTCATAAAAGTACAGCGACTTCAATAAAAAACGAATTATGCTTCCCCATAAAATTTGAGGATTGCCCTAGATTTTTCTGAGATCCCATCATCAGAGCCTGAGTTGGTGCCTATGGGACCACCTGGGAAAATAAAAAAAGACCATCCTTTAAACAAAAAAAGAATTTCTCGAATCGGTCCAGGCATCTTCGAGTAATCGGGAACCATACATAAAAAAAGATTCCGACGAATTGAAAACCTCCGCTATTTTTGAAGTCGATGAAGAAACTTGTCGATCTTAGCGCGCATGTTAAGGAAAACGAGATATAAATCGACGTCGACAATTTGTCTACGTCGTTTTTTAGTCATTCTCGAGATATGTCGTGGCACGCATCTTAGGCAGGAGCCTTTTCAACCAACTCCTATAATAATAATAATAATACTAGCCCTGTATTAAACATTGTCCCACTGCTGGGCACGGGCCTCCTCTACTAATGAGAGGGGTTAGGCCTTAGTCCTCCACGCTGGCCTAATGCGGGTGTGCAGACTTCTCATACCTTCGAAAAATTCTCAGATATGCAGGTTTCCTCACGATGTTTTCCTTCACCGTTAAAGCAAGCGATAATTAACATTTTAATACACACATAACTTCAGAAAAGTCAGAGGTGTATGCCACTTGGGTTTCGAACCTACGACTTTCGTCTTGACAGTCCGTACCGTAACCAACTCCTATATCCACGAAAAAACTAAGCTGTCTTGTCTTGTAATTGCATTACAACCGTGTTCGTTAAAATATAGTGGTAAGATGCATTTAAAATTGTGCAGTTTTATGCTATGAAAAACCCGAACAAATTTTTCGCTTAAAACACTCTTTAAACGTTTTTGTAGCAGTAGCTTGTAAATGACTAAGTAGGTCCGATTAAAAGTGACCTTCACTGCCCATGAACAATAGAAGAATCATTTGTGTTACCAGCCTTAAAGGAAATAAATGCTTGGGAAGGACATTTGGACCTTGAATATATTATTCACCGTACGAAACACAACGGCAAGATGTACTTTCACGTCGGTTTAATATGAGGCAGTAGTAATAATTTAGGCAATTAGCATATGAAACTGTCCACAGTACGGCACTACACTTTTTAAAGTGTAGTATCATACATATTTCGTTAAAAAAAGACAATAGTGGATAGTATAAAATCGTTAAAAATAAACCAAAAGTCAAATTTGGTTTCACCTCAACTCATTTCGAATGTATATGATTTTGACATAAATTACTGGTGTAATGGACCTGATAGAATAACTAACACACGTACTAACTCGATAGCGATATATCATGGTTATTTAGCAATAGGTAATCGAGTTAAGTTTACTAACTTAGGCGCTAGTTTGTAACTTCGTGAAGGCATGATTAACAATGTATTATAAGACTTTGTGATAAGTTTGACACAAGGAACAATATACCGTATTGTTCCAAGCGATAGATAAGACAATTTCTGTTCAATACGGATAGAAAGCGATAAAAAATGCCATTTTTGAGAGCTGACGCAAAACGAGCATTTTGGGTCACAAAAGCATATACCCTTTGTCGTAATTGACCAATATTTGTAAAACATAAGCACATGCATATATCTTTGTAAGGGTAGGCAGATGTTCAACTAGTCCACGATACACTAAGCTTACTTCCTTCTCGTCATGGAATAGGTGGCGCCCCTATCGGCACATCAGTCATAATTCTGAACAACTCATTTGTGATTTCTTGAATTGTATGTTCAAATATAAACTTTTTGCCCGATGTTGTATTAGAACCTGTAGGCCTACTCTTGAAATCAATTCCAATATCGAACTCGATAAAGTTTTAATTTCAATCTGGAAGATATTGGAACTCTAACTCACTCAAATAAATGAAATAGAATATTTACGAACTAGCGATCGTAAATACTCTATTTCATTTAGTTGCTAAAAATTCCGCCGTATTCAGTTAAATTGTGCGCTGGTGTTCCGTTCAAGAGTGCCAAATGTAGAGTTGTCAAACTCAATACCAATTTTAAATTGGAATCGAGTGTGAAGAGTAACCCTGCTGGTCTGAGAGATCCAACTTGAAATGTCATCGGTCTCTCAGTCTATTTAAATAAGTCAATTTGTACAATATCTGTAGAAATTTTGGTACTTACACCAAATAAATTGTCTAAGTATTATAAGCATGTTCATACAGACACCTACAATTGTCACAGAACAACACGATATTCCCAAGGACTATTGATGTCATTCTAACAAACAATCGTAAAAATATTACGAGATAAAAAACGGAACAATTATTAGATTACATGAACTAGTGTGCCTGATGTAAGAATATCTATCTACCTTTGGCATATCGTTTTTACTCTTTCGCTTTGTTTTGCGCTGTAGACTTCTAAGTACTTGGTATAATGCTTTGTTCTAATAAAAAAAAGTGAAAATTTTTGAACTCGCGTGACCAGATTAATTTGCTTTTGACATAAGCACGCCTATGAAGTTTTATGATTGTTGACAAGCAATCATAAAAACTTACTACTTGAACGCTGTTTCAAAAAAGAACACAGTAATGTCAGTTTTAAGTTTTCACTTCTGTCGGTGGTCCCCATGACAACCTATATTTTTTTCTCTTTTATTAAATTTAAGTCTCCTTGAAACCATTCTTCTTTTGAATCCTCAAAAACATATTACCTACACTCTCTCAAATCCATCTTAAAATTAATTAATCTCACAGAGAAATGCTTTCAAATCTCGCATCCAATTACTAACGTCAAAGTATAGTTTGTGAAAACATTTTACGTTCTTTAAAAGCGACCCGAGTGCCGTCTGAAATATTGTGTTCGCCCTTCGCATTAATGAAGAGGTTTGGCTCGCCGATTTCCCATTCATTACTGGAACAATGGCCCTCTGGCCCTTGCGAGGGCTCGAGTCGCCTGCCACTAAAACAATTAGCGACCTCGTTTGACTCTCCAAACGATCTTCGGAATGTGAGAGGTTGCCGTTTGGATTCCTCGAATGTTTTCCGTGACTCGCCATGTTAAGTAGGGCGAAGTGATTGTTGTATACACATTGATAGCGTCGAGATAGCTATTGTCATTGCGTTGTGATTCTTCGTTATTGTTATGCATTTAACGTTTTCCTATATTTCGCTTTGAATAAAAATTTGATGGGAGTTTAGGATTTTTGAAAATATGCACGAATTGACGGTTATTTTCGCTTCTTCCTAATTTAAAATTACTAAGCTACATGTACTTTTTGCAAAAAATGATTGTATTCCAATTTCTTGTACTGTTTAATAACATATGGGCTTTAAACTGATATTAATGAAAAGAATATATTTTTGCCCAGCAGTGGGACGGCAGTAACTGATGTATGTGTTTGTACTATGCAAAAACATCCTGATTAAATGTGCCTTATAGTTAAGCAATCACAAATAGTCTTTGCATTATCTATTTGAAAATCACTCATAAATAACTTGGAATTGAAACTTATGCTCGATGTGACGATAGGTTCGCCACTTATCACATCATGGGACGGAAATAAGTTCGGCGAAACCCGGGTACACTAGGGGTACCTCATGCAAGCAGTTTAGACAACATGTAACATGATTAATGCACACTCTGAAAGTAGTTTGTTCAGAATAAGCGACTGAATCGATATCAACAATTTTTTTATAGATTATTTTTTTCAAAATTAATTTAACGTTCAAGACAAACGAAACTGAGACATAACTCGATGCGATAAAGTCTTTTCTAAATGCAATAATAAACGAACACTTTAAAAATATCAAATAATTAAAATTACGAACGTTATGTCGATAATTAGTACAACTAATTTCATAAAAAACAATTATATTCATCGCAGTCTAATTTTAATACATAAATAATATAATAATAATACTAGCCCTGTATTAAACATTGTCCCACTGCTGGGCACGGGCCTCCTCTACTAATGAGAGGGCCTAATGTTAGGCCTTAGTCCACCACGCTGGCCTAATGAGGGTTGGCGGACTTCTCATACCTTCGAAAAATTCTCAGATATGCAGGTTTCCTCACGATGTTTTCCTTCACCGTTAAAACTAGCGATAATTAACATTTTAATACACATAACTTTAGAAAAGTCAGAGGTGTATGCCACTTGGGTTTCGAACCTACGACTTTCGTCTTGACAGTCCGTACCGCAACCAATTAACCAATTAATTTTAATACATCATAAGTGTAAGGGTACTTTAGATTTTTATGGAAATATTAGGGGTCACTTACGGAATATTTGTGGGTAGATTGGATACTCGGTGGGGAAGATTTGTTATAAAAGGTAAAGCCTGAACGCTGGCGGGGCAGTCTATACGAAACTAGCGAAAGTGCTGCTCGGTTTTAATCAGTGTGTGTACATTCGTTTTCAGCGTAGTTTGTCTTTAATAGATGATGGCTAATATAAGTATGATTGTAATAATATTTTTAAATTGGGGTGTCTGAGGATGTGCGTTATTCCCGTTACACGTAATATATACTTCAATCATAAAAAGTCAGCTAACCATAAACATCAAATAAAAAAAAATGTTTTATCAAAACAGTATAATGTCATATGCAGTTATTTCTATAACATTTTCTGTTATAATATTGACAATCGAAGAATACGTAATACAATAACAGAAATGGTCCATAACAATAAATAACTATTGTCAAAATGTTAGAGAAACTTGAACAAACTGAATGTCATACGACGCAACTACAGAAATCCTTTTTCCATTTTCCGCGGCAACAATAAATATAGATACACGTCATCTCCACGTGAAATCCCGGGAATCCCGGAGCGCTTGTCGCGATCCTGGCGCATCCCGGGATGCGGTCACGTAGCAGACGCCGCTACTTGTCGGTTATTAGATATTGTACAACATATAAGATATATTCTTTTACGTGAAGCAGATTACATGGAACTGTAATTTTACATATAATATGTCCAGAAAAAGATTTTTTTTCACATCGGCCATTTCAACTAATGCGTAAACAAATTAAAATACAAACAGTAGCAGCCTACTGCTTTAATATGTGTACGTATAGATCAAGAAAATTGTTTTCGCAGGCTATTAGTGAATTTGTTGGCGCAGCGAATAGTAAGGGGCTACCGCACGGTCTCCCACGAGGCGGCCTGCGTATTGGCCGGCACCCTCCCTTGGGAGTTGGACGCAAAACTCCTCTCGTCCGCGTTCTTCTGGCGGGAGGAGGCGTCCAGTCGCCGTCAGGTGAGACTGGCCCCGAGGGAGATTGCGGCCCGATTTCGCAGAACCGCTGTGGAGGAGTGGCATACCAGGCTGGAAAGCCCAAGTGCGGGCTTGAGGACCGTCGCGGCAGTGCGTCCTGTCCTAAAGAGATGGCTAGACAGGTGCCACGGTGCGCCAACTTTCCGGCTGACGCAGGTACTGACGGACCACGGGTGTTTCGGTTCGTTCCTGTGTCGGATCGGAAAGGAGGTGTCTGCCGTGTGCCACCATTGTGGCAACTGCCACGAGGACACGGCCCAACACACGTTGGAGGAGTGCCCAGCCTGGGACGAAGAGCGCAGCGCTCTCAGAGCAGTCGTCGGAGGAGACCTCTCGCTGCCGGCCGTGGTGTCGTCCATGGTCGCCAGCCGGAGGTCCTGGCGTGCGGTGGCCCACTTCTGCGAGAGCGTCATCTCGCAGAAGGAGAGTGCCGAGAGGGATCGGGAACGAAATGATCCCTCCCGCCGCCAGAGAGGACGTAGGAGGCGCCGGGTGGACGACTGACCGGCGTCTCCCGCCCTGTGGAACGGGGGCGTTTGAATTCCACCACGGTAACCCCTGCCTGTCGTACGAGGCGACTAATTGGGGCCATCGGGGGTCGCGGGCTCGCAGCGGGGGGCTGTCAGCCCGAATCGATGCACTCCCAGTTTCGGAGCATCGTGCGACCCCGAGATGGACGGCAGCGCGTGTGGTAAGGCCTCGTTCGCTGTCGTTGTTCGGTGCGCGGGGGCTCCTAAGCCCTCCCATGGAGATGGGCTGCTACGCAGCACCGCGCAGGGGCGGTTCCGGCAGCAATTCTAGCACTCCTTAGAATACCCCGGGATCGCTCCGTAAGCGCCGAAGAAGGCCACCGCGGGGTTTTAGCTGGTAGTGTCGGGTGGGGTGTACATAGGGGGTAGGGACTCGGCCCAGCGGCTGCCCGGATAGCCATCATCCGGGCGAGGGGGATGCTGGGTCGTAAGACCGGCTAGTCCAGCATAACCGTTTTATTCTTATTCCGCTTCCCCCCGGAGCGGGCGGTAGTAATAAAACGCTTTCCCCGCGACAACAAAAAAAAAAAAAAAAAAAGGCTATTAGTGAAGTGCTTGGTTAATATTTGCGTATTTTATTTCGAAGTCTATAAGAAATTGAAGGTAGAGATCATATTTATTTTAAAGGTGTAAGGTAAATTACTAATATAAAAGTGAAAAAAAAGTATATTCTACATGAATGTTTGCAAATTACATTTATGTTACATATCCTCATTTGTGTACATCCGCGAAATCCCCGATGAACACGCGGATGCAATCAGATGAGAACGTCTATGTCATGTTTATTACCGAGCAATTGTCTCAGATATGTATTGTTGAACAATATAAATAGGAAATTACTTGTGATAGGAAAATTATTAACCGTCTTCAAATTATTATCGAATCGCCTTTTTATGTCTATAGGTAAGTTACGTATATACATAAAAAAACGTTAACAATACAACAAAACTATGCGAGATGGATATTTTAATAGGAAAAAATACGATGACTACCACTTTATTCATTGATTTAATTATCACTGTTCCACATCTTAGTGCTTAATGTTATCAACTGCATGTTAGGATGTTTACTAAGGGCTACGTTATAATAAATGCGTACAGTATGGACAGCTACTCCAAGCTGAACTACGTGACGAACTGAACTTTACACTATCAACTGAAATGCTTATCAACAGGTCTGAGGAACGTCATGGTGTTCTATTTTGTCCCAAACCTTTACTTTTTTTAATGCCTCGATAGGCAGACGAGTAGACGGGCCACCTGATGGTAAGTAGTCACCGACGCCCATAGACTTCTGCAATGCCAGGGCACAGCAAAGCCGCTGCCTACCGTTTGACCGTTTCCCCACTTAGTTTATTTATCTACCCATAGTTTCTTTCTAAAATACCTTCGATATTTCTAATAAATGGGAAGAAACAAAATAAATAACGACAAATGCAAATTTTTAATCTGCCTCCAAACGAATCAACATTTTGCAGAAAACAATTTCAGTTTCAATTATTGGGAGTCGAAGGCAGAACATTGCAGAAACCACGCCGCACCGCCGAAAGCCTCTGTCTACGGCCATTATATTCTGAGCACCACTTAACCGAATGTACAATACAATTTTACAACAGCAATCTGTAGGACGGTTCACGCCCTCATCAAAGTTTTACAGGATCACAATTTGAACGGAGCAGTAAAGGGCGACTCCATTAGCTGGACTGAGTATTCGGCTATTTAAGCTTGTGGGGTTAGAATAGATTTTTGTTTTCGTTTTTATGCTATCGTGACATGCACTGTTGTCGACTTCTTACCGACTCCTACCACTCTAACTATGCACTGAAATAGTTTCTGGTTTGTTGTGTTTACGCAAATTTTACACATTGATATAAAACTAATTTTGCGGACGATATCGTAGTTAATTTATTTTTTTAGTCCCGACGTTTCGAAAACTTTAGTCGTCATAACGACGCGCTCTGAGTTTATTTGTATTTATTTATTATTATTATTAAATACTAGATTTTGCCCGGGGCTCCGCCCGCGTGGAGGTTATTTTTGGAAGAAAAATTATACAATTCATAGAGGCATATACGATATCACACTTTTATATATTTTGCTATCCCATAGGAAGCGCGCATTTTTCCGGCATAAAAAGTGGGCTATGTCATTTTCTGATCCCTAAACTGCCACAATGCAAATAATCATGAAAGCAGACCGCACTGCGTTTACCATCAGATGCAGTGTGGTCAATTTGCCGTGTCAGTATAAAAAAGAACTTGTCTCTTGGCTCTGTTAAATCGCGATTTTTTTATTTAATAGTGAGATTTTTTATCAATTTATAAAGAAATACGGGTTAGCAAGACATCTAATACAAGAAATATGAGTATATTTGTTATAGTTCCTTAAAACAAAAATACTTGACGAAAAATCAAATCGACACGATAATGACAAGCAAAGCAATAATTGTAGGTCCATATAGCTCTCGTCCCATAGACGCCAGTCGTACACCGGATTAATGTCCCAACATTTGTGACTTATTAATATTCACTAAGGACAATAAAGTCGTGCTGAACATTACGAATACATTTACGACATGAGTGGTTTCTGACGTAATAGTGAAAAGAAACCGAGTTTCGTAAATATTTAGCTAAATTACAGAAAGTCACATGAGTAGTTGACACAGACAGATAAGCCCGAAGACGCTACATAACTAAAGGGTCGCTTTAAAAATATATTTATAAAGACTGCAGTTTCTTTCCACGACACCCAGCTTGTCTTTTTGCAAATTCATACGTTTTTTAGAAAGCGGAATTGATCAAGGCCTTATAAAAAACCTCCTATATTTAAACCATATCAAAACTAAGTTTAACTAAGTTTATTGTATTGCCTCATTGGTCTATTTACAATTATAGTCGAGAAATCACTGGAATTCTGGGTTCAAATCGCAAGTCAGGCAATCATAACCAGTTCTAAACTTACCTTATCCAAAAAAAATTATGCGAGTTGTCTGGGATTGGAATTTGAGCCCATTGTGGTTGCAGACTTCCATCCTATCAAGCTTACGAACCGTGATGCAGTAGAAATTCGGCCTACTTTAATGCTAGTATGGGCTAAGTACATTAATAACAACACGGATAATGGTGTAGGTAAACTTCTGTAAATTTTGTTGTTACATAGAATCAAATTTTAGCTTTTTTTTATTAAAACAACTCTAAATTTGATTCTAACATTAAGTGCTATATTAAATTGCGACAGTGCTACAAGCACTTGAATAATTTAAAAATAGAGAAATGTTAAAATTAATACAAAGATATCCGTTAAAACATTCATAAAGGAACTTAATTCATTAAACTACCTTTTCAGAATACGAAACATCGTTTGAGAATAATAAAACTTATAAGTGATTTTAGTCTAGTTTTGAATGAATTTCGTGATTACAAAACCGGCACTAATATTTCAACAAATAAATAACAGGATTTCTGAGTCAATCTCATCATAATTCACGCGTGAGCACAACCCACACAAGGGAGTGTGAGCGCATTTAATAAACGCACCGTATTTTGTACAATAATAATTTTTGCCATACCGCCGCCACGACGCGTCGCACTGAAATGTTTCATACTGGGCTTAATTAAATTACGCCTTGCGACCTACCGCTCGATGTATTTCTGGCTCTGATATTTTAAAATCTGAAAGCCAATTTTCGTTATTAATTTTATACAAAACATCATTTTGATCTAGTCACTCGGCCGTCGCAGAATGACGCGTCCGACATCTAAGATGTAGAACTACCGAAGCACACGCCGTTAAACGCGTGGATTAGCCCCTCCATCATTCGACGAAAATTTGGAATCGCTAGGTCGGCAACGCGTACTTAGCGATACGTGAGTCTAATGTGTATCTTCACAACTAGTCGCCCCATAAAATATATAGGCTCCAACGTGTCCAGATCGGGTGCGTACCTCACATACGGCCCAATGTAATTCCCGCATTATAGCTACAAATATACTGTGAAACAAATAAAAAGAGAAAAAAAGACGTACGTCGGTCGGTGTTTTCCTAAATTCAGCTTTATGGGAAGAAAAAATATGAAACCTAGTGAGACGCACCGGCTTCACACGGGCAGCAGAGCATATGCACCAAAAAAAAACCAAAAACAAACAAGTAAATAGCTGGGTATGAAATGTGAGGCCGTGGGTTCGATTCCAACGACGAAACAAATGTTTGTGTGACAGACAGATGTTTGTTTCTGACTGTAGTCCCTCATAGTTCTTGATACCCACGATACAGGTTGCACCTAGTCAAGACTATATGTGACCGTTGTATTTTTATTATTATTCTTTATTAGGAGAGGCTGAAAACCAGCGCTGCCCGGAACTACTGTCCCGGTCAACACAAGCTGAGCCACCTCCTTTGTCGTATTATTATTATTATAGGCTACTTTGTTATTGTAAATGTAACAATAAGGCAATAGACTGATTTATTATTTATAATTGTATTCAGTAGAGATTAAGTATTGACAAAAAACAATGGGACCACTGTTACCCACGTCCTAACACCATTTGACTGTTTGTACCAGACTAGACTTCGTTTACAAAAATCTTTTTTGTTGATGGGTTGACACATATTTGTATCAGAATTGATAGCTGTCATTTTATACGAGGTGAATATGCCACGGTCACTTATTCCAGGGGGAATATCCCACACAGCCGCCACTATACTCCTGTAAGCAAGGATCGTCAACGACACACATTTCGATACCAAGCAGCCTCCGTGGCGTAGTTGGCGAGTAGCCGGCTGTGAAACGCGAGGCCATGGGTTCGATTCCCACACCGGGACAAATGTTTGTGTGACAAACAGATATTTGTGTCCAGGGTCTGGGTGTTGTTAGACCTAAAGTCTCTCGTAGTCCCTGATACCCACAACACAAGACTCGTATCTTAGTGTGGGATCGGGGCTATGTGTGTGAATGTTGGATGTTATTTAAAAAAAAAGCAGTTAAGTTCGGCGAGTATGTGGGAATGCATTAAACGCTAATTGCAGTGCACTACGCTAGGCGCTTAAATAATACCACACACTCGTTGTTTTTGTCGGTGCTACGCACACATCAAGTGTGGACCGCATATATGCGTATGTAGCGACAAAGGTAGCGTGTTACAAGCCGCAAGGATAGCTAAAATCCATTATTATTTGGGTGACGGTCGAATTGTAAATCGGCAATGAAATTCATTTAATAGAATATTGAAGTTGGAAATATATTGATTCGAGTGGCGTTCCGTAGTGAGCTGATGTTTTTTTTAGTGCCTCGATAGGCAGACGAGCCGACGGGCTACCTGATGGTAAGTAGCCACCGCCGCCCATAGACTTCTGCAATGCCAGGGCACAGCAAAGCCGCTGCCTACCATTGAACCGAACCGATTTGCTGTATATTCACCTTCTCAAGATCGGTACAATAGGCAAGTTGACAGTTTTTGGGTTTTTTGTATAGTGGTAGTTTAGGGATCAGAAAATGATATATGGCCACTTTTTATCGCGGAAAAATGCACGCATCCTATGGGATACCAAAATATAGAAAGGTATAATAGCTTAAGATGCCTCCATGGATTGTATACCTTTCCTTCCAAAAATAACTTCCACGCGGGCGGAGCCGCGAGCAACATCTTGTCATTAATAAACATAAAACATAAGTGTTCAAGATTTAATTTGCATTTTCATAAATCAATTTTATGTTTCCCACCAAAGCGCTACCGACTGTCATTGCGTCTCGTGTGACGTGACTATCCGCAAAACTAATAGACGTTTGGCTCAGCGTTTAATAGATGTTTCGAACGGTGACGTCATGCATGTCTGATTTGTGTTTCATGTCACGTGACAAAATGCTTTATTTTAACATATTTGTTTCTTGAAACTATTATTTCGGCGAAAAGTGGGTGTACTGGTTACACCTCTGCCTACCCCTTCGGGGATTACAGGCGTGAGTGTATATGTATGTATGTATGAAACTATTAAATAATCACATATAAATTAACGAATTGGTTTAATTTTCTATATTTTTAGACTATAATCTATTATAAAAAACAAAATTCTATCAGGTTTTCACTTACTGTCAACTACCGTATTCTAGCAAGGGTTGAGAGATTATATTCTTCAACGGTCGATATTATTTTGAACGGAGCTGTATTTACTATGAGAGGCAGTAAGCTCTCTTCCCGGGCCATGATAAAGAATGAACGTTCAAGGCGATCCTAAACTTTGTTTGTACGAAGTAACTTAACAATAAAAATGTATTTTGAACATTTTCGAACTGATATTAATAAGAAAGTTTTATTTCAAGTGAAACTCATAACGCTCGGACAAACTTAATAAAAGCATAATAAAAAGCGGTCAAGTGTGAGTCGACTCGCGCATCGAGGGTTCCGTTTTACCAAAGTAGAGCAATCCTGACTCACACAAGCCGGTTTTTTAATTAGTTGTGTTAGTTTGCGTATTTGTTTGAGTTATTACTTTACGTTGTTTTACGGTTCAAGCTGTAGCTGTGGAGTTAATAGTTTACGTTACTATAGAAACAAAAATGTGATAAAAATATATCTTTTGTATGATGAGTTTTAAGTTTGTAACTTTTTTATTTATTGTTGCAATTTGCTTCATAACATCAAGCCGAAATTTCAACAGACCAACTTTTACGGATTAAATTGTGAGACAAACAGACAAAACATACCTTGGGTTTGTAATAAGGTTGGCATTGCTTGGCTACGAAACCCTAAAAAAGGAAACTGAAATTAATAAATTTTTGGATAAAAGTTTACTGTAAATGCATAAATACACCCAAAAGTCACACATATAGTTCTGACCCCACACTAGGTAAAACTTGGGACTACGGTCCCACAACAGACCCGGAACAAATATCTGTCTGTTACACAAACATTTGCGACGGTGGGGGAAACGAACCCACGGCCTCTTGGAGGCTGTCATATAAATAAACCCATACTTGTTATTTTATTCTACATTGTTTATAGAAGCGAATCTGTTGGTCCTATAATTCGATGGTCGCTAGGTAAACTATCGAAATTGAAGAAATTACATTTTCGTTTTATTGCACTAATGGCAAGTAGAGATAAAGATTTATTATTCTATATAATAATATTGTACCAATTTTTATACCTTCAAATGTTTTTCAATTGAACAGAATTGATAGTGCATAAAGTAAACGTATTAAAACATCGAAAGTGGCAACTTCAATGTTGCTAAAAAAAATCATTTTTTTTCAATTTCGATAGTTTACATGGGGACTATCGAATTATTACAAAAGTATTACTGATATATACGGCCATTGACTTATATTCTATAGACACGAACCGTCGAAGAAGAAATATGTTCCAAAAACCTTGTCCGCCCACTAATGCCATCTATCATTTTACTAAGAACTATTTGGAAATAAAACTCCCGTCACTGTCTCTCGAACGGCACTTTGCGCGCGCTAAAACGGGACCAACTATATAATGTATTTTATTGTGAAAACGCCATCTATTCATTTTACTAAGAACTATCCCGCATGCAAAATTGAAATTAATAAATATTTATTGATATTACGTTCTAAACGTTATGAAATTATGTTATTTACCTTATATATTATTAACAGTTTCACTGTAAATCAATTTAAAGCAGATTTGTTCGGGAATGTCGCTACAAATAACTCAAATTATACTGGTGTGCATTCGTTGGTGGCATGAAGCATACTGACGTCGGTGAGGAGTATACACCTCAACTCAGTGGAACATAATGTATGTTCTGGTCGCCGCATCTAGTACGTTGTACATATAGATCGCTGTATACGGCCTATTTCTACCAAATTACAGTAAAGAAATATCGTGTAACTCACTGGCCCAATGCGGATTAGTAAACTTCATATCCTCTAGAAATTCTTATGGGAAACTAGGTAGTATTTTAATCACCAACAAAGTTATATTACATACTTAAATTGAATAGTCACGGGCTTCTATCCCAGGCCCTTCAGCCCACCAAGTTAGGCTCAGCATTCCGTTCCGACTAGGCTGTAGCTATTTTTAACCGACTTCAAGAAAAGGAGGAGGTTCTTAATTCGTCGGAATCTTTTTTTTTCACATGAGCTTATGCCTGTATGCCCGAAAAAGTACTGTTTGTTCTTGGTGCCAATAGTACACATATAGGTACATACATATAACATGACAAATGGCGGATGTATCATTCGAAAATTCCGATTTCGAGCAACTCATGTGTGAATATTTCAATCGAAAAACTAGGCTCGCCCCTCATATCACATTATGGGACCGAAATAATTTGGCGAAAAGTGGGTGTACTAGTTATGTTAGTTCGAGGTTTACAGGCGTGAGTTTATATGTATGTATATATATGCTGAATACTGTCGACCATCGAACAAAGCCATATTTTTCACTATAAAGATACAGAAAAAGTAAGAAAGTAAGAAGGTCGAAGTAAAAAGAATGAAGTGTGAAGGACGAAGTAAGAAGAATACATTTCCTACATCTGTATATATAAAAGAAGATGCTGACTGACTGACTGACTGATCGATCAACGCACAGCCAAAACGGCTGGGGTTAGAGACTTGAAATTTTGACAGTAGGTACCTTTTATGACGTAGGCATCCACTAAGGAAGGGTTTTTGGAAATACCACCCCTAAGGGGGTAAAATAGGGGATGAAAGTTTGTATGAAAATCCGTCATTTTTGAAGTTAAATTCATGAAAATTAGTATTTGGCATTTTAGTTAAAAATAAAAAATATATGTTTCAGGATTTTTGGAAATTCCGCCCCTAAGGGGGTAAAATAGGGAATGAAAGTTTGTATGAAAATCCGCCATTTTTAAGTTAAACGCATGAATATTGGTATTTTGTATTGTATACTTTTTTTCCCAAACATGACCTCCACGCGGGCGGAGCCGCGAGCAACAGCTAGTACTTATATAACACTCACACATATACTACAATAAAGAAAGAGAATATCATTAATAAATGTTAATGTTAATAACTGTTTGTTCCAATTTCTATTAAAACAAGCCGACATCGTAAATGCGACATATAACGCCCTACAGCAAGCAGCACTCGTATCTGTAAGATATCTTCCTTTTCCTTTTTTTATCCTGACACGCCAAAATGACCACGCTGCACCTGTTGGTGAGGACTGTGCCGTTCGCTGTCGCGTTTCGTATGGTAAGTGAGCTATCCGAAGGCCCAGATTCCCTCTTCCCTTCCCTAATCCCTATTCCTGTCCTTTAAGGCCGACAAGCCTTTCCTGTCCTTTAAGGCCGAAAGTATCAC
Organism: Laothoe populi; assembly: GCA_905220505.1. Classification (NCBI taxonomy): domain Eukaryota; kingdom Metazoa; phylum Arthropoda; class Insecta; order Lepidoptera; family Sphingidae; genus Laothoe; species Laothoe populi. The sequence continues at coordinate 4,098,321 of HG992151.1, forward strand.
GTATGCGCATACGTGATACTTTCGATATTGTGGATGTTCATGGGCGGTAGAGATCACTTAACATCAGGTGACCCACTGGCTCGTTTGTCGGACTATGATATAAAAAAAAAACTATTTTTCGCTACTTGACATAATCGTGCCGGCTCGGTGAGTAGCTTCTTCACACTACGCTTAAAAGACCCAGGATCATAAAAGAGGGCACAATTATTATAACAAAATTCTTTATTTCTTAATATTTGTCCTAAAGTGACTCCCTGATTATTTCTTAATAGCTTACCGACGGAATTTTGTTCTTATTTCCAGAGATTAATTCTTCCATCGACCGCAACATAAACATACGGTATTATGAAAGTTAAAAAGCCATTAACTTAGCATAATAGTCCTTTTTGATGGCCGTAAGCTGAATGTATGAGAAATTTCCTTGAGGGATGGCTTTATGAATCTGTACTTGAGGTATCGCCTTCGAGGCTGACCTATTTCCTAGGTAATTGAAGAACTCACACTAAGAATTTGATAAACTCTTTATCAAACCGTAATCGTTACTGACTCAATCCTTAGTGTCATACTATGAGAAGAATGAGTGAAGAAACCAAATATAGTCAATAACAAAATCAAATCGTTTATTGATCACGTAGAATTTGCTAGTGGTAGGTTGTTTATATCCGCCCGGATAGCGACCACCGTACACTGGGTGTAAAACGCGCTATAGTGGCACACGCAAGTGCGTCGCGTTCCGGGATCAGCCAGTGTACATCCGGATTTTGTCGGGGCCTAGAGTTGGGGTACGATGTTTAGCCGTTTACGGCGTTCTTAGTACTCTGACACTAGACCCTCGACCGCTTCTTCACCTTTTTGCCCATGGCGTAGTGTGAAAAAGCAGATCGGCATGATTGTGATCGTCCATTGTGATCGTTCACAATGGAGTTCGCTAACATCCGCGGACTCCATTCTAATCTTAATGCCGTCCACCACCATCTTGAGACGGCCCGGCCTGCTCTGCTCTTCTTGACGGAGACGCAGATTTGTAGTCCGACCGATACTTCATACTTGCTTTACCCCGGCTACTCGCTTGAAGAAAGCTTCAGGCCGAGGGCCGGGGTATGCCTGTATGTTCGGTCGGACGTCTGCTGTCGCCGTCTGCGCTGCATGGAGGACCCCTCCTTCTCCACTCTGTGGGTGCACGTCGACCTCGGCTCCCAGAGTCGGGTTTACGTGTGCCTTTACAGGTCACACGACGGGGACGTAGAGACAACTCGGGTATTTAATTATATTAGCCAGGCGACGGACGACGCGCAGGAGCAGTTTCTAACAGCGGAATTGGTAGTTCTGGGGGACTTTAACGCACACCACGAGTTGTGGTTGGGCTCCTCCAGAACTGACCATGCCGGCAGGACTGCTCATGTATTCGCTTTGACCAATGGCTTGACACAGCTGGTGGACCAGCCTACCAGGATCCCAGATGTGGCAAGTCATGCGCCCTCTCTGCTGGACCTACTGCTGACGAGTCATCCGACCGGGTATAAAGTGACGGTTGCTGCTCCCCTGGGTACCTCCGATCACTGCCTGGTTGGGACGTCGGTTCCTTGCGCTTTGCCTCCACGTCCCGTGAAGGTCAAGCGCAGGGTCTGGCACTACTCGTCGGCAGATTGGGATGGTATGCGGGATTACTTCGCATCCATCCTTTGGCGGCAGCGCTGCTTTGATGGAAAGGATCCTTCAGCGAGTGCCGACGCCATTGCTTGCGAGATCAGAATAGGAATGGAATATTACATTCCTTCCTCTGAGATCGCAGGCAAGGGCCGAGACGCTCCTGGTTCAATCGTGCATGCGCCGATGCTGTTGGCAAGAAACAGGCGGCGTATCGTGCTTGGGTCGGGGGTCGCGCTACGAAGGATCCCAACCTCAAGTCACTCAAAGCAGCCTACAACCGTGCTGCCAAGGTCTGCAAGAGGGCGTATGTTAAAGCGGATGCCCAGCGCGTCTCCAAGATTGGATGTGCTTTGGCCGATAATCCAACAAGCAGTCGTGCTTATTGGAGCTTGGCTAAAGCCGTCCAATCTAATTTCTTTCGCCCTTCGCTGCCACCGCTGAGATATCGCAATGGAACACTAGCCCACAGCTCGCAGGAGAAGGCCGATTTATTGGCAGACCTCTTCGCTGCTAATTCGAGACTCGAGGACTGCAATGCTCATTTACCAACTACGCTGCCCGGTTGCGGTCACACAATGCCTGATATCCGTATCAGGCATTGGTTGGCATCAGGCAAGGGTGATCGGTCAGACCCTTACAATTATCGCCCAATCGCCATAACCTCAGTGATGTGTAAAGTCATAGAGCGATTGATAAACAGCCAATTAGTATACTACCTAGAGGATCACTCGTTGATCAATGACCGCCAATACGGGTTCCGTCATAACCGATCAACAGGTGATCTTCTAGCGTTCGTATAACATCACTGGGGGGAGGCGATTGACAGGCATGGCGAGGATCTGGCTGTGAGTCTCGACATAGCCAAGGCGTTTGATAGGGTCTGGCATGGTGGCCTTCTCTCCTACCTAAGCTCCCAGCATACGGTCTGCCCGACAACCTGTGCAAGTGGATTTCCAGCTTTCTGCATGAGCGTAGAATGCGTGTCCTCGTTGATGGACACGCTTCGCAGCTCATGTCAGTAAATGCCGGAGTACCACAAGGTTCTGTGATTTCGCCCACCTTGTTTCTTGTGCATATCAATGATATGTTGTCGCTTGGCAACATTCATTGCTATGCAGACGACAGCACGGTTCATGGGCGTTATATCAGCAAGCCTCCTGGTTTCCGGGCGGATACTGAGAGGAGACGCGAGGATCTTGTCGTTGAGCTCAACCAGACCTTGGATCTCATATCATCATGGGGTACCAGGAATCGGGTTGAGTTTAATGCCAAGAAAACCCAGGTGTGCGCGTTCTCGTGCAAGAAGTCTCCGTTTTCTCCCATCCCCGTTCTTCAGGGTGTTCCACTCGCAATGTGGAATGACCTTAGTGTGCTAGGTATGGATATCCGCTGCGATCTTAATCCAAGGAGTCACATCGAGGGCGTAATATCCGCCACTTCACGCAAGGTCGGAATCCTGAACAGGGTGCGGCGGTTTTTCACGCCTGGTCAGCTCTACAGCTTATATAAAGCGCAGGTGCGGCCGGGAATGGAATACTACTCGCACCTCTGGGACGGTTCCGCAAGGTACCTTCTCGATGCCTTGAATGGGTTGCAGTGGCGGGCCATCCGCATTGTGAATGATGCAGACGTGAGTAACAGCCTGGAGCCGCTACAGATGCGTAGGGATATTTCCTCGCTTAGCGTGTTCTACCGTCTGTATCATGGCGAATGCTCTGAAGAATTGTTTGATCTTATCCCATCCTCTCTCTTCCATACCAGAACCACGCGTACTGGATTGCGGAGCCACAGCTTCGTGGTATCTACTACCCCGGCCCGAACCAAGAGGTTCGCAAACTCGTATTTTTGCCGCACCATCAAGCTATGGAACAGTTTGCCAGCTACCATGTTCCCTCCCTCCTATGATCCTGGGTCCTTTAGGCGTAATGTGAAGAAGCTAAATAGCAGGCCGGTATGATTGTGTTGAGTAGCGGGGGATAGATTGTCTCTCGCTACTCGATAGCCTGATTGGATGGCACTGCGCTTACCATCAGGTGAAGTGTGATTTTGCCGTGCCAGGATAAAAAGCACGCACACACGTACACGCACACTCCTTTGATTTCGTTAATAAATAAATGAAAATTCGAATGTGTGCTTACTATTTGGTTCTGTTATTTAAATTCAAGGTAACAAAAAATAATTTATCATTAAACAGGGAAACCAAAATCATAATTATTAGCAAAATATGATAATCAAACTAAAAATTATTTATTATGCAAAATTTGCATACATAAGTATGCAAAATCACCTTTGCAAATTCTTGCAAAGGTCATCGATGTTAAAATTATTTGTTACTAGATATTGCCCGAGGCTCTGCTCGCGTGGAGGTTATTTTTGGAAGGAAGGTATAGAATCCAAGGAGGCATCTTAAGCTATTACACCTTGCTATATTTTGCTATCCCATAGGAAGCGTGCATTTTACCAGGATAAAAATTGGCCTATGTCATATTTTGATCCCTAAACTGTCACTATGTAAAAAATCATTTCGTTTCCTTGCTCTGTGAAACTAAACTATCCCACGGGAACTGTTCATTTTTATTGGATTTAAAGTAGCCGGTGTGCTATATCAGGCTATAATCTTTTTTTTTTTTTTTTAGTGCCTTGATAGGCAGACGAGCAGACGGGCCACCTGATGGTAAGTAGTCACCGCCGCTCCATCGATCCAAACATTCGTATTTATAATATTAGTGATGATGATGTGATGTCCTCCACGGCGTATCCATCGACGGCGAACTTTGCACTTTATAATACCTGTTAGTAGGATTAGGATCAAACATGATTATAAATAAGAATCGATTTGAGCGCACATTTATTTCGACATCCTTGTGTGACTAACAATGTTGAAAGATGTCGAAGAGTGCGTTTATAGATACCACAGCTAAAACTGATGAAGAACGTTTGGAGAAGCTGGTCGCTCCACAAGCCGCACCCAGAAGCTATAAGGTCATCTACAAACAGCTTATTTTTATCACGTATATCTTTGTGGCCGCTAGTTACGGATTGTGGTTCTGTCTGCTATCAGCATCATGGTCTACATTATTGTATTGTAAGTGTTTTTGGTCACCTCACACACACGATCTCAATCAACCATGTAACCATAAGATTTAGATTTATAAAATTGTCAATAAATTAAACCCCCCAATGCCTAGTTATTATTTATTAAATTGTAATGATAAACTATTTTAGGGTTTTACATCAGATTAAAAACGGAACGTTTCTAATATCACTCTGCTATCTGTCTCCCATTTAATTAGGCGAACTGACCACGAACGTGTAGCTTGATTAAATGATCAAATTAGAAAATGGCAAATTAGAAATTAAAAATAGTACCACCTAGTGCTGCCTGTTATGTGATTAGAGAATTTGCTTTCAGTTAACTAAAATATTAAACGAGAATCCAAAATTGACTCGATTATTTATCTGTAAAGGACATTGTCCAAAGTCGCCTATGAATCAACAGAGATTTAAGTTATACCATAATGTTTGGCTTATTTTATGCCCTTTATTCCAAACACTAGAATTTAACGGTAACTTAATATTCAAAAGATAAAAAATAAATAGGCATTTTATTGATTTCACGATGTTACTTGGATCCCCAAAAAATAATCAAATTCTACTTTCAGCGCTTGATCTATAAATCGTCCGTAATGCTAGAAAAAAAGGTTAAGGCGCTTAATTCGCTGAAGGTAAACGGAAATAGCGCAAACATTTGTATGATTTAACCCGCTGTGTCAGTTGTCATGTTCGTCAGAGTAATAAGTAAATAGTGAACAAAACAATTATTCTTTCGGATTCCCTAAGTTGTTTAAAGGACTTACTAAAATCTAATTTCCGTTCTCGCCAGAATTTCTTACCTATGTTGCAAATTAAGGAATTGCTATACAAATGTCAGGTGTTGGGCATTGAAGTAGCTTTAGCTTGGATTCCTAGTCACTCTGGTATTGTAGGTAACGAGAGTGCCGATTCAATTGCTAGAGCGGCTATCCAGTGTGGCATTGATTCCCATAGTGCCTGTTTCCCTCAGGATCTGCGTTGTCAAGCCAAAGATTTGTTGACAAAAAAATGGGATTCCTTTTGGCAAAGATCTCGTCAAATAAAAGGAAAATATTTTGGTTCAATTCAACCTTCAATTCCTCCTAAGTGCTGGTTCAATAATAGGGATTTGTGTGACAAAGTTAGCACATCTGTGATCATTCGAATGCGGTTTGGCTTTGTATGCACACCTGTATTCTTAAAAAAAATTCGAGTGAGAGATCATTCACATTGTGAGTGTGGTCTGGATGAGGGCACTTTAGAGCATATATTTTTTTCCTGTCCTAGGCTCTTGATTCCCCTCTACGACCTTCTTCCTTCTGATATACCCCGACCAATAAACATCCCGTTTTTATTAACTCTAGTCCACTCTCCCATGATTAAAGTTCTGTATAAGTTTATTAGGATCAATAATATTCGATTATAATTTTTGTTATTCGTCTCAACTTATTTTCCGCGTTTCTGTTCTACTTTATGTATACTTATGTTTTTTTTTTATTTTCGAGTTGTTATAATTTTATGTCTACTTAACTGTTTAGCTGTTTAGTATTATTCAGTATCTTCAAGCACATGAGATTTCATCTCTACAAACACCGGTTAATGGTTAGATAATTTAATTTTTCTTAAATAAAACACCGTGTCTTTTCCTACCTTGACATTGGCAAAATCATCGTAAACGATGGAGCCATTAATTAAAAAAAAAGTAAATAGTGTTCTGTATTCATGTTTATTGTTGTTCAGTGGATCGTTTTTGTTGTGTTTTGAGTGTGTTTATCTCTTAAAACTATGTAGGTAAATAACAGTTATAATGTAGGTAGTTGCCTACATATAATGCTAATCTAACATACTTTGATAAGGCAGGTAAAACCGTAAAAAAATGTTTGCTTCTTACTTCGTGAAATCATTGTCATTGATATAATTATGATATACCTATTATTTTTGCTTATTAGTAGGTAATTATTCAATAGTTATAACCTAAATCTATACTTATATATAAAGCTGAAGAGTTTGTTTATTTGAACGCGCTAATCTCAGGAACTACTGGTTCGAATTGAAAAATTATTTTAGTGTTGGATAGCCCATTTATCGAGAAGCGCTATAGGCTATATAACATCACGCTATGACTAATAGGAGCGGAGCAGCAACGAAAAATGTTGCAAAGAAGGGGAAAATTGATTCAGAGCTTCCGTTGCGTACGCTGCGTTAACGGTTAAAGTTACATAACAATCATGTATTACGGTATTATTCCTCGTAAAAAGTTTAAAAAAACCGCGATAGCATATGTCTATCTTTTTCGGTTGGCTCACTATAACCTTTTAATGGTTATCGAATTTGTTCTGAAACAACGCATTATTTATAAACGTGGTATTAATCCTTATCCAAATAAATACTTTATTCATCACAAGTTTTTAATTTTGAACAAAGTTGCCCTTACGTCATTTGATTTCAATGAATATATATATTTTTTTTTCGAATATTTCAGTTTCCATGGTTCTTCTAGCATCGAACTTGGGTATCACAGCTGGAGCGCATCGCCTTTGGTCACACAAAAGCTACAAAGCGAAACTGCCTCTGCAGATTATATTGATCATCTTCAACTCAATAGCATCACAATTTTCTGCTATCAAATGGGTAAGGGATCATCGTATGCACCATAAGTACAGTGACACTGATGCAGACCCCTACAACGCAACTAGAGGATTATTTTATTCGCATGTTGGATGGTTACTGGTCAAAAAGCATACAGACTTTAAGAAACGGCTCAAGATTTTGGATTTGTCGGATTTGTACAGTAATCCTGTACTCAGATTCCAGTACAAGTCAGTATATTCACCCTAATTTCCTTCAGTGCTTAGATATAATCAGGTTTATTGCTACGAATGGCATTCATAAGCGTGGTAAATATTTGATTACAGAATAATATTTTCGAATAAGTATTTGAATTTAAAAAGCAGAATATTTGTAAGAAACTATAATCAAATTAGCCGCACAGATAGGAGTCAGTTACGTAATATAAAAAAATAGAAATAAGTAGGTACAAGTAAATATTTATTACAATTAAATATTTTAATTTACAAAATTTGTCTTACACAACAATAGATAGTGTAATCCTAGATTAACAATACAACAAATTAGTTGATTATATTGTAAAGAGTTGTATTGTTAGTTTTCACTTATTTTTGGGCCAAACCTATAATTTTCACACAAGGTGGATTCGTATCCGCCCGGATAGCGACCACCGTCCACAGGGGGACAGGGTACACCTTCTTGCTCCGTGGCGTAGTGTGAAGCAGGCCGGCATGATTGTGTTGAGTACCGAGGAAAACATTGTTTCTCGCTACTTGATACTCTAAATGAACGGCACTGCGCTTCCCATCAGGTGCAGTGTGCTAACTTTCCGTGCCAGAATAATAAAAAAAAACATTTATTTATCTACTTTAAACATAAGCTTTAAAATTGTTTTTAAAGAATTGATGAAAAAATTATGGAAGTTATGGCTTACCGACAAAAAACACCTTTGAGAAATAGTATAAAGAGATTCTGGCTCTTAGATTGGAATACTTATTTTTAAGTTGTAAGTTGAATACTTATAATAAAAAATAAAATTAATTAATTTATTTATCATTATAAATTTTATTATAAAATCCCAGGTACACTGGACCGGTGCTGGTGACATTTGGCTTTATCCTACCATCAATAATACCCGTGTACTTCTGGAACGAGAGCTTCCGCATCGCATGGCACCTCAACATACTCAGATACAGCATCACCCTAAACTCCGCCAGCCTGGTCAATAGCTTTGCACATTCCTAGGGCTACAGACCTTACGACAAACATATCGCTCCTCGTCAGAATCCAGTAGTATCCGCGATCGCCCTTGGAGAAGGTTTCCACAACTATCATCATGTGTTTCCTACAGATTACAGAACTGCTGAGTTGGGTAACAGTAAGCTGAATATAACGGCAATGTTTATAGATTTTTTCGCGTGGATCGGCTGGGCGTACGACTTGAAGACAGCCTCTGATGAAGTGGTTGCCGCGCGATGCTCCAGGACCGGCGATGGTACTGACTGCTGGGGGAATAAGATCATCAAAAGCAGAATGAATCGAAATGTAGCACTATAGATAATGTACGCCTATGGCCTTTTAGTAAAGTTCACAAATTATTTCAGCACATTATATGTTTTGTATTATATTAAAAGCAGTGATAGTCTACTTGGGCGTGGTAAAGACTAACAAGACGAGTCATAGGTTCGAAAGTTACGTGTGTATTAATTATCGCTAGCATTAACGGTGAAGGAAAACATCGTGAGGCAAGCTGCATACCTAAGAATTCAAAGATATGTGAGGTTTACCAGCCCTGCCTGTCGTACGAGGCGACTAATAGGGGCCATCGGGGGTCGCGGGCGCGCAGCGGAGGGCTGTCAGCCCGTATCGATGCACTCCCAATTCGGAGCATCGTGCGACCCCGAGATGGACGGCAGCGCGTGTGGTAAGGCCTCGTTCGCTGTCGTTGTTCGGTGCGCGGGGGCTCCTTAGCCCTCCATGGAGATGGGCTGCTACGCAGCACCGCGCAGGGGCGATTCCGGCTGCAATTCTAGCACTCCTTAGAATACCCCGGGATCGCTCCGCAAGCGCCGAAGAAGGCCACCGCGGGGTTTTAGCTGGTAGTGTCGGGTGGGGTGTACATAGGGGTTAGGGACTCGGCCCAGCGGCAGCACGGATAGCCATCATCCGTGCGAGGGGGATGCTGGGTCGTAAGACCGGCTAGTCCAGCATACCCGTTTTATTCTTAATCCGCTTCCCTCCGGAGCGGGCGGCAGTAATAAAACGCTTTCCCCGCGACAAAAAAAAAAAAAAAAAGGTTTACCAGCCCGCACTAGGTGGTGGACTAAGGCCTAACCCCTCTCGTTAGTAGAGGAGCCCGTGTACTTGTTAACACAAGTTAACAACCTGTATTCCTAAAACTTGTTCCAGTTTTGTTTGTTTTAAAAACACAAAATCTTCATTAAAGTTGTGACAGAAAATAAATTGTACGTAAATTTTCCTTTAAAACGTTATATTGTTATTTTTAAGTCGTTCCATAAAGTTTCTCAAAATACTTTTATTTTAAACAATATTTTTTCTTAGTTGTTTGATATTATACCTCCTCGACAGTGTTTAAACCCATTTGACACCTTCCCGGGTGGGTAACAAAATCACATTTTAAACCAACATCCATCGCGACGCCTGCTAAGCGACAAATATTTGAGTCATATCAATTAGCTTTCAGAACTCTAGTAGACAGATACTTCAGCGGAAATAGTTGCGTGTAATTTTTAAACATCTTCCAGTTATATTTCACCTACCTACCTGCAACATTCGTTTACTAGAGCGCTTTTACGAAGATTTGAATTAAAAAGATGTTATCAAAATAAAGCTTGTCATAAGAAATAGTCAAGATGAAATGGAAATATGTAACATATCTCCTTCACGCTCAAGCACTGTAATGGCGATGACGTCAGTACCATATAACAAAACCCTCACTTGCTATTTGAAATTTACCCTTCGCTCTTAATGCTTGCATGCGATATTAACGGTGCCTCATCTATTTTTGATCACAATAGTGCCTAATTATTTTCCACTTAAGATTTTGGATTTCTTAACAATAATAGTATGTGATATATATATATATATATATATATATATATATATATATATATATATATGTCAAAAAAAGATAGACACATGCTATCGCAGACTTTTTTTAGAACTATTTAAGAGAATAATTCCGTCATACATAATTGTTACGTAACTTTAACCGTTCACGCAGCGCACGCAACAGAAGCTCTCAAAAGGAATACATATTCCCAGTTTTTGCAACATTTTTCATTGCTGCCCTGTTCCTATTGGTCATAGCGTGATGTTATATAGCCCATAGCGTTCCTCGATAAATGGTGTCCGTATGAACTGAGGAGCCACTCCTGATTTTTAAAGGAGTCTCATACCATTATTTAGTAGCGAATCAGGTGATTTTGTAGGCGAAATTCTGGAATTTGTAGTAAAATATATCAAAAGTTATAGCAATGTAAAAGTGGCTCCTCAAACTAAATGTTTAGACTGAGGAGCCACCTTGTATCTCGAAAAGTAGTAGACGTACATTTATGAAATTTTTGTATGATTTAGTAGTCATTGTGTATAGTATCTACTAAAAATATGGGTCCACTACAATTACTATAGGCATTGGTATGGCTCCGCAATTGCTAAATATATAAAAACACGAGTTTCTGTGAAAGTGATCGGTCAATCGGCATATTTGACTTAATGATAATTTAGTAGTAAGTGTGTTATAATTTGTAGCATAGGAATTAAATATAAACACTGAGCGAATTTGGGAAACCAACGTATTTTATTTGGCTCCTCAATCCAGACGTTTTGCAAATAAATAATTGACTGTACGTACCTCAGATCACAACGGATTCGTAAGCTAGATACACCAATATTTAGTAGAAATTTCTACTAAATAAGTACATACATTTCAGCGCTCTACATATTCGGAAACGGAGACAGTAAATACTTTCATCATTTTTTGTAAAATTCACCATTAAGGGTGACCATGTTACCTATGAGTTAAACCAGGATAACTAGTAGTTGAATATTATATGATTATTTGCGTTAACGAAATGAAACCGTTTCCTACAAATGGTCAACTAGTTGAAAGACCAGTTGACGTTTTTAACTGGTTTGCAGAAACGTTCACAGATCTATACGTTAATTTCCTATTTTTTTAGCGTCTGTAGTTGATTCAACGACGTTGAATGAAAGAGGTTGATAAATTCAACTATACTCTGACTAGCTGTTGCTCGCGGCTCCGCCCGCGTGGATGTCATGTTTGAGACAAAAAGTATACACTACAAAATACAAATTTTCATGCATTTAACTTCAAAAATGAAGGATTTTCATACAAACTTTCTTACCCTATTTAACCCCCTTAGGGGTGGAATTTCCAAAAACCCTGAAATATGTGTTTTTAATTTTTAACTGTAAGGCCAAATACCAAATTTCATGCGTTTAACTGCAAAAATTACGGATTTTCATACCAACTTTCTTCCCCTATTTTACCCCCTTCGGGGTGGAATTTCCAAAAATCCTGAAATATGTATTTTATATTTTTGACTAAAAGGCCAAATACTAATTTTCATAAACTTAACTTCAAAAATGACGGATTTTCATACAAACTATCATCCCCTATTTTACCCCCTTAGGGGTGTTATTTCCAAAAACCCTTCCTTAGTGGATGCCTAAAATGGATGTCATAAAAGGTACCTACTGTCAAAATTTCAAGTATCTAACCCCAGCCGTTTTGGCTGTGCGTTGATCGATCAGTCAGTCAGTCAGTCAGTTTCTTCTTTTATATATACAGATTTTTAATTAGGCAGACTAAAGTGACAGCTGCGATCGACCTTTTCTTTTTTGAATGTTGCGAACGTAGAGCATAATGCTGTAGTATGGCCGATTATGAAGGATTCATCGACCAGCCGTGACATGAACTTTCGATTTATTTTTACTCCTGTTGTTATTAAATGTTTTATAGGAAATCAGGTTATAGGAGAGAAATAAAATAAGAGATGTGAATTACTATCACTTGTATTTCAAGTATGGGAATGTAACAAGGAAAGGCTACGTCTGTAGTCTAGCACGACAAAATATGTATAATAAATAAAGGAATATAGACATTTTTAAATAATACACTCTTCTATATTCTATTGACATAAATCATCAAGACTGTGACCAGTACAATTACCACTAGATTAATTTTTGCATCTACACTGCTCAACAAAGTCTAGGGAACAAGGGAAAAATAGTGTTTATTTTAAATTCAATATTTTTTTGTCTTAGATGTTATACATCAATAGAAGCGTAATTTAATATTCATTTTAATTTTGCAATTTAATAAAGGGCTTGTTAGTGACAAAATAAAAATTTATTACAACTAACATAGTGCTGGAACCAAAAAAAAAACACACTCATCACCAGCCTTGCGGTGTGTGCACGTGCATTATTATGCATGAACATGAAAGTTTGGCCGAGTTGCTGTCGATGAGGGATGACCATAGAGTGCACAATCTCCTCACGGTATTTCTCCGCATTTAAATTGCCTCGTATCCAAACGAGATCTGTTCTTCCACCTAGGCGAATTCCGGCCCAAACCATTATTGTTCCGCCTTGATAAGGATGAACTACCTGAGGATTCTGGAGTCAACTCTGGCCACTAGGAACTCACCAAACACGCACTCTCCTGGAATCGAGATGAAATCCGAATCGAGACTCATTTGAAAACAGAACATGAGCCCACTGATTGTTGGTCCATCGCATATGTGTGTTAGCCCACAATAAACGATGACCTGGTGTATCTGGTCAATATATTAATACATGTACTCAAATCTGGTCGAGTACATAACATTACGTACATTAAACACCCAATAAGATTGTGACAAGAAGCATTATACTCACTATTTATATTTGAAGCTTCATAATCAAGTTTATTTTCTAAGGAAGTACTTATAGGGTTGCAATTGGACATACTAAACTTATCCAATATTGTGTTAATGTAAACACTTTAATATATTAAAATTATAAATAATTTAATGTGATTTTATCATAATATCTAGTTATTTTAATACTAATAAATAAATTTATTTCATTTAAATCATGCATTGTACTCATAAGATAACTTTTAAATGAATTCATTTTATGAATATATTAAAATAAAACATACTAAAACCAAATCATCTACATATAGCAGCACATAAATATTTTTACCAATATCAATATTATCTACACATATACACCGATCCACTAATAAGTTTTGAAACCTCTTTTCTTTCTATAAGAGACTGCTCAAATATCTCGAACCAATATCTAGCTGTTTTATAAGGCTTTATTTAATTTACAGACATAATTATTTTTATGAACAACACCTTCGGGAACTCTTATATAAATTTCTTCTTTTAGTACACAAAATAAAAGCAGTTTTAAAATCCATGTGAAGCGTTTGTATTACATCACTGAGGCGAGGCGATTGACAGGCATGGCGAGGCTCTGGCTGTGAGTCTCGACATACCCAAGGCGTTTGATAGGGTCTGGCATCGTGGCCTTCTCTCCAAGCTAAGCGAATACGGTCTGCCCGACAACATGCGCAAGTGGATTTCCAGGTTTCTCCATGAGCGAAGTATACGTGTCCTCGTTGATGGACACGTATACTATGTTTTCGTAGCTCATGTCAGTAAATGCTGGAGTACCACAAGGCTCTATGCATTTGCGGTTCATGAGCGTTATTGCTGCAAGTCTCCTGGTTGCCGGATGGATACTGAGAGTAGATGCGAGGATCTTGTCATTGAGCTCAACATGACCTTGGATCTCATTTTAACATGGGGTATCAGAAATTGCGTTTGGTTTAAAGTCAACAAAACTCAGGTGTGCTAGTTCTCCTGCAACAAATCCCCGTTTTCAACCAATACCAGCACCGACCAACCAATACTCATTCATTCTTTAAATTATGCCGAAATTAACTACTTAATTAAAACATAAAAAATACACATTATATACTATTTTCATGTTGTCGGTCTTATTCTTTTCAAAAATAATATTCAACTACTAGTTATCCTGGTTTAACTCATAGGTAACATGGTCACCCTTAATGGTGAATTTTACAAAAAATGATGAAAGTATTTACTGTCTCCGTTTCCGAATATGTAGAGCGCTGAAATGTATGTACTTATTTAGTAGAATTTTCTACTAAATATTGGTGTATCTAGCTTACGAATCCGTTGTGATCTGAGGTACGTACAGTCAATTATTTATTTGCAAAACGTCTGGATTGAGGAGCCAAATAAAATACGTTGGTTTCCCAAATTCGCTCAGTGTTTATATTTAATTCCTATGCTACAAATTATAACACACTTACTACTAAATTATCATTAAGTCAAATATGCCGATTGACCGATCACTTTCACAGAAACTCGTGTTTTTATATATTTAGCAATTGCGGAGCCATACCAATGCCTATAGTAATTGTAGTGGACCCATATTTTTAGTAGATACTATACACAATGACTACTAAATCATACAAAAATTTCATAAATGTACGTCTACTACTTTTCGAGATACAAGGTGGCTCCTCAGTCTAAACATTTAGTTTGAGGAGCCACTTTTACATTGCTATAACTTTTGATATATTTTACTACAAATTCCAGAATTTCGCCTACAAAATCACCTGATTCGCTACTAAATAATGGTATGAGACTCCTTTAAAAATCAGGAGTGGCTCCTCAGTTCATACGGACACGATAAATGAGCTATCCAAAACTAAAAGATTTTTTCAATGCTAATCAGTAGTTCCTGAGATTAGCGCGTTCAAATAAACAAACAAACAAGCTCTTCAGCTTTATAATATAAGTATAGATATACATGATCTGATTCCGCAAATGTATGCGATGTATACATGATATATGTATGTATCTCTCGCTACATGATACTCTATCTGGATGGCACTGCACTTACAATCAGGAGCAGTGTGATCACTTTGCCGTACCAGAGTAAAAAAACTACTTTGTGCACATTTGTGGCCCATATATGACGACGCTCTCGCCATATGGGCCACAAATTGCAAATCTAGGCAACAAGTGGGTAAAAGATGTAGATAACTTTCCAATCTAAAAACTCGAAAATAATCTGTGGCTGCCTGATCTTTTTAAAATATTTTTTTATGGTAGTATACGACTAATGATATTAAATATGTCTGTTTTTTTTGTTGCCTGGATAGGCTGACGAGCACACGGGCCACCTGATGGTAAGTAGTCACCGCCGCACATAGACTTCTGCAATGCCAGTGGACAGCAAAGTCGCTGCCTACTGTTAAAACCTTGACCATGACGATTGGAACACTGACTGCCTGGTAAAGCGGTAGAAGCGAAGGTTTTTCTGTCAGGAGGGTTAAAACTGTAGGTTAAGAAGCTACCGACCGTCTTATACAATTCTATTTTTAAAATCCTTCGCTGTTTAATTTTATTTAATATAAACAACCGGCCTGTCCTTTGGATCAAGAAGACTGAAACTGCCGAGTGCCTCGTCATCTTCCGTCCCTAACACTCCATTACCAATGTTTAATAATCATAAATCTAAAATAAACACGCTTAAATTATGAAACTTTATATATGTATGACAAATATTTGTCCCAAACTGACTCCGTGATTATTTATCAATAGCTTACCGATGGAATTTTGTTATTATTTCCAGTCATTAGTTCTTCCAACGACCGCAACATAAACTGGTATTATGAAAGTTAAAAAGCCATTAACTTAGCTTAGTAGTCCTTTTTGATTGCCGTAAGTTGAATGTATGAGCAATTTCCTTGAGGCATGGCTTTATGAATCTGTACTTGAGGTATCGCCTTCATGGCTGACCTATTTCCTGGGTAATGGAAGATCCCACAGTAAGAATCTGACGAACTCTTTATCACACCATGGTTGTTACTTACTCAATCCTTAGTGTCATACTATATGAAGAATGAGTGAAGGAACCAAATATAATCAAATAAATCAAAACCAATCGTTAATTGATCACGTAGACTTAAATAGCTCTTAAACTCAGCCAGTACTTAAGAAGACATGTTTCAAGAAGCATAATATCAATTTATATCTACATTTCTATAGATATCATCAGCAAAACTAGACATTACACTAAATCAGCTTATTTCATACATATTACCAATCAAAGAAATACAAAGTCCGATAGATATTATAAAATTAGGAACGGGTCTTAATCGCGCAATATTATAATGGTATAAATACCACAATTATTTCCCGACGTTTCGACCGAGTTGCACCGGCCGTGGTCACGGGCTGACGGTCTTGCGCGATTAAGACCCGTTTCTTATTTTATAATATGTAATCAAATCGCGAGAGTCTAAAAACATTTAAAGTCCGATAGCTTGTTGTAAAACGACAAGCAGCAGGTGCATACCTACATATTAAGATGTTGTATCTGTTATCCACAAAATAAAACCGATACTTAACATTTTAGACTTGACTGTACCAACAATGTGTCAGGTGAACCCACCCACCTGGCGGACGCTGAGCCTGTGGCCTTTTTGGTCATACCTCGGACACGGATGGCTAGGGTATATAAGTATGCCGGAAGACCCTTTTTATGTATTTTTTTATTTATTTTTTATTTTTACACCCAACAGTCACACACATAGTTCTGACTTCACACTAGATAAAACCTGTATCGTGCGTATACGCGCGACTACGGTCCCACAACACCCAGACCCGAAACAAATATGTCTGTCACACAAACATTTACTCGATGTGGGAATTGAACCCACAGCCTTTCGTTTCACAGCCGGCTATTCGCCTGCTACGCCACGGATGCTGTCATAGTCTTTAAGTTTTTCTTCATCATTTCAGTCTCCATTTTTGCTGAATGTGTTCTCTGTGCTGCCTTATGTATTACCTACTACTTACTGCCATCTCATCCAAAATGACCGGCCAAATAAATAAATTCTTTCTTTTCAATCTTCTATAACATTCTTTTGACTTTCCAACGCTTTACAATGTTACCTAGCAACGAAATCGAACAGTCGGTGTCTGGAAACATTTGCCATTGTTCCACTCCCACATTCCGGTTCCGCGAAATTAAATAAAATTAGCGACGTTCTTATACGGCGGAAAAAACAAATCACCTGCCGTGTTGTCGATTTCCTTACAGAAATTGCGAATGTTGACTGTGGTAAAAGATTCACGACCAATCAGTTTGTACGCGTTTTCATTCTAATTTCAGTTGTTAATAAGGCAATCTTTTTAAAATAAACTGGACCAATGCAAGGTCCAGGAAGACCATATATCTTTTCCTCCAGATCTGTCACGTAAACATTTTAGGGTTTTTTGTGTTTACGCGAATATTAGACACTGAATTAAAACTATTTTATCGAATTTTCTCACGGTTTATTTTACTTTTTACGACGACCGTCGTCCGCCCCGTGACCACGAAGCTGTCAAACCGTCGGGTTAATAAAGTAAAATAAAATCCGAAAATTAGTTTTATATTTAACCAACTTCAAAAAAAGGAGGAGGTTTTCAATTCGTCGGAATCTTTTTTTTTATGCATGTTCCCTGATTACTCGAAGAAGCCTGGACCGATTCGAGAAATATTTTTTTTGTTTAAAAGGGTATACTTCCCATTGGCACCAAATCAGGATCTGATGATGGGATCTCCGATAACCCTCAAATTTTATAGGGACGCATAATTTGTTTTTATTGAATTCGGTGTAATGTTTATGAATTAAAAAACTTTTAGTATTTAACTAAAGAAAAGGCAAAGTTTATAACATCAACAGTTCCGCTCGTATTTTTTAAAAAAATTTAAGACTATAGGTAACTATATTTTGATAAAGTGAGTTTATCTATTAACCTTGGGTCTCCTATTTTTAATTTGTTCTTTATTTAAAATAGTTTTTTGTCATATGGAAAATTCGCACAATAAACAATAAATAGTGGAAAAATGTGCTTATCACATTTGTGAATCTTTATTTGACACGCTGTAGTATGCAAAACACCTATGATAATTTGTAAAAACGCCATCCGATAAAATTAATTATAATTAGATGGAACAGTGGGAGGGTATATTTATTTCTACATCGTTGTGTGGCTAACAATCTTGAAAAGATGTCGAAGAGTGTGTTTATAGAAACCACAGCTAAAACTGATGAAGAACGTTTGGAGAAGCTGGTCGCTCCACAAGCCGCACCCAGAAGCTATGAGGTCATCTACAAAAATGTAATTTTCTTCATGTATATCTTCGTGGCCGCTAGTTACGGATTGTGGTTCTGTCTGCTATCAGCATCATGGTCTACATTATTGTATTGTAAGTGTTTAAATTTTTTTAGTAGATGTTGGCAAACCATTCGTTTTTCATCTCACAACTGATATTTACCGACCATTAAAGCCATTCATTTAGATTATAATAAATGAATTCCCTAAATGAGCATATTAAATTGTAATGATAAAATATTTTAGGGTGTTACATTACAAAGCTGGAGAGATGATCTCCGGTCTCCATAAATTGGCCTACAGGGAGTGCATGCACAGTCCGGTCCTTTGCCAAGTTGAGGCCTGAGAAGGTAGCTTGTTGAGTGACATTAATTCCCTGCGCTCCGTCTATGGGGTCTATTCCTCAGACCATGATTGGCTCTGCAAAAGCGCAGACTCCCGCGGAGGCTGCAGCTGCTTGCAAATAATTATGTATCCCGTAGCTTTCGTCATAAAGGGGATATCAGAATAACGCGGAGTTTAGTCGGAAGGACGGCCTAACCTTGTGAATCCGACGTACTTCCTACCTTGGATTGGATACCTTTACCTTGGATCTAAAAATAGATTCCCCGTGTATAAAAAAGCGGTTTACGGACGTTTGTATGATCACTCTGATATCTGGCTCCCATCCGATTAGGGGAGGTCCCCTAACCAAAATCTGTTTATTTACTCACGCTACACGTTCGTAATCACCTGATTGGACGTTAGGATGGAAAATTTAAAACAGTACTTCCCAGAGCTGCCTGTTATGCGATTAGAGACTTATTTCCAGTTTTTATTCTGGCACGGCAAAGTGACTACAGTGCATCTGATGGTAAGCACAGTGCCATCTACACAGTGTATCAAGCAGCGAGAGGCAACTATAAGCTCGCTACTTGACACAATCATGCCGGCCTGTTGAGTGGCTTCTTCACACTACGCCTAAAGGACCCAGGATCATAGGAAGGAGGGAACCCAGTTTGGTGGTGCAGAAAAGATACGAATTTGCGAACATCTTGGTGCGAGCCGGGGTTGTAGACATCACGAAGCTGTGCTTCCACAAGCCAGTATGCGTGGTTCTGGTGTTGAAGGGAGAGAATGTGATAAGACTAAACAATTCTTCGGAGCAGTCTCCATGATACAGGCGGTAAAACACGCTAAGCGAGGAAATATCCCTGCGCATCTGTAGCGGCTCCAGGCCGTTAGTCACGTCTGCATCATTCACCAAACTTAAACGAAAATCGAAAATTTCTTAAAGAAAATTATTAATCTATAAATTTTCATGAAAAATGAAATAGTAGCCACGGATATCTTTACATACGATTATGCTTTATTTTCGAATATTTCAGTTTCCATTGTTCTTCTAGCATCGAACTTGGGTATCACAGATATCAATATTAAACGAGAATCCAAAATTTCCTCGTCTATTTATCTGTAAATTTCATGTAAAATGGAACAGCAGTCACAGATTTCTTTTAAATAACTTCTTTCGGTTATTTTAGTTTTAATAGTTCTTCAAGCATCGAACTTGGGTATCACAGCTGGAGCGCATCGCCTTTGGTCACACAAGAGCTACAAAGCAAAACTACCTCTGCAGATTATATTGGTCATCTTCAACTCAATATCATCACAATTTTCTGCTATCAAATGGGTAAGGGATCATCGTATGCACCATAAGTACAGTGACACCGATGCAGACCCCTACAACGCAACTAGAGGATTATTTTATTCGCATATTGGATGGTTACTAGTCAAAAAGCATACAGACTTTAAGAAACGGCGCAAGTTTTTGGATTTGTCGGATTTATACAGTAATCCGTTACTCAGATTCCAGTACAAGTGAGTATATTCACCCTAATTTTCCTCAGTACTCGTGTACAATTAGGTTTACTCATACAAATAACAAAGGCTTAGTTAATATTTGGGTATATTCGTATTCGTATATAGAATAATATGTATATGTCTACATGATCAATAAAGATTTATATTGGTCTGTTGAAAATATTGCACTACACACCATTTTAAAATGATTATTGCCATTCAATTACTAAAGCCAGAAAGCAAAAGCAATTCTAAACAATATGGTTCTAAAAAATCTTGATTAATCCTAACTCAATATATTGTTCTCTTACTGAACTTCTACATAACAAAAGATAAAAACCATTTATAAAATTCCAGGTACACTGGACCGGTGCTGGTGACATTTGGCTTTATCCTACCATCAATAATACCCGTGTACTTCTGGAACGAGAGCTTCCGCATCGCATGGCACCTCAACATACTCAGATACAGCATCACCTTAAACACCGCCAGCCTGGTCAATAGCTTTGCACATTCCTACGGCTACAGACCTTACGACATACATATCGCTCCTCGTCAGAATCCAGTAGTATCCGCGATCGCCCTGGGAGAAGGTTTCCACAATTATCACCATGTGTTTCCTACAGATTACAGAACTGCTGAGTTGGGTAACAGTAAGCTGAATATAACGGCAATGTTTATAGATTTTTTCGCGTGGATCGGCTGGGCGTACGACTTGAAGACAGCCTCTGATGAAGTGGTTGGCGCGCGATGCTCCAGGACCGGCGATGGTACTGACTGCTGGGGGAATAAGATCATCAAAAGCAGAATGAATCGAAATGTAGCACTATAGATAATGTACGCCTTTTAGTAAAGTTCACAAACTATTATAGCACATTATATGTTATGTATTAGATTAAAAGCAGCGATAGTCTACTTGGGCGTGGTACAGACTAACAAGCCGAGTCATAGGTTCGAAAGTTACGTGTGTATTAATTATCGCTGGCATCAACGGTGAAGGAAAACATCGTGAGGCAAACTGCATACCTAAGAATTCAAAGATATGTGAGGTTTACCAGCCCGCACTAGGTGGTGGACTAAGGCCTAACCCATCTCGTTAGTAGAGGAGGCCCGTGCAAACCAGTAGGATAAATTAAATATCAAAAAACACAAGTGAACAACCTGTATTCCTAAAACCTATTTGTTATAAAAACACCAAATCTTCATGAAAGTTGTGACAGAAAATATATTGTTTCCTTTAAAACGATATATTGTTATTTTTAAGTCATTCCGTAAAGTTTCTCAAAATACTTTTATTTTGAACAGTATTATTTCTTAGTTGTTTGATATTATACTTCCACGACACTATTTAAACCCATTTGACACCATCCGTGTGGGTAACAAAGTCGCCTGTCAATCACATGAGCGTCACGACGGTGCCAAGTGACATACATTTGGGTCGCATCAATTAGCTTTCAGAACTAGAGTGCAGAGTTACTTCAGCGGAAACAGTTGCGTGTAGGTATTAAAACAACTTTGAAACTCTTTTCATATTATATTTCATATTTTATTGATTGATTTACTAGAGCTCTTTTTACCACGACCTGGATTAAAGAAATGTTATTAATATATTGTTATAAGAAATAGTGAAGTTGAAGTGGAAATATGTTTCTATCTTCTTCACGCACAAGCATTGTAATTGCGATGACGTCAAACCGTATCACCAAGCTCTCACTTGCTATTTGAAATTTACCCCTCGCTCTTTATGCTTGCATACGATATGAACTGCCTCGGTGGCGTAGTTGTAATTGCGTACGCGTTATGACTGCTGTGCTGAGGTCTCGGGTTCGATTCCCGGATCGGGTGAAGTAATATTGGGTTTCTCTACCCCGAAATGCTCAGTATTAGCTCGGAGTCTGGAATTGTGGCCGGTGCCCGGTGTGGCTCACACCATGGGACGGTAAAAGCTCGGCGAAATGTGGGTGTAATAGTTACACCTTTGCCTACCACATCGAGGATTACAGGCATGAGTGTATATATGGATATACTTGATAACTTTCCATCAGTTGAGCCAATGCTCAAGTGGCAATGGTAATTCATTTACTAGTTGAACCATTAACTTAACCTTCAACTTCTCGACGTCCAAATATTCTGCGATTACGTAACAAAACGTTGCTTTAAGACGTACGCGGTCAGGGTCTAACCGAGACCTCTCATTTGTCACTCGCAAAGACGCGAACAAATGGTAACAGCTCCTCTCGTAATGGATAACGGAAATAAATAAGACGTCTGAAAACTTTAGCTGTGGGTGGGTGTCCGAATATGCTCGCTTATTTTAAAATGACGTTTCGAAGCGACGAAGACTAGGCTAGTTGTTTTTGGGAAGCCGTTTTATATTATTCTTCAAGGTCTATATTATTAAAATATTGTCATTAATAAACATAAAACATAAGTTTTCAAAATTTAATTTGCATTTTTATAAAGCAACTTTATTTTTCCCACCAAAACGCTACCAACTGTCATGGCACCTCGTGTGACGTCAGCATTTGCAACACTAATAGAAGTTTGGCTCAGTGTTTTCATTCATTTCGACCGGTGACGTCATACATGTGCACATGCCTGATGGGTGTTTCATGTCACGTGACAAAATGCTTTATTTTAACATATTTGTTTCTTGAAAATATTAAATAATCACATATAAATTAACAACTTCGTTTATTTTTCGATATTTTTAGACTAAAATCTTTTATAAAAAAAACAAAATTCTATCAGGCTTTCACTTACTGTCATCGACCCTATTATACTGGTTTGTATTGCTGCACCGTTTAAATAAACTCACGATTAAAGTTCGTCATCAAATCAACGCTCTTCGTGTGTTTGTAACCCTAAAATACGGATCAGTAGATTTTATACTGACTTATACGCTATACCTACAAGAGTATCTGTCGGTGTAGCTTTAAAAAAATAATAAACTAAGTTGTATATTTAAAATGTTTTTCAATCATTCATTTGTTATTTTCTTAGAATAGAAGTAGATTTATTTATTTCGGGACATTCAAATAAAATTGAAATTCTGGTTTTCTAAATAAAAAACAGCACCACTGCAGGACGAATAATCCCAATGAAGTAATGGACTTGGCTAAAAATAAGGCCCATCACAGATTTCTGGACCGCTACAGTAGTTCGTTAACAGATACGATAGGAAATACGACACTTTGTTTCCAAAAATATTTTTAACCTTTAACATTGTCCCAACGTTTGTATGCACCAAAAACTTTTATTACATGCCATATCATTGTTTATTTTAATTTTGTACTATAACCGCATAGCGTGACAGTGACTAGTATATTTATTTCGCAGTTTGTAACCAAATACGTCGTATATCATAAGCGAGGATATTAATGCGGTAGGTGCGGGTGGATTTAAATAGTTGTTTAAGTAAAATTCGCCAAAAATGTACTATATGTAATTTATAAATAAACGTCTGCTTAGACACCAAGAATGTATTTAATTGAATAATTATATGCAGATAAAATAATTGCATATCGCTGTAAACGCGCTGCAGCTGTAACAGATATACCACTCTTCTTCCCAAAAATTGACAGAAGTGGTCTATGGTCTGTTTTCAGAATAAAAGGATCTTGGCGTCCATATAAATATTGATGGAAATATTTTACACCGAATATTATCGCTGTCGCCTCTTTGTGTATTATACTACGTGTAACGGGAATAACGCACATCCTCAGACACCTCAATTTAAAAATATTATTACAATCATAATTCATGTATTGAAATTAGACTGCGATGAATATAAATATTGTTTTTTATGAAATTAGTTGAACTAATTTTCGACATAAAGTTCATAATTTTAATTATTTGATTTTTTAAAGTGTTGGTTTATTATTGCATTTAGAAAAGACTTTATCGCATCGAGTTATGTCTCAGTTTCGTTTGTCTTGAACGTTAAATTAAAGGGTTAAACTCAGGTAAATAATAGTCAACCTGAGTGTTTTTTTTTATCGTTTATTAATTGTTGATATCGATTCAGTCGCTTATTCTGAACAAACTACTTTCAGAGTGTGCATTAGTCATGTTATATGTTGTATAAGGCCTAACTTATCTCATTAGTAGAGGAGGCCTGTGCCAAACAGTGGAACAATGTGTATACAGGGCTAGAAGTTACATTTTTATCATTGAGTTATTATAGTTAGTTGAGTATGTTATTGTGAGTCTTCATGGGCGGTAGAGAATATTTACAATACAGTATAATGGTACTCTATTGTATAACCATAAAAGGTTAAGCATCGGTACATAATACTAAATTTCCTACAATGTGCGGTCTTCATGTCGCTAAAACTGATCACCATCAGACAACCTTTGGATGGACGGATACGGAAGTAGAAGTAGACGGATGTGTCCAATTAAGAGAGATAGAAAGAAAACATAAATAAAATAAACTATTTTTAAAGTCAGATCATCAGATCAGCTTGCTTGGTTTCAGCATTGAATGTAAAATATATAATATACTATCTAATTAAATTTGAACTTAGAATGAATCGGTGTTCAGTATATAAGAATAGAAAACGTTAAATGTACCCCCAAGAAAAAATTCAAATGACCTGAACATTCATCTCGCCATAACACAAAAGTCACGACAACTGACATCAAAATAAACGAAAAAAGTGCATGTAATAAAGAGAAAAGTTTTTTAATTCATAAAAGTACACCGACTTCAATAAAAAAACAATTTATGGGTCCCTATAAAATTTGAGGGATGCCCTCGATTTTTCTGAGATACCATCATCAGATCCTGACTTGGTGCCAATGGGACCAACTGGGAAGTATACCCTTTTAAACAAAAAAAAGAATTTCTCGAATCGGTCCAGGCTTCTTAGAGTAATCGGGTAACATACATAAAAAAAGATTCCGACGAATTGTTAACCTCCTCCTTTTTTTGAAGTCAGTTAAAAACAGTTGCACTTCAAAAATGCACAAGTACACAGTCCATTAAATTAAACGGTGGGCCAAGTTGTAGCGAGTTGCCATCGGGGCCGTGCCACAGTGAAAAATGGCCCGAGTGTGTTCTGTCGACTCCTAAAAGTGTGTGTAAACATAATTAAAATTCCCCCGCGGCGCGGCACGGCAGAAGAGCGTTTGTGTACATTCTTAGATACTTTTTATAAAAATGAAATTCCCCGCTTACATTTCGCTCCGTGCATTTTATTATGATGAAACCTCGCCATTGTCTCGGGAAAGGGTTGCTTGTACAGGACTGGCGCGAGCGATTGTGATAATCTTCTTGCTGTGAATGTATTTTAACAGACCTGCAGCTCAACTATCAGTTTTGTCACATATATTCGCTAGCGAATAAAATATTTATATGACAAAATATACAGCGCCTCTAGCGGTTACGTGAGATACTAAATTTGGAACGAAAAATTCCATGTATAACATGCAACGCTAGCGACTTCGTTTACCTATCGTAACTTTTTGACATTAACTCATGGTTCATCGATACTGGTCGCGCGGTTATTACTTCGATTCATAGCAAGATACACGATAGTTTCTTTATATTAAATAAATATTTCGTACTAAATTCGACAACTCTATATTTCAGTTGGGCAACTGAAATATAGAGTTGTATTTTGAAAATAGTTTCAATACTAGATACTACTAGATTAGAGTACATATACAATTTATTGCGTCTAATTTTTTTTCGTACTACTAAATGAAATATAACTATGAAAAAAATACAATTTTAATTTCACCTGTAGTAGTTGTAGAGATAATGGTTTCTTATGTTTACGCGAATATTATACATTGTAATAACACGAAATTTACGGATTCTATCGCGGTTTATTTTACTCTTTTAACCCGACGTTTCGAAGGCTTTACAGCCTTCATGGTCACGGGGCAGACTGAGTTGTATGTCGTCACGAAAATATAGTGCAATGTTTCTACCCTCCATATAGTTGATATTTAATTTTTATTTTGTTGTAGTCCAATCTAAGCAGAAAGAGCTCACAATGTCTTGAGGTCTGGCAGTTGGTCTTTTGGGTTCCGATTTAATTAAATGTATAATTGGATCCCAGGCTGGTGCTAGCTTCCAACCATCTTCTCTATTGAAATTTGGATGTTTTTTAATTTCAATAGCCTCGCGAATCATCCTAGGCAGGAATCGGTGTTCTTTGGCAATGATTTGTGGTTTGTCAAATCGAAGATAATGCTTGGAGCCTTCCTCTGAATGTTCAGCAACTGCAGACTACAGAAGGAATGGGCTTCCAGTGTCTAGGGATTTTTATATTGATTCGTATATTATTATCAACATTCAAATTGTCCGGATAGTACCTTTTATTATTGTGATACAATGGCTAAAAATCATACTGAGATAGTGTATCGTAAGTGATATATCCCGAGGGCCAGATCCCCCCTTCCCTTCCATAATCCCTATTCCTGTCCTTTAAGGCCAACAGCCCATACATGATACTTTTGGTATTGTGGATGTTCATGGGCGGTGGAGATCACTTAACATCAGGTGATCCACTGGCTCGTTTGACGGACAATACTATAAAAAAAATAAAAAAAACAAACCAAAGTGACGAGAGAAGAGTGAGTGAGTAAACACATTATATTAAAATGTGCATTAAGAATCATTTTCTCTGCCCTAGAATAACAAACTTGCCATATTTTTATATCCTTGTCATATAAGATACATTTTATAACTAAGCTTTTACTCGCGGCTCTGTCGCCATGTAAATACATTTCATACTGAAAACCGAGTTTTTTTTACCATAAAAATTGCAGCACTCAAGAATTATCGGTAAAAGAATATGTAGACCTTTTTATAATATTAACATACACACACACATACACATACCTCACGCCTGTAATCCCCGAAGGGGTAGGCAGAGGTGTAACGAGTACACCAACTTTTCGCCGAATTTCGGTCCCATAATGTGATAGGGGGCGAGCCTAGAGACCTCAGCACTGTAGCCGTAACGCATGCGCAATTACAACGACGCCACTGAGGCAGTCTAATAATATTAACATAGATTTACACAAAAACCTTGATCGATTATCGAGTAAAACCTCGGTGTGTCAACACCGCTCGCCGATAACTGTCGTTCGATAATGACTCCATAATCGCAAATCATTAACTGATGGGTAGGAGTGGGCGTTGAATCAACGAACCGTTTTTTAAACTATTTTTCTACTGTTAACGAGTCAACCGTTTTCTCTTTACTGCAAAACTAGTTAAATTTATCAACCTGTTTCATTCAACGTCGTTGAATCAACGACAGACGCTAACAATACGGGAATTTAACATATAGATCTGTGGACGTTTCTGCAAACCAGTTAAACAAACAACTGGTTTTTCAACTAGTTGCCCGTTTATAGGAAACGGTTTCATTTCGTTAACGCGAAAATCGTCAACGACCCACGTCTACTGATGGGCGTGATGTGAATCAATTATCAAACGTGCTCCAGCGTTAGATTATTCAGCTCGCCATTCGATCAACACCCATCGAATACTATCTGACAGCATTACGACCATACGGCGATCAACCGCTTCGTACTGCGCAATTCAGCTAAATTGATTTATTTCATATAACACGAACATTTAAAATAATTATCGTAGTATAATCATTGCGTGTATTTTGAACTTTAACCTGGCAGTTCTCACGTCAGGTGCCAAATGATAAACTGGCGCTTTAGGCGCAAGAACGACCTGTGTGAAAACATGATTTCATGAGTTGACCACGAAAGTTTTTGGCAATTTCGTAATTGATTCATAAATGTATCTCTAAGGGTGTATTAAGTCAGAATATTACTCTTACTTTACAAAATACATTAATAAAATCAGTCTTCAGCTCAAGATAAGTCCTCACTCTATCTTGAGACAAATATTGTTCGTGTAATGATGAACCTGTCATCGTACTGTTTAATTCCTAACTAGCTTTAACTATGGTGTAAAACCTGCTATAGTGGCACACGCAAGTGCGTCACGTTCCAGAGTCAGCCAGTGTACATCCGGTTTTTGTCGTAGGTCTCGAGTTACTTGGTACTCTAACTGGACGGCACTGCGCTTACCATCAGGTGCAGTGTGGTAATTTTGTCGAGCCAGGATAAAAAAGTCGTGTTAGTGTAAGGTCAGGACTATTTGGGGCTGTTGTGTGTGATTAATATTAAATAAATAATTTATCAAAAATTACACACAGTATAGTATGAGGCCGTCAGCGCAAAAGTGGCCTAAGCTTGAGACAATGAGTATGAAAATAATGGGGTTTGTATATTCATGAATTTTAAATCAATGTACATAAATGCAATTTTTGCAATGCTATCTTGTTGTCATCATATTGGCAATTGGTGAAACTAGAGATAGGCCGGTTTTGCATGAAATTTTCGCACACATTAAATCATTTGTAGTGCATAGGTCAGATTATGAAATTTGAGGGTTAGGCCACTTTTGCACTGACAGCCTCATATAATATCGCATAAATTCATAAAGTTGAACATAACTTATGTTATGTATTTATTTCATCTGTTATACGGCATCGTGTAATTGCTAATTGTTTATCACAAGTTATGAGCGAAAAGCTGCATATTTGGATCATTCTTATAAAACATAAGTTTGGATATATTTCATATATCGCTCTAGACAGTTTTGTCTACAGAATGAATGAAGTTTGACCTTGTCGGTACCACTGTCTCACAGGAAACTGAAGTACATAAGGTGAAGTAAAAGCTTACTGTTTTGTTTGGTATGGTGAATGAGATGTACGGACATCTCTCCCCTTTATAATTCTATTTTTAAAGTGAAAATTTCATTAAAAAACACTAGTGTTAGTTGTTAGTGTTAGTGTTGGGCAAAACACTAAGCTCGCGTGACCGTCACGCTCAGATAATATTTCTTTTGACATAAGTACTTATGTTCCTTCGCCTGGCCTATGAAGCTCTATAATTTTTGACAAGCAATCATAAACAAAAAAAGTTACTACTTCGTGGACACTGTTTCAAAAAAGAACACAGCCATTCCAAAGTGTTCACTTCTGTCAGTAGTCCCTTTGACTGCCTGTGTTTTAGTTTTTTAATGTCGACAATGAAGCCAACATCTCTTATTATGTGTTCACGGTAGAGACCACGTACAATCAGATGATCTACACATTTGCCGGCCTCTGATATGAAATAGATAAAAATAGTTATTCACACCGTTTTCATCTCACTGTTTTCTACCGCTTTTAGAATATTGACTTATTCTCTCTCTCCCAAAATGAATAAGAAGCAAGACCGTTTGAGCGAGCTGACTGAGTAAATGGAAAATGTTACATTCGCATTTCATTCTTACATGTTATTTTTTATTTATTTATTTACTATTAAAAATATAAACCCATAACAGCAGGTGCCAAAGCGGGATTATAGATACTAACTACTAACAAATCACAAAAACATTACTAATAAATACACCAGAAAAATAAAAAAAAATGAAACTTAATACTAATAATATAAAACTTCACCGTTCACAACATTTTTGCGATGTTTCTGTGAATTTCGGCAAGAACTTCAACTCTTAACCTCTAAAGAAGGACAAACAGAACATTCAGAAAACGGCTCCAAACATTATCTTCGAAATGACAAACCAGAAATCCTAGCCAAAGAACACCGATAATAACACCCAACAGTCACACACATAGCCCCGACCCCACACTAAGATACGAGTCTTGTGTTGTGGGTATCAGGGACTACGAGAGACTTTTTTTTTGGTCTCACAACACCCAGACCCCAGACACAAATATCTGTCTGTCACACAAACATTTGTCCCGGTGTGGGAATCGAACCCACGGCCTCTCGTTTCACAGCCGCCTACTCGCCAACTGCGCCACGGAGGCTGTCCTAGGATGATACGCGAGGCTGTTGAAATGAATAAACATCCAAATTTCAATAGAGAAGATTGTTGGAAACTAGCACCAGCCTGGGATCCAATTATACCAACCAACCAACTACAGACCTCAAGATACTGTGAGCTCTTTCTGCGTAGATCGGACTACAACAAATAAAACTTCAAATCTGTATATATAAAAGAAGAAACTGACTGACTGACTGATCGATCAACGCACAGCCAAAACGGCTGGGGTTAGAGACTTGAAATTTTGACAGTAGGTACCTTTTATGACGTAGGCATCCACTAAGGAAGGGTTTTTGGAAATACCACCCCTAAGGGGGTAAAAAAGGGGATGATAGTTAGTATGAAAATCCGTCATTTTTTAAGTTAAGTTTATGAAAATTAGTATTTGGCCTTTTAGTCGAAAATAAAAAATATATATCAGGATTTTTGGAAATTCCACCCCGAAGGGGGTAAAATAGGGGAAGAAAGTTTGTATGAAAATCTGTCATTTTTACAGTTAAACGCATGTAATTTGGTATTTGGCCTTACAGTTAAAAATTAAAAACACATATTTCAGGGTTTTTGGAAATTCCACCCCTAAGGGGGTTAAATAGGGTAAGAAAGTTTGTATGAAAATCCTTTATTTTTGAAGTTAAATGCATGAATATTGGTATTTTGTAGTGTATACTTTTTGTCTCAAACATGACCTCCACGCGGGCGGAGCCGCGAGCAACAGCTATCAACTATAAGGAGGGTAGAAACATTGCACTGTACTTTCGTGACTACAACGCAGTCCGCCCTGTGACTATGAAGGCTTTAGCCTTCGAAACGTCGTGTAAAAAAGTAAAATTAACCGCGATAAAATCCATAAAATTTGTTTTATTTCAATGTGTAATATTCGTGTTAATATAATAAAATTCAAGCTTTCATATAGACATTTATTTCATCACTGTTACTTATCACTTCCTATAAACTCTCTATGAATGTTTTTAGACTCTCGCGATTTGAATACATATTATAAAATTAGGAACGGGTCTTAATCGCGCAATATTATAATGGTATAAATACCACAATTATTTCCCGACGTTTCGACCGAGTTGCATCGGCCGTGGTCACGGGCTGACTGAGTAGATTTAGTGCCGTCTTCGTAAGGTGGGCTTTCGTGTGGTGGGAGTATCGGTAACCAGTTTATTGGGGGTTTTGATAACTACCTTCCCTTGATTTTTATTTTTATCAAAAATACTGTCGGTACTTCGAGAAACCAAATAATTGTGGTATTTATACCATTATAATATTGCGCGATTAAGACCCGTTCCTAATTTTATAATATGAACTCTCTATGAATACATCATAAAATCCCACCCGCTTCTCACATGCCACCACGTCACACAGTCCCACATTAATAACCCCACAAACACAAATAAAGTGCGTTAATAATGACGTGTCGAGTAAAGAACGTACCCGCAATTTTAAATAATTTCGAACAGTAATTAAACAAGCTGACAGGACGATTTCAAATCGAAAGAACAAATAAAATGGCGGTTCTGTGCGAATAGTCAATTGCTCCTAATAAATGCTTTCGTTGTATATCTCAGGTTTTCGATTAAAAACTCGATGGGTTTCTTTTTGTGAATTTTAATCAACGCTTCGACGGCAGCTTTTGATTTTTGGATTGTTTCTTTTCATTTTGCAAGCTTGGGTGAAATTATTTCTAGTTTCATGAGCGACAGTGTAGGATATAGAGGATATTTAAATTGTCACGTACCGTCAAAAATCGTTTATATATTGCCAGGCATATACTGTAATATAACATTCCTGAAATAGCTTAATTCAATTTGACTAGCATTAAAATTATTAAAAATTATTTGTCTCCTGTCAACTGCATTTCTTATAGTACCTGAAACAATAAAAATATATTAATAAAGAATTTTATAGCAACGTAATTAATTTAATACACATTATACATAAATCATCACAAAAATAATAAAGCCATAAATTTCACCTTGACCTTCAACTCACACATTCGCGAACATACCTAAATTGCCTAATAACCTCGCAACCCTCTTATAAGACAAAACACATTTTCATATTCATAATGTCTGAATTTCACCTCTAACTTATTCGAGCCATTTCGTGACTTATGTGGCGTTATAATCAAGAAAATACGCAGTACAGATTTCATCATCATTATTCAGCATTTAGAGTTACTTACTTTCACGCGCACTTTATCATTATAATTATGACAAAGTGCGCGTACTAAATTATTTAGTTCCCCAAATTGTATTATGGTGGTGGCTAAATGATGCGTGTCAGCGCGGGACTTAATTCCACCTTAGATTTTCTTGTCCGCTCTTTTGAGAATCTGATCTCCACACAGAGCGATAGGACAATAATTACTATTTTCATCAAGCTTATGTCTGTTAATATTAACTCCCCAACCGGTCAGTCTATAAGATATTTGTGTTGGGTATTTAATTTTAAAAATACCAGTTAAGTCTGTTGTACCTATAGCTAAAGAATCTCCATATATTTCTTCATGGGCTGCAAAATTTTGGCAAACCGTGAGTACATTACTTGCATGAATGTCGATCTCGATAATTTAGACGTAAACTTATGTTAGGTAATTAAATTCTAAGCAGTCCCAGCAAAGAAACAAAATTTCTTAATGCAGGATTCAGTACTGAATAAGCAATAGAAGTCTCTGTTGGATAAAATCCTTCGATAGATATCTCGTTTTTCCCCACATGCGGTTTAGAGGAAATTAAAATAGCAAGTTGCTCGTGGAAATTCGATATCGATAGAGCAATTTTAAATTGCAACTTTTGCGTTGAACACGAAGCGAGTGCTGGTAAATGGTAATAGGGTATAAAATGATCCATAGTAGCTCGCAAACTTTGGCCCGCGAGTCAAAGAATATTGCAGTTTATTTTGAAGAAAGGAATCAATAGTACAGCAAGCTGGATTCATTTCCTCAGAACATTGTGGTAGAAAATTGGCAGGGAATTGTGTTTTCACCAATTAAAGCTGTCGTTATGGCAAAGCGTAATGTATTTTCGACGAAGAGGCAAATTAGGAAGATCTTCTATATGATAAACAAATTGAGCAGTCGGCGAACGTCTGGCAGATGTGAAAAATCGAAATGATTTTGTAGAAATAATGAGCGTAAAAGGATAGCTTATGAAAGGAAATAAATATTGCACAATTAAAAATATTCAGATTTTATTACAGAAAAAGATGTCCCACTCCAGTGAATTCATTTAATCAGTGACTTCTGTCGTTACCACATCGTATTAACGAAAAATAGAATTGCATCTTCTAATTCCGGAGTAATTACATCGTGTAACTGTACTCTTATACTCGTGAGAATAGCATTACATTTCATCGCAGACAATTCCAAGCAGTTATAAGGTTTCCTTTATAATAAAAATAGATAAACCCTACATCTTTAGTGACTTGATAAGGGTAAGTATCCTCTATATCTAAGAAACCCTTAATAAAAATACCGGCCCCGATTATATGAGAGGGATTAGGGCTAATGGGGTCGATGACGTCATACGTTTTCGAAATTTTTATGGGCAATTCTCAGGTGTGCAGATTTGCTCATATTTTTATTCACTGTTTAAAATACCAATTTTTGACAATAAGTAAACATGGAACACTGAAAAGTAAGAAGTGTGTGTCATGAGGACTGGTGTTGAACCTATGAACTTTATTTCGTTTGTACGTTACACTTTCTGCTATTTAAAAGAACTTTTATTAAAAAAATATAGAAGTCTAAATCGAATCCAGAACGACAGCTTTAGTAAAACTATAGAACACCGACAAAGATGATGTGGTTATCTGAAGGCAAATTGTCGTATTTAATTAATACTGCGAGTGAATGATGACCGAACTAAGATTAAATAATGAATTAACTGTTGCATTGATACGCATGTGGGCCATGTGGCATTTCTTTCGATCTATTTTCAATGTCATTTCAACGGAGTATCACGATTGACATTATATATAAGTTGTGTCATTCTCGAAGTGGAGACCAGATTGAAATGATATTTCAAACATTTATAATTACGATAATAATTGGCCTTCAGGTGTGAAGTAATTTTTACTACCCATGAAATTTTGCAATTTTGCCAATTTCTGTCTTTCAAGAAATTAAAGCGGGTTAAAGGGAGGAGGGGCGTTGAGACCCTTAGAAATCGTATCCGTATTTTAAATCAATAGAATCAGTTTTCATGTTTTACACTTACAGATAGAGATACCTTTATTTAACTCAGTTAATATTGCTAAAAACTGAGTCGCACTTTATTTTGCATACATACATATACACTCACGCATGTAATCCCCGAATGGGTAGGCAGAGGTGTAACCAGTACACCCACTTTTCGCCGAATTTCAGTTCCATAATGTGATAGGGGGCGAGCCTGTCGCCATACCGGGCACAGATTCCAGACTCCGGGCTAATACTGAGAATATCTAGCCCAATATCACTTTACCCGACCCGGGGATCGAACCCGAGACCTCAGCACAGCAGCAGTCGTAACACATGCGCAATTACAACTGCGCCACCGAGGCAGTCAGGCAGTACTTTATTTTGATTTCAGCTATTTGTCTTGATACGTGTAGAATCATATTAATGGGGAAACATAACCTTTTTATTCGCGAAAATCCCTATCGAATAAACGATTCATATAAGCCAAAGGTTGTAGTGAACGAAGCGTATTTTTCCCTCACAGGCGCGTATTCAGTTATATCACGTAAATGTGACAAATCATCGTTGTCTGGGAAAATAAAGCTCCCATACAGAAAGATATCTCCGGTACGTATTCAAAGTGCTAACACTGGTTTATAAGAAATTGTATATTTTATTGTTTTATTTAACATCGAAAGTTTTAAAGGTTTGTTTAGTAAAGTAATAAATTTGGGATATAAATTAATATAATTCTAGTTTTTATCCCTAAAATAAGATTCAGCGAAACTTTTATTACAAAGCTGGAGTAAAGCCATTAATGTGTAGAAAATGCTTACCGTTTTCCTCTCGTGATTATATAAGCACTAATTCTATTATGGAAGAGCATAAGACAAACAGGATTAAGATTAATTAGCATTTTTCAACACCCTTGCCGCTTGTGGTGTATATTTAGACTCTTGATAAACATTTTATTTAATATACAGGAAATGAAATGAGTTTTTCAAGTGGGCCTTAATGGCCAAATCCGAAACTATGAGAGATAGCGAAAAGTACTTTGAGGAATCTCGGGCCCGATTTTGATGAAAACTAAAAATAGCCAGGAATCGAACTCATTTATTTTGAAAAAAAAAACCCTCTGTATTATTACACCATTCAATAGTGTCGCTAATAAGGCAATAATTCTAGGAAGTAATGACATACGGCAAACTTTAGTAAAGAGCGAAATTCATTTTTAACAAAATGAATTTCGAAGATGAAATCTACCAACCCGCATTAGGCCAACCTGTGGACTAAGGCCTAACCCCTCTCTTTATTAGAGGAGGTCCGTGCCCAACAATGTTTAATACAGGGCTGGTATTATTATTACTGCCTCGGAGGCGCAGTTGTAATTGCGCATGTGTTACGACTGCTGTGCTCAGGTCTCGGGTTCTATCCCCGGGTCGGGTAAAGTGATATTGGGTTTTTCTATTTAAAATAATCAGTACTTGGAGTGGGGAATTGACCCCGATATTGCGATAGGCTCGCCCCCTATCACATTATGGGACCGTAATAAATTTGGCGAAATGTGGGTGCACCTACTGGTTACACCTCTGCTACCCTTTCGGGAATTTCAGGCGTGCCTGTATATGCATGTATGTATATGTTTTATTATTATTAGATCTGGTCTGGTAACCAACACGACTTAATCTATGAAAACAAGCCACACAGACATGGCTGGCACCGATGAAGTGTTTCCGTGACAACAGATTGTAAAGGCACTGTCGGAGCTAATTTAAAATGCGGCTTTCGTAAATAAACGTGCAAAACAACAAGTTTAAAATTCGATGTAACTCAAACCCTTAGAGTTGAACTTACAGGGGCACACAAGAATTATAACAACGGGAAAACTAACTTCAGCGATATATTAATGCCATAAAACTGTTATATTGGAACGAAAAACTGTAATGGTCTGAACAAGCTATTGCCATGGTCATGCGATATCGTAGAATTTTGTCTGGAGGTTGGCGTATTTTAATTTTGATGAATAATTGTATCACAATTTGTCTGAAGGAATCAAATTTAATATTAGTTTTACTGTGGTATGCAATTAAATTAAATATTTGTGTACATAACTGTTGATTAATATTATTGTATGAATGTTAGTTATATTATTAATGTTAATTTTTAATATACGTATACTTTTCTTCGTGCAATCTATTTATACTTTTTTTAATTCCTGCACTGTTACTTTTAAATGTTGTATACACCTGTAAAGGCAAGTTTTATACAGTGAAAATTCCCATATATTTAAATATCATTGTATTGTGACGTAACGTGTCGTTGGTGTAACATAATAATGAATAAATAAATACTGCTGACGTCTCTTTGGTATTTTCCAATCGCCTATTAACAAGGATCAATATCCATTTTTAACCGACTTCAAAAAAAGAGGAGGTTAACAATTCGTCGGAATCTTTTTTTTATGTATGTTACCCGATTACTCGAAGACGCCCGGGCCAATTCGAGAAATTTCTTTTTTTGTTTAAAAGGGTATACTTCCCAGGTGGTCTCATTGACACCAAGTCAGGGTCTGATGATGGGATCTCAGAAAAATCAAGGGAAACCCACAAATTTTATAGTGACGCATAATTTGTTTTTTATTGAAGTCGGTGTACTTTTTATGAATTAAAAAACTTTTACTTATGTGCAATGGTGTAAGGGAAGTTGTCGAATGTCGATCATTTACTTTGGACAACCAAAAATGGCCGTAAACAAAACCAGTAACAAGAGTACAAAGAAAAATACTATCTTATAATCAGTGTTTGGCGACAATTAGAGGATACAAATTAAAGTGTCTGTTGTACATTTCGAAACAATGAACTTACTTCTACAATAGACAAATTTTAAAAAGTGTTCATTTGTGGGGATCTGGAGTTGGGGTACGATGTTTGGCCGTGTTGCGGCATTTTGAGTCCTCTGACTCTAGACCCTCGACCGCTTCTCCACAGTCTTACCCCATGGTGTAGTGTGAAGAAGCTACACAGCAAGCCGGCATGATTGTGTTGAGAGGCGAGGGATATATTGTCCTCGCTACTTGATACTTTGACTGGACGGCACTGCGAACCACTGAAAGTGATTCTTGTATACTATTGTTAATAGCGAACAGAATCAAAAAGAAAAGCTTTTGTAAAAACCGTATGTTTTGTAAAAAAAAGTATCCATGGTAATATTAGCGGAATTAACTTACTATCAGGTGACCCACTTAATTGTATGCCGACTTTTGTTATAAAAAACGAAAATTACATTAAATTACGCAATTTACACGAATTCTGTACGTTGTTAAATAAACGAAATGTAAAATACGTGACAGTACGAAAAATATTGTTATTTTTTCGCCTTTAAATTGTCTGAAGCCCATTACTCCCCGTCCCTATGCTAATAATGCCTGCGTTCGCAAAAACTCTTCAAAGTATCGTCCAAATTAAATAAAATGTTTGTAAGTTATTAATTACTATTCAGAAAATGTCGTTGTGATGTGTGCGGACACTTTTTCATTAAAATAATTAAAACTGAGCAACGTTTAGGAACGTTTATTTAAATTATAATTGTAGAACAAAAAGCGCTGTATTTTTAAGAAAAAGATGGTTTAAAAAATAAAGAATTGAAATTATGTTAGCTTTGCAATCTCTGTAAGTAGAATTATGAATACCTGTGGTTCAAATATTATTGTAAATCTTGTTAAATGCTAATGTAAAGTACTTACAAGAAATCATTCCAAAAGAAAATAGTTAATCCAAATTAGAAAGACGACTCAAGAGAAATTTGCAGTAAAGTGTTCCTAGATACAATTCAAATAATAGAACAGAGATAACCTACTTACTGAGAACACAATACAGTCATAACAAATTTATTCGTGATATTGTGTAACTAATTGTGTAATAGCAGCGATAGCCTTGTTGGTTGCGGTACGGACTGTCAAGACGAAAGTCGTAGGTTCGAAACCCAAGTGGCATACACCTTTGACTTTTCTAAAGTTATGTGTGTATTAAAATGTTAATTATCGCTTGGTTTAACGGTGAAGGAAAACATCGTGAGGAAACCTGCATATCTGAGAGTTTTTCGAAGGTATGAGAAGTCTGCCAACCCGCATTAGGCCAGCGTGGTGGACTAAGGCCTAACCCCTCTCATTAGTAGAGGAGGCCCGTGCCCAGCAGTGGGACAATGTTTAATACAGGGCTAGTATTATTATTATTATTATTGTGTAACTGAATGTAATCAGCTATCAAATTCCAGGGTTGAAATATCTTTAACAAAATCTATACGAATTTTGTCTTCTTTATTGGACACTAGCTGCACCCGGCATGCGTTGCAATGCCATGTAAAGTTAATTTGATTAATTACGATCGGTTGAACGGTATTGAAGTTGAGGTTCTGCAGTGCCATCTAGCGAGTTCTTTCTATTTTTGGACCAGGAACCATCGCGGGCGTATGAAGAACAACTCACTAAAGTTTTACCATAATAAATTGAATAGTTTAGGAGTACATAGAGGACAAACACGCTTACATTGATTTTTATTTATATAGATATACGAACGGCACTGAATCATGTAATAAAAACAACACTAAGTGTATTAATTTTCGAAGTGGAGATTCGGGGCGTTTCCCAGCATTGTATTCAGTTGAAATTGTCAAAGCATTTTGAATTCGATTACAGAGAGCTATTTTATAATATGTGTAGAAATCGCGAAAGTCTAAAAACATTTAAGTTAATTTACACATCATTACAAAAGACTTGAGTCGGTCTTAATTTAAATCACCACTTAACTGAGTAAAATACTGTACACGCCCCTCGGATTAAAGCGGACTTAAAAAGCACAGTAAGAAATTATCCTTAAGTAGTCTCGCCAACTTTTATTTTAATACGACTAAGAAACTGATCTCAACTGTACTTGGAAGTAAGTTAAATATTCAACGTTCAGAAACTGTACGACATAATAAAATGCTTGTTAGCGATATTCGCAGCGATATGCGCCAAAGCAGTATACACAATGGAGCATAATAAGGTGAAATACACACAGAACGTTTGGCTCGCTACCCGCAACATAAAGTAAGGTGTAAAATGACGATATATGCCAGTTACAATGCTGAAAAATATAAGTTTAAAACTCAAACCCAACTACTGGAAAATCACGCTCTAACAAGTATGAAACAAGAAAATATTTTCATCTGAAATTGTTATGTACAAACTATTCGAATCGCATAATTAAATAAACAACTTACACGTAATAAATATATAAGATCATTTATCTATTAGAATTGCCAAATAAAACAATATGTGTTGCTTTGTTAATAAAGAAACGACATTTAAAGTTTATTATTAGCCAATTCCTAAATACAATTTCTTTGACAACATTTATTCTTTACGACAATTATAAGTATTCAAAGGATTATTCAAAATTGACAGTTGACATAAAAATAATTTCTTCTTTTAAGTACCATGCTTTAAATACAATATAAAAGAGATTGTAATACATTCTCTTTACAAATATATTATTGTATTTCATACATATTCATAGTGGTGTTCAGAGGACAACCATGGTCGTATACTACTTTGCAGAATATATTGTTTTGTTACGGTAGGTGGCATACGACCACGGTTATCCTCCATTTCGATACGCCGTAGTCGGCTACATAAAGTGGAAACAGTTGTATTGAGTTTTTTTTTAACCTGGCACAGCGAAGTGACATTCACGTGACGATGAAGCGCAGTGGCAAAAAAAGTTTATAATAATTTTTGCATAAAAATTTTCAACTGTTTCTTTCTGTCTACAACCGATGTGTATAAATAAAAAAATAATTGTATTCTTGTCCCATTGGGATATTTTATTTATGTTCGAAATAATCAAAAAGTTACCCGTAAATTAGAAAACATTGACAAAACCTTAAAGTATTTTAGTTTAGTTTCCTACTGTACCGATAAATGCATAATAAACGCTTGTGATGTTGTAGGCAAAAACCTAGTATATAATAATATCTGCCCAGTATTAAACACTGTCCTACTGCTGAGCATAAGCCTCCTTTAATAATGAGAGGGGTTCGCCTTAATCCACCACGCTGGCCTAATGCGGGTTTGTACATATCACATACCCTCGATTTTTCAATGTAGAATTCCCATGTTCGTAGGTTAAACGAGACATACTAACAATAAATACATACGTAACTTTAATGTTCTGTACATTTGTAATCATTTTTAAAACATAATTGAACAACAGAGTTTGACAACTAATTTGACCAAAGTTGACATCTACAAAGACGAAAGTAAATAGGGTCGTACATTTCCGGAAAAGTTCCCTTGATAAAGACATTCACAAAACTGGCAATACCAGCTCGTTTATCACATTTAGCATCACAAAGGCGTTTAATCCAAGTTTACCGCAAAGCATTATTGTAACAAATTTCACGCGATGAATTATAAACTTTTTCTGATGGACCTCAAAAGGACTGGCGCACTTTTTTATGAAAGTTATATTTCATATTACCTACTTTGTGTAATCACGCCTGAAATTAGTACTGAAACAACAGATTGGGTACTTAGCGCTGTGAGACTTTAATTACTTGATAAATTACCTACCTACCCATCACTCCAGAACATTTTGTCAGCACGCATTTAAGTATAAAACGCGTTGTACTAATCGTAAGTGGCTGCCTAAATGCTAGGGTCTATAGATATACTAGCTTTTGCGCACGGATTAACCCGCGTGGTAGATTATTTTGAAAAAAAAAAGGTATAAAAAAACCATGGAGACTTCTTAAGCTATTACATCTTTCTATGTTACGCTATCCCATAGGAACCGTGCATTTTCCGGTATAATAAATCTATGTAATTCTCAGGCCCTCAACTAACACTATCTAAAAAATAAAGCCAACATAATTCCCTTGCTCTGGGTAAAACAAAAACTAAACTATCCCACGGGGACCGTACCCTTTCCAGGGGTAAAAAGTAGCCTATGCGCTATTCCAGAGTAAATACTATCTCTGTGCAAAATTTCAGTCAGATCCGACCAGCCGTTGTAGCGTGATTGAGTAACAAAGATCCATCCATCCATCTAAACATTCGCATCTATATCTAATAGTAGTAAGATAATAGACATATATTTTTAATGATTGTCTTGCTACTGTATACGGGTCTCCTTTACAAGGGCTTAGACTTTAGCCCACCACGCTGGTCTAATACGGGTAAGTAGACTTCATATACCTATGAAATTCTTACAGGTTATCTAAGATGATTTCATTCATCGTTCGCACTCGCCAATGTCGTCTGCTTCTAAATATCTGGCTTTATGATGAAATTGTTTACTGATCATGTAGGCAATAACATATAGAGCAAGAGCCCGTGAACCCCAGACCTACGTTATTTTATAAAAGCTGAAAGTTTGTCAGCGCATGCTCCCAACACAGGTAAGAACGATGGACCATTATGAAGTTAACTTAACTTAACTCGCTATCTCACTCGCACGCACCCATATGCATACTGCCTCGCGCTCTCCTACAGCTACCCTACATGCTTGTCTGGCAAGGGGTTGGAACTATCAAAAGTGTCTGGCTAATGAGGAAACATCATCTATTTATTACCCAAGTATTATTTATAAAAATCAGCTTTTATACTATAACGTAAGTAAAATTATAATTTCATGACCATTAAGGGTGTCTGGCAAGGGGTTGCCACGATGTTAAGTGTGTGGCAATAAATAACGTGTTTTTTTATAATATTCTAAAGGTAATACCAAAAAATCGTACTTTATTATTTGATGTATTTAGATCGGTATTTTACACACCTTTAGTGACGTTTACCTGCCAAAGCCACTGTAACCCAAACTTCATAATGGTCCATCGTTCTTACCTGTGTTGGGAGCATGCGCTGACAAACTTTCAGCTTTTATAAAATAACGTAGGTCTGGGGTTCACGGGCTCTTAGACCAATATCTATTATGACAAGTCAGTACATTAAAAAAGAAAAATAACAGAAAGCATATCAACTTATGTATACATAACCTACATGGCATCATCAATACAAGTTCTTTATTCATTTATAATACTATAATACATTGGTAGAAAACTCAGGCCTTGACTTATTTAATTCTAAACCACGTCTATTTAAAAAGACTGCAACTATGTCTTGGTTCTCTAACTGTTAAGCAATGGTATTAGGTATGAAGTAGGTTTTTTTTGTATTGTGCGTGTAGGTACTTTATTTTATATTTTTATGTGCATCTTGCAAATGTTTTAATCTAATTTCTATCTGTGGAAACATGTAATTAGTGTATAGTTTTTGTTTAGTTTTATTTTTGTTACATTGTATGTTCCCTTAAAATAAATAAATAATATTTTTTGGGATTATTGTTTTTAATATTATTCAAAGAAATACTAGACAAATAAAAATAATATAATAATATTTTTAAATACATAGGTTTATATACGATAGCATATATACTTTATTAATACTGTATATTTTCAAACTAAGAGCCTAGCATGTGCCCCATGAGAGACCAATAGCAGCGATAAATAGCGACAAAACGGGGTTAAAGGAACAATGGGTGTATTTTATACGTATGTAAACTTACTTAATTGATTTCCAACTTCCAAATAAGAAAAAAAAAGATCAATAATTTTTGCACAGTAATTAAGCGCGAATTAACAGCTTCGTTAATTCATGTGTGTAATCATTCCAATACACCTTTTATGCTTATTGATTTTACAGTATCTGAGATAAATAAAGACAAAATAAAATTACGTCGTCATGTAAGG
This sequence comes from Laothoe populi, assembly GCA_905220505.1. NCBI lineage: Eukaryota > Metazoa > Arthropoda > Insecta > Lepidoptera > Sphingidae > Laothoe > Laothoe populi. Next base: position 4,141,528 of record HG992151.1, read on the forward strand.
GTTCGTACTTGTAGATAATAATACCGTAGCGAAGTCAACATTACAATTATTATCCGATTTTTTAAAGCAGTGAGTCAAAAGTGTAAGTTATAAGCAATTATGATATCTTCAATTTATAGATGTAATAGTTTATTGCATGAAAAATGATTCATCAAATTCGTGGCCTTTATGCTAGGCTAGTTTGTCTCTAAATAAATAATAAATACACCCAACAGGCACACACATAGTTCTGATCCTACACACGGTAAAACCCGTATCATGGGTATCAAGAACTGCGAGAGACTACGTCCCACAACACCCAGACCCGAAACAAATATCTGTCTGTCACACGAACATTTGTCTTGGTGCGGGAATCAAACCCACGGCCTCTCGTCGGCACAGCTGGCTACTTGCCCGCAGCGCCACGGAGGCTGTCAAATCCACATTGACAAAGTCCGCAGCTATATTTTATTCTTAGATCAGAACTACTAAGCCATCAGCCTGGTTAGTCTCACACCAAATTCCAAAAATACTACTAGACCAGATACTAGCCTAACTTCGACCATTCATAAACAAGTCTTCGAGAACCTTGACACGGTAAGTTTGCTCGTAAAAATCGTACGAAATTGGCGTTAACTGCACGGCCGTACAGAAATGGGTCGCGGCGAACCGCTGTGTGGATCTCATGCATCTTTGTTAAATAAATGGAAGATCGACGATAAAAAATAATGACCTTATAAACTCTGTTGAATTTAAAGACATTAACGAAAAGCTTTTCATATTATGGTGCAATTTGATGAGACTCTATTACCTTAATTATTGTACCAATTTCATAATGTAACAAATTATTTGGTTTTATAATAATAATACAAGCCCTGTATTAAATGGACTGTATTGAATTAAACACTGCTGGGCATGGGTTCTCTTCTACTAATGAGAGGAGTTAGGCCTGCGTTCTCTTTTAAGAGCAATTCTGTCAGTCATTTTAGGCCAATGTTCGTTATTCCATCTACCTACATCATACCTTTTCTTCCAAAAATTACTTATACGCGGGCGGAGCCGCGAGCAACATCTATATAACATAATTTGATTGGTAGAATTGGTGAATACGAAAACACACGTAAAAAGGCAAGTGTTTGGACTACTATTTTCGTTATTTTATTTTGTTTTTCTAGCAATATTACTTGTTGATATCTTTTGAACAAAAGAATCGACCGTTAGGGTAACGGTCGATTCTTTTGTTCTGTTTATTATTTAAAAAATGTTAGACACGGGTGCATAACGGGGGCATTGCTCTGGGGCACAATGGGGTAAAATTTATTACTTTGTTTTAGGTAATAAATGGGACGAATGTACATAAAATACGAGAGGTAGTTGGTCTGTGAAAAGCATGAAAAAGGCCATTATTGCAGTTTAAAATCTTCGGAGCATTGGGTAGCCTGCCAGCTATGTGGATATTGGGCTCATACAACAGGTGCAGGTGTTGACGACGAAGATATGGAAGAATACCACATCTGCCTATAAAGTATCTAAGTACTTCCACCCCATCGGCCATTCGGGGCAGGGTCGTTATCCAACCATCCTGCCCAGAATTGAGTACCCCATACTACCCCTAATGGGGGGAAAGGGGAGAACGGAGCATAACATCTATCCGGCCCTACTGTCAACCTCACCTGCCCGCGCTAGTGGTTCTTTCAGAATAGCTAGCGGCGCCAGCCCCACCGGCTGGCGTGGTGCCCCCTGCTAGATAACGGACGAGGCTCTGGCGACCGAGCAATGGCGGTATAACCATACGCCCATCCAGGAGACTGGTTGGAGGAGGTCTCAGCAGCCTGAAGGTCTAAATAACCTTTAAAAGGTCTGGTGCAGACGGCAACGGGAAACCACTGTACTATTCTCCCTAGTAGTTAGCTTCAATGGAAAAGTCAATCAAAGCCACGGCCCCGAGTGCCCAGCGTCCCTTTGATGGGACAGGGGTGCTAAGAATCCCTGGGCGGAAAACACTTAAAATCGGAACTTGGAATGTGAGAAGTTTAAAGCAAGACGGAAAGCTCCCCAATGTTATAAAGGAAATCAAACGTTTGCAAGTAGACATTCTTGGCATCAGTGATACCAAATGGCCAGGTCAAGGCAAATCCATAATACCTGATAACTATGCCTTGTATTATTCAGGAAGTGATCATCCAACAGAACGATATGGTGTGGGAATTCTTCTCACAAAAGAAATCTCCAAATCAGTCACAAATTTTGTTCCTTTGTCCAACCGAGCCATGTTGGTCAAACTGGAGGCTAAACCATACAATATCAACATTGTACAGTCAGCAGCAGAAGTAGCTAAACAATCAAGGTGTTCATATAGAACTACACACTCAAAGTGACCATAATTATCTACACACCAAAAGTTTCAAAATGATGTGAGCACTCAATCTGTCAATTATAACTGAGCACATACATTGTCAAATATTTAGTAGCAAACTGAAGGCCGTTGCTATGGTAAACAATCTGGTATCTAAGCAGAATTCCAGAACAAATTAACAAACACGAATAATAAATCCTATATTTATGTAATTTAGACTCATAATTGTTTGAAATAACATTACTTACTATAATGACATGATTTGTCAAATGGATTTATTTTATCAAATACTAGTCAAGTGTTGATTTCATTTCTTGTATGACGTCAGTGACGTATCTTTATTTCGAATAACTTGAATACTATCCAAATTATATGTAATCAAAATAAAATGATTCGATTTTGCCTTCTCCGAAAGTAATGTTTGCCAGCGGATCCACATAAAATGTGTCATTAATATTACACACATAAATATTCTTTTGAAGTCTTTCTTTAAAATCACTGTGATTTGAAACTCGATGAAACAAAAGTATCCATCATCACCACTAAGAGACAATCACATAAATATAAGTCGGCAAGAAAATGAGATAGAATAATTTACACAGTATTTTATATTCTAGGTTTATGTATTTTTTTTAATGTGTATTAATACGCGTGTATGCGCCTGCGTATTACAAAGCTTACTCGTTGGTTACTTTTTATTTTAGTTTATTTTTAAGTTAGTTCGTGTGTTTATACACTTGTATGCACCTGCGTATTACAAAGATTACTCAAACGTAACTTTTTTGAAATTCAGGGTTTTTATGTTAGTATGTGTGTTAATACGCGCATATGCGCCTGCGTATTACAAAGCTTACTCGTAGGTTACTTTTTTATTTTAATTTTTGAAGTTATACTTTTTTTGGCGCGATGGAGAAAAATGATGAGAGTGAATTTTTACGATGCGCGCACACACCGACAGCAACATCGTAAAGTTAGTTCTAGGTGGCATGAAAATCGATATGTAACTATGTTCAAGTTGTATATTCTAGTATTTTTATATTTAGAACACGTGTTTCGTAACAGTACAATTAAACAGATGATAAAAAAATGATGAGAGTGAAATTTTAAAATGCGCGTGACATAAAAGTCACACCTTTGAAGTTTTCCTGAGTACCAGGCTAGAAGAAATGTAAGGATACCGTTTGATACCGTTTTTATACAACTGATATAATAGTGACTTCTTTAAGAGCTAGAAGCTTCGGAATATAGATATGGCCAGTACGTTGTGGTATTATGAAAGAACGAATTATTTTTAAGTTAGTTCGTGTGTTTATACACTTGTATGCACCTGCGTATTACAAAGATTACTCAAACGTAACTTTTTTGAAATTCAGGGTTTTTATGTTAGTATGTGTGTTAATACGCGCGCGCCTGCGTATTACAAAGCTTACTCGTAGGTTACTTTTTTATTTTAATTTTTGAAGTTATACTTTTTTTGGCGCGATGGAGAAAAATGATGAGAGTGAATTTTTACGATGCGCGCACACACCGACAGCAACATCGTAAAGTTAGTTCTAGGTGGCATGAAAATCGATATGTAACTATGTTCAAGTTGTATATTCTAGTATTTCTATATTTAGAACACGTGTTTCGTAACAGTACAATTAAACAGATGATAAAAAAATGATGAGAGTGAAATTTTAAAATGCGCGTGACATAAAAGTCACACCTTTGAAGTTTTCCTGAGTACCAGGCTATAAGAAATGTAAGGATACCGTTTGATACCGTTTTTATACAACTGATATAATAGTGACTTCCTTAAGAGCTAGAAGCTTCGGAATATAGATATGGCCAGTACGTTGTGGTATTATGAAAGACCGAATTAGTACTATACAGTAATATTATTTAGGTCTTTCATGATACTGTAAAAAGTACTGGCCATTAAAATATTTTGTTGTTATTCTTTTTCCACTTTATGTACCTTCCCATGAAATGTAAGGAGATTTGCCACTCGTGTCCAGAAGGAAATTAAAAATAAATAAAGGAGGGAGTAAAATCATTTTTATTTCCATAACATTAAACTTAAAAATAGTATGTAAGAATGGCGAAAGTGGCCAGTGTTTGAGCTTATGGTACATGACTTCTGGGTAGATAAACCTTGCAAGTATATGAAGTATAGTATAGTAGTATTTTCATTGAAATTATACTTGTTTAGGCGCGTTATGAATATATATATACCTAGTCAGGTCATAAATTCTGTCACATGTTTAATATAAAATAATTGAAACAAGTTTATTCATTATGTAACCATTTATATACCAAAATGAACTTAACAAAACATAGATTCTTATGACACTTAAGTTTATTCAAAATGACCTCCGTGATTTTGAATACAGGCCTTCAATCTGCGCGGCCAGTTGGCTATCGCAGCACGAACGAGGTCCATGTCAATATCGGCGGCTGCCTTAATCAAGGATGTCTTGAGTGACTCCAAATTGGGATGAGGCTTTGAGCACGCCTTTTCCTCCAAGTGTTGCCATATCTTGTAATCTAACGGATTCAAATCTGGACTGGAGGAAGGCCAGTCTTCGTGCCGGATGAAGTCGATTTCACGCGCCGCCAGCCAGTCTTGTGTGCTCTTCGCTCTATGAGCTGGCGTCGAATCTTGTTGGAATACCCAGTGCCTGTTATTGAACATGGTATGAGAAACAGGTTCCACAAGGTTCGTCAGGACTGTATTTTGATACACAACTGCATTCGTTTTTACACCTTTCTCACAAAAATGTACCTCTGTTAAGCCCCAATAATAAACTCCCAACCATACCATGAGCGAGGATGGAAAATGACCTCGTTGGACACGCGGAATACGGTTGCTCGCTTCTTCACTACTGTGTGCGTACACCTTATCATTTTGTTTGTTGTAGCTCTCTTCTACGGTAAAATTTTTTTCATCTGAAAAAAGAATTTCCCGATATTTTTTTCCCGCGTACCGCTTCAACAAAGCGCGGCATCTCTTCAGTCTCAGGTCCATTAGACGAGCATTCAAACGATGTCCTGTTTTTCTTCGATATGCCCGAAGCCCTAAGTCTTCATTTAACACCCTTTTCACCGTGGTTCTGCTTAACCCCATCTGAAGGGCCAACAGTTTCTGCTTACGTTTGGGATTTCTTTGAATTCGCGCCTTCACAGCTTTTATCACTGCTGGAGTCCTAACAGACCGAGGGCGACCACTTCTTGACCTGTCATCTACACTAGAGTCTTCATTGTATCGTTTGATGGTACGATAAACGAATCTTTTGGTTATATTCAAATTTTTCAGTATGTCAAAAATTTGCAACAATTTGGCAACACGGTCTTCTTTAAGCGTCCACTCCATATTTAAAAATGAGTAAAATTCTAAAAAGTATACATTTTTATTTTCATGAACAATTTGAAATTTGAATTCAATAAACTTTTTTATGGCCAGCATTCTAAAATAAAAGTTTTTACTGTGTGACAATACTTATGACCTGACTGTGTATATATTATCATAATTTTTAATGAGGCCAAAGAAGTATAACTTCTCACGCGTGTACATAAGTACACACACTCTTTTTTTATGTTAGTACGTTTGTTAATACAATTGTATGCACCTGCGTATTACAAAGCTGACTCGCACGTTACTTTCTCAAATTTTAGGTTTTTTATGTTAGAATTGTTAATACGCGCGTATGCACCTGCGTATAACAAAGCTGATTCGCACATTACTTTCTCAAATTTAGGTTTTGTTGTTAGTATGTGTTAATACTCGCGTATGCGCCTGCGTATTACAAAGCTTACTCGTAGGTTAAATTTCAGAAGTTTCAAGTTTTTTATGTTAGTATCTGAATGCGTGTTTGCGCATGCATATTAAAAAGCTTACTCATAGACATTGAGATATATTCTACCGATAAACACAGACTGTCGTAGAAACAATATGTTCCAAATACCTTTTCCGCACACTAACGCCATCTGTCCCTTTTCTAAGCCAAAGACCAAAGAGCATCACAATGAGCAGATGCGACAGTTCATTTCTATAATGTATTTGAGGGACTATCCTGGAAATTGTGTAGTTGTGTAAAATTTAATTTTATCACCCAACAGTGGCAGAGCCCAAAATAATGTATTTCGTCAACATGTATTTTGTTGAAACAAATTACTTTTTTGTTTTTATTTACATATATTTAGGTGACTCAAAGTGAGGTATTATCGGAGCCACATAAAAAAATAAACATAATGCAAAATTTAATTGTTAGTGGAAAATAAATAAATCGCTTTAAATATTGTATAAAAGCGTTTATTTTATAACTAATTTCCTTGAAACAAAATAAATTTGGTTAGTTTCTGACGTTAAGTAGTACAGTTTATTATTTATTTATTTATTTTTTTATTTATTTATTTACTATTAAAAATATAAACCCATAACAGCAGGTGCCAAAGCGGGATTATACTAACTACTAACATATCATAAACACAAAAATATTACTAATAAATAACACAAGAAAAATAAATGAAACTTAATACTAATAATATAAACTTCACCGTTCACCACATTTTTGCGCTGCTTCTGTGAATTTCGGCAAGGTGCAATTAAATATATCAATATGCTCTGACACAATGTCTATCCGGATCTACCTTTTTTTATTTATTATTATTACTAGCCATGTATTAAACATTGACCCACTGCTGGGCACGGGCCTTCTCTACTAGAGAGGGGTTAGGCCTTAGTCCAGCACGCTTGCCTAATGCCGGGATCTACCTTAGCCTCAAGTTATTACAGTAAATTTATTGTCATTATTTGAAGTGGTTTTACAATAACGTCGTATACGTCCTGACATTTCTACAAGCGGGCACTTACTCCTTTAAAAAAGAAAAATAGGAATTGTATAAAAATTATATGGATAAACAATACTAAGAATGAGAAATAATACAATAGTATAATTCATCCATCAAGTGCCTATTTTGCACTCTCTGATCGATTGATCTATGACTGTTAGAAGTGTGAGAACTCCGTCTCTTTTTCTCGAACGGGACTTTCCGCGCGCCAAAGTGGGATAAACTAATGCCTAATTTTGTTTCGAAAACTCTCCCATATTCAGAATTGAAATTAATTAATATTTATTGATATTACATTCTAAACGTTATAAAATTATGTTATTTACATTATATACTCATTCCACTGTAAATCAATTTAAGGCAGATTTGTTCGGGAATGTTGCTACAAATAATTAAAATTCATTCAACACTGAAAGATGCATTGTGGTGTGATTACTTCGATAGCATGAAGCAAACTAAAGTCATTGCAGTATCGGAACCGCAACTCGGTGGAACATGATGTTTGTTCTGGTCGCTGCATCTGGTACGTAGTACATATAGATCGCTGCTCATAGGTAACTTTACTTTTGATTTAATAATATTTTACCTTTTTAGTTATGTTAAGAAAAGTCAAGAGATGTGTGCCATTTGGGCTGGTTTCGAACATACTACTATTCGACAGTTCGTACCACTACCAACTAGGTAATCGCTACTATCCAATAAATTATAAAAAAATATACTACAAGTTAAATATCACAATTCAACAATGTGATATTTAACTTAATTGTAGTATAATTTCATTTCATGCCGCTGAGTAATAGAGCTTAAAAAAAGTTTATTGTATTTACGTACTTTTTGTATGGAAAATCTTTTCACGCTATGGGAAAGTACTTACAATTAATAATAAGGGCTACACATAACTTCTAGGAAATTATTTTTACGATATATCGAATCAAATTTTAGAAGGGGAGTCATAAAAATAGTCGAAATACACACTATATTATTATATATAAGATATACACGGATAGTCAAAAAGGGTTTACTAAGCCGCGGTCATAAAGTTTCGGTGACAAGGATTACATCTCCTAAAGGCAATATTTTAATTTTCATACAAAAATAAATTATTATTTATTTTAATTTTAAATACGCACAACCCTGTACGTATAAGTTCGAGAATTTAGTCAATTCCTACTGTGAAGATTTGTTTACAAATATTTGAAAATCGAGTGTGTAGATCATTTTGACGCGATGGATGCTCACGATAATTTGACTACTTTTGTTGTGTAGATGTTATTGATTTTCTTGGGCGTATAGAATTATTTGAACACATTATGTGCTCATTTATATCTGCTGCTGACTGTACAAGTATATGCACCCACTGGAGATAAACCCGTAACAGAAATAGATCACTTTTACAACGACATTGACACCTTATTAAAAACCACGAAAAACCATGAAGTGGTCATCGTTATGGGCGACATGAATGCGAAGGTGGGCTCAACCGACGTACCGGGTGTTACAGGTGCCTATGGTCTTGGAATCCGTAATGAAAGGGGTGATATAATGGTAGAATTTTGTCAAGAGAAAGATCTTATAATTACGAACACCCTATTCAAACTACCACCACGCCGTCTATATACGTGGACATTGCCAATGCACACAAGAGACCACATTGTCAGGAACCAAATAGATTACGTGATGATCAACAAACGGTACCGAAACTGCATTAAGAAAGCACAAACATACCCTGGAGCAGATATTAGATCGGATCACAACCCAGTAGTGGTGGACATAAGGTGCAAGTTAAAGAAGGTGATACCAAAAAGTAGTGACAGAAGGCCAAACGTACGGAAACTATGCGAGCCCGATACGCGAGTAAAAGTGTACAAAGCCATCAACCAATGGGCCACGGATCATCGCACTAGAACTGAGACCTCCGATCTGGATACATGAACAAGCCTTAAACACAGTGTGAATGATATCTGTCACAAATATTTGCGACCACCACAACTGGCTAAAAAACAGGACTGGATGACAGACTCTATTTTGGAACTAATGGAGGAACGGAGACTGTACAAAAGTACAAATCCAGATCGGTATAAACAAGTTGATTACACTATCCGGAAAGAAATTAGAAAGGCTAGAAACACCTATTACAGCGATAAATGCGCACATATGGAAGATCTCCTTAGGAAACACGACAGCTTTAATGCGCATAAACATATTAAGGAAATGGTAGGTCAAAGACGAAGAACAGCCAATACTCTCACCGAAGACTTAGGGAATCTAATTCTAGACCCCAATAGTAAGAAGAAACAATGGTGTGAGTACGTTTCGGAAATGTTCGCTGATCTGTCAAGGAATATCCGAATCACTAAAGACGAAGCTGGATCATCTATTTTAAAATCTGAGGTATTCCACGCCTTGCGATCAGCTAAAACAGAAAGAACACCAGGACCGGACAACGTACCCATCGAAATCCTCAAACTATTGGAAGAAGACCAACTGGATGTACTGACACAGCTCTTCAAGAACATCTACGAAACTGGCATCCTTCCAGATGACTGGCTAAAATCCAAGTTCATCGCAATACCCAAAAAGCAAAATGCTAGAAAATGTGGAGAGTACCGTATGATCAGTCTAATGAGCCATGTCCTAAAAGTGTTCTTAAACATCATACAGAATAGGATAAAACTAAAATGTAACGAACAACTGGGAGACAGCCAATTCGGATTCCGTTCCGGGGTTGGAACTCGAGAAGCCCTATTCGCCCTCAATGTACTAGTGCAGAAATGCAGAGATATGCAAACCGATGTACTGCTTTGCTTTATTGATTACGAAAAAGCATTCGATCGAGTTAAACACCAACAGCTCATGGGCCTTTTAATGGATATTGGTCTCGATGGTAAAGACGTAAGGATTATCCGTAATCTATACGAAAACCAAGTGGCTTCAATTAGGGTGGATAATGAAGACACCGATGAAATTAAAATCTGTCGCGGTGTTCGACAGGGATGCATTATGTCTCCGTTACTATTTAATGTTTACTCAGAAGCAGTGATGTCTGAAGCCCTTGAAGACCTTGAAGCTGGAGTAAAAATTAACGGAACAATCGTTAACAACTTGCGATACGCAGACGATACTGTTCTCATCGCATCTTCAGAACGCGACTTACAAGCAATTGTAAACAAAGTCAACGAGAGCAGCGAGAAAGCCGGTCTGCCGATAAACATCAGCAGGACAAAACTGATGGTAGTCTCTAGAAATCCAGATTTAAATCCTAACATAACGATAGCTGGGAAACAACTAGAACGAGTACAACAGTTTAAATATCTCGGTGCTTGGGTAAATGAAGTATGGGATTCCGACTAAGAAATTAAAACCCGGATAGAAATTGTCCGAGCCTCTTTCAATAAGATGAAAAAAGTTCTATGTTGTCGTCAACTTGACATAAAACTCAGAGTTAGGATACTTCTGTGCTACATCTGGCCCATTATCATGTACGGCTGCGAAGCATGGACCTTAAAAGAGGACACCACGAGACGCTTAAAAGCACTCGAAATGTGGTGTTACCGTCGCATGTTACGCATCAGTTGGACGCAAAAGGTCAGGTCCGTGCTCCAGCGTGTCCATATGCCCAGGAAGTTGATGCAAACCATAAAACAGCGTAAGACGGAATACCTCGGCCACGTGCTCCGGCACGAAAGATACAGGTTGCTGCAACTTATAATGATGGGCAAGGTGGAAGGGAAGAGACGCGCTGGGCGAAGGAAAAAATCGTGGCTGCGAAATATCCGGGAGTGGACCGGTATCACCTCCGCTGAACAACTGTTCCGCCTGGCCAGTGACAGGGAGGAGTATAAGAAGCTGACGGCCAACCTTCAAGACTGAAGAGACACATGAAGAAGAAGAAGATACTGCCCCTACCCTGGGGCATGATGGACTTTTGATAAGGGTTTCATATTTTCATATTTATATTTTTATATGATTATTTACCTCACCAAATTATATACCAAATGCTAGTTTAATAAGTAACCTAAGTGTTCTAGTTACTTTCAATTAATAAAAATACCTTGATTATATATTTATTGTTTATTTTCCTTAACGTCCCCGTTATGCCCCCCCTTCCCACATATATTTTCGGGATCGATCTGTAAATGCAGATTTAGAGTGTTTATTGAAGACGGAATTAAGAATAGATGGGAATTGAGAAGTTTTAGAAGATTTAAGTATTCGGAATTCTACCAATGATGCGAATTAAAATCTAAACAAATTAAATCATTCTGATGTACTAGAATACTCACCACAATTGTTAATCTATTCAGAAAGCACGGAGTGATATATAAGTTAAAATATTTGTTTATATTATCTTTTTTTTAGTGCCTCGATAGGCAGACGAGCAGACGGGCCACCTGATGATAAGTAGTCACCGCCGCAAATAGACTTATATAAAAATGAAGAATTGTTAGGCTCTTAGGTCAAAACACCTTAGCCTTAATTTATAATCGTTTTAACAAATTCTAAAATAGACATATTGAAATATAGGCTCTACGATCTAAGCACAATAGCCTTATTCAAAATCATATTGACAACCGCAGGGAAGACGAAGCGAGCCGTCTCAATGCGGAGACGTCACGAAACTAGATTATCCAAAATCACATCAGTTCAAACAATGAGTCAACGGTGCGTCTCAGCTCCCAGTCGCTCGAGCGTTTATACCCGTAACACAAATCCCGCATGTGTTCGCAGATGATTATCAGCTTTGAGTTGGAAATTGGGTAATCCTGTATGAACCTAAACGCGTTTTGTTACAACGTTCTGATCATACTTAAAGTTTAATATTCAATGTTTATTTTTGAGGATATTGACTGCAAAATCGCAAAAAGCAAAAAAGGGTAGACAGGTGGCACGTTTTTTTTAAATGAAAATGTTACTTACAACCTCTCATCAAAATAATTTTATAAATCTGCTTAAAGATAAGTTAGTTGGAAGCCATTAAGAAGGGTTTTATGTAAATGATAGAAGAAGGATGCATGACACGATTTATGACGTCACCGCACATAATTACCATTACGTTGCTGTCATGCGAGGGAGATAATGAGATATCCCACTACGCACCCACTTATGCTCCCGCTAATATTTAAATGAATTGCGGCTTCTTTTTTAAAATTAAGCCAGAGGCATCTACATTATTGTCTTAATGTTTTATTTTTGATTTGATTAGATGAGGCTAGATAACTAATAAATCATTCATTGGTAAGTGATCTGAACTGTCCATGAACACTCGCAATATCAGAATTATGGGAGCGATGTCGACCTTCAAGGGAAAGAATGTGGGTTAAAAGGGTGAGAATGATTAGGACGGCGCTTGCTGTATCGTAAGAAATGCAAGAAAAGCGTAAGGTGTCTTTGACTTTTTATGAGACAATGTTGTTACACCGGTCAAGACAAATATGACTGCAACTTAGTGTAATACTTTAAATAGATATGTCCAAAACCTTTCTCCAACAATACAACATTGCATTGTAGATACTACACATAAGTGATGCGGGCGTAATCTAGAATCTTCTGGGCGGGATGTGCGTTCGACGCGATCCATTACCGAGCTGTCTGTCTCACTTCACCTACGTAAATATATAATAGAAATCTGCGCGAGGCATTAGCAAGGTAGGAGTTACTAGCCAATTCGGATATAAACATACATTCGCTTTTAACACTAATTGGACGAAATCAGATTCGCTGATTTGACAGATTTTAAAAACTATGGCTATTTATTGAGTGTAATGGGGATGAAACATTGAACTAATTGAAATCAGCTATTAAACTATCACAATAGAAACAAAAAACAATCAATAAAAAGATTGGTTGCAGTTACATATGATTATCAAATTAGCCAATCATCTTTCTGCTAGCACTGTTTGCTTTCACATTTGCAACTAACTTCGAAGGCGTATAATATTCTACAATATTTTTTTGTATATTCCGCAATATATCTGCCAATGTGGACAGATTTTTATGACCATTTTGATAGTTCTATATAAATTTGGTTATAATATAATGAATAAATACGAAAATGGGGAATTTCTTCAACCGAATTCATATAACGCATGTAATTCAGGTTTAGAAACCGGTTTTTACAGTTTGATTATTCCAGCATATGATTAATAAATATATCGATAATACCACTCCCTAACATATGTAACATGTTAATGTGTCTTTATTACTAATTAATTAACCCTCTTTAATTTATATTCTCCAATGGTAAAATTAAGTATATTAATAAAACTAGCCCTGTATTAAACATTGTCCCACTGCTGGGCACGGGCCTCCTCTACTAATGAGAGGGGTTAGGCCTTAGTCCACCACGCTGGCCTAATGCGGGTTGGCAGACTTCTCATACCTTCGAAAAACTCTCAGATATGCAGGTTTCCTCACGATTTTTTCCTTCACCGTTAAAGCAAGCGATAATTAACATTTTAATACACACATAACTTTAGAAAAGTCAGAGGTGTATACCACTTGGGTTTCGAACCTACGACTTTCGTCTTGACAGTCCGTACCGCAACCAACTAGGCTATCGCTGCTATTTAATTAAATTAAGTATATTAATAAATGTAAATTAGTACGCAGTTGGTCAAACATTTCGGAATTCTAAAACCGCATCGCTCCATCTATCACAATCCCACATCACGTTGTTCCTCCCTGAACTAATTCAGTGTCACGCCAGTGGACCACGGGTAGTATAATGAATGACACATTTGTTATTCTCCTTCATTTCCTTTTTACTTGGTTTTAATTTCAATCTGAATTCGCATTTATATTTTCGTTAAAACTATTTTATAAATTACTTATTATTTCTGCGATTCTGTTCACGTGGAAGGTAATGTGCATTAAAACAGGGATTGTTATATCTTTTGTTTCATGGAATTTTGATTAACATAATATTAAAATCTGTATCGAAATCTCTTCAGCAGTTGCTATATACTGTTTTATTTCATGTGGAGATTTAGTAGGCTCATTATTGATCACGATGTGTCGCGAATTCGCCTTTACGTTTTCTTTTCCGGAATGGACAACCGTCTTCGGGACGGTTCCTTATTTACTGCTAAATAACATATAAAAAACTTGTAACATATGTATTCGGTATCCATGTTCAAACTACATGCTGCTACAACTACATGGAATATTTAGTCTTTCATAATATTAGATCTAGATTAGTCTTCCGGTTGGATCGTTGGATAGTACAAACGTCACAAACTTTGCTCCAAGAATATAAAATCATAACTGTTGAAATACAGAACAAAACTATAAACTGTGCAAGTGAATCGAATTATATGGACTATTAGTACAAATAAAGTGGTAAAAACTGGTGTATTTTGCTCCGAACAAAAAGTGCATAATAAAAACTTTGTAATAACATAACCTATAAACAATAGTTGACTTTTGGCATTTTATAACAGTGCTACCAACATCAGAAATCAGAACATTACGTTTCGTTTCAAGCAATATATGGTTCAAGTGTTGCCACGCTTACAAATAAATTTCCACCAAACTATTTCAGTATTGCCACTAGAAAAAAAAAAAGGAGATTTCATTATTAAAATCCGAATTCATAAATTTAAAATGGAAGAGCAAATGCAATTACTATTTTCAAAAATAAAACAAGAAATGGATATACAAACAAAAACCTTAACAGATTCAATTACAAAAGCGGTATTAAAAGAAATGGATGATAAGTTAACACCAATTATAGAAGAAAATTTGTTTCTAAAGAACGAAATAGAGGAATTAAATGAGAAAGTAAAACACCTAGAATGTGGAAAAAAGGAGAATAATTTAATATTCTACGGATTCGAGGAGTCGAATGAAAATATTAACATAGTTGAAATGGTATCAAAAACTTTAAACAATTCGGGTATCGAAGTGCATAAAACAGATATTAACAAAGCGTTTAGAATTGGTAAAGTAAAAGAAAAAGCACGCCCAATTTTAATTAACATGCTAAACGCATGGAAGAGACATGAGATTTTGCGAAATCAGAAAAAGCTGCCAAAAAATATTTATGTTAAGGAGGATTTCAGTAAAGAAGTTTTAGAAAAAAGGAAAGAACTAATACCTCAGTTAAAAGAAGAACGAAAAAAGGGACGTATAGCATACATTAAATATGACAAACTAGTTGTTGAAGGTGAAACAAGTGGGATACGAGATAAAAGGAAGAGAAACCAATCTGCCTCACCAAAGACAACGAATAACACTGAAAACGCCCCGACAAAAATAAACAAAACAAATGCCTTCGAAAGAATGTACAGGAGCAGGGCTCACTCAACATCCTATATAAATAAAGAATAGCAATCAACACACATCGGAAACCGGAAGATCAGAACAAATGAACGAAAAATTATTAACAAAACAACAACACCTCTCCCAAGCCGGCTGGTCACCGTGGGAGATATCGACCAATCCCTTCCAGCTCCAATAAAAGAAAATACCAATAACACCAAAACACTAAAAATACAAGAAAATAGAAAACTATATATTTGTACATTAAACTGCTTAACACTGAGAACACAAGAGAGACTTACCGAATTAGAGTTAGCTCTTTCAAAAATAAAATGGGACATAATAGGTTTAAGTGAAGTAAGAAGATTAGGCGAAAGTATTGAAGATAGAAAGGAATATGTCTTATACTATAAAGGGGAAACAAAGGGAAGTTACGGTGTCGGCTTCATGATTAAAAAACGCTTAGAAAAAAATATTGAAGAATTTATAGGTATATCAGAGAGAATAGCTGTACTCAATATACGGCTGCCGGGCTACAAACACAAATGGTCGATTATTCAAGTATATGCTCCCACTGAACAACAAGACGAACGGGTTAAAGACATCTTCTACGATCAGCTGTCATCAGTCTTACAAGATGCACACAAAAACGTTATGGTCATAGGAGATTTTAATGGTAGAATAGGGTCTCAACGAACTGGTGAAGAAAATATAATAGGTAAATTTGGCTACGGTAGAAGAAGTAAAAATGGAGAAAGAATGATTAAAATGGCATTGGAAAACAATCTTACATTCATGAACAGTTTTTTTAGAAAAAATCCAAAGAAAAAGTGGACCTGGCTATCTCCAGATGGATCATACAGAAACGAAATAGATTACATAGCAACGAACAAAAAAATGTTTTTTCATGATATAAACATCTTAAACCAATTTAACTTTAATACCAACCACCGGATAGTGAGAGCAGTAATAGATATCACTGAACCTAAAAAGAGTAGAAAAAAATACAATGTAAAAGCTAACTCTATAAATACACAACAACAATGTTTTACAAATACACTTAAAAACGAAATAGATGATAAATATAACAATGAGATAACAGACATATATGGTCCACTGTTCAACAAATTCGCAAAGCCTAAGACAACCCATATCGAAACTGACACTAAAACATTAATAGAAGAAAGAAGAAAACTTTTAAAACATGGAAAAGATAAAGAAAATCTAAGGGCTATATCAGACTTAAGTAAAAAAATAAGTAACAGCATCAAAAAAGACAGAACTAAGAAAAGAACGATTGTACTTAACTACCATATAAACAAGACAGGAGGAGTTAAGAAAGCTTTGAAAGAACTAATAGAGGCGAAAAAATGGATCCCAAACATTAAAAATACAGCAGGAACACAGCAAACGCCAAGAAAAGCTATAATAAAGACAGCAACTGACTTCTATAGAAAACTTTATACAACAGAACGAAATACTAGAGACTTAACTATAAATCTCGAAAATGATGACACGGCCGCAGACATACCAGTTTTCCTACAATCAGAGATAGAAAAAGCTGTCAACAGTCAAAAGAACAACAAAGCTTCTGGACCAGATCAGATTTCAAATGAAATGATCAAAACCTCAATTAGAGCACCGGAAAAGCTAAGCAAACTCACGGAAATATACAATTCTATTTTAAGCTCAGAATGTATACCATCGCAATGGACTAAGAGCACAATTATACTATTACACAAAAAAGGGGATAGGAACATTATAGAAAACTACAGGCCTATAAGCCTTATGTCGAATATTTATAAAGTGTTCTCCAAACTGATATTGAACAGAATGACAGGAATAATGGACGAACAACAACCTATTGAACAAGCTGGTTTCAGAGCGGGGTTTTCAACTACTGATCACATGCATGTCATCAAACAGCTAATTGAAAAATGTCAAGAATACGGTAAAGCCTTGTACATCGCGTTTGTGGACTATAGTAAAGCATTTGATTCCATAGAACACGATTCGCTTTGGAGGGCTCTAATTCAGCAGGGATTGCCAAAAAAATACATACGTATAATTAAAAATATATACGCAAATAGCACAGCGCAAATAAAACTGGAATCAACCGGTGAAGAGTTCCCAATAGCCAGAGGTGTGAGGCAAGGAGATCCACTATCGCCAAAACTTTTCTCAGCAGTCTTGGAAAGCATATTCAGAGATCTTGAGTGGGACAATTTTGGCATTAATATCAACGGTAGACAACTTAGCCACTTAAGATTCGCCGATGACTTAGTCCTAGTAACTGACAACGCGAATACCCTTCAGCATATGCTTCAACAGCTAACTGAGGCAAGCAGAATAGTTGGTCTTAGTATAAATAAATCAAAAACTAAATTAATGACAAACAGAGAAGAAATATTCATAAAAGTAGATAATGAAGATATTGAATATGTTAAAAACTATACATACTTAGGGCAATTAATATCATTTAGAGACCGGACAGACATAGAAATAGAAAACAGAGTGGCCTGTGCTTGGAAAAGATACTGGTCCCTTAAAGAGGTATTTAAAAGCAAAAACTTTCATATGACAGTCAAGAAAAAAGTGTTTAATTCTTGCATCTTGCCATGTCTTACGTACGGGTGCCAAACATGGGCATTGACTCAAAAACATCTCTTAAAACTAAGATCGTGTCAAAGGGGAATGGAAAGGAGTATGTTGGGCGTGACGCTAAAAGACCGCAAAAGAGCAGCAGACATTAGATCTACAACTAAGGTGGAAGACGTACTGAAGAAAATAAGACGGTTAAAATGGCGATGGACAGGACATATGACAAGGGAAAGCAGAATGAAATGGACTAAAATTATAACAGAATGGCAGCCACGTGATGGCAAAAGAAAAAGAGGAAGGCAAGCTAGAAGATGGACAGATGATATCAGGCTGATTGGAGGGACAATCTGGTCTAGAAAAGCTACCAATAGAGAAGAATGGAAGCAGCTGAAAGAGGCCTATGTGTCACTTGACACGCTGACCACTGAACCGGGAAACCCGATGTATTAGATTTAAGTTAAAAATTTGTATGTAAAATCATTGTTGAGTATCAGCAATAAAGGCTAATATAAAAAAAAAAAAAAATATTAGACTTATACGAATCCGGAACGAGTCGCCAGTAGTTAATATTTGGATAGTAGTAATAGTTGCCATAATTTTATTTATTGTCTTGATTAATAAATTACTATACATAAAACCTATTCTCGAAATGATTACATAAATCTGTTCATTAATAAGTTAGAAGCCATTCAGATTTTATGGAAGGTAAATCACAGAAAAAGGATGCTCGATATGGTATGTGACGTCACCGCACTAAATTACCATTACTATGCATGCGTGTGAGGGAGACACTGATGTTCTCACTATGCATCCACTCTTACTCATACCAATAAAATAATAATAGCCTGTGTCAGCCTCCGTGGCGTAGTTGGCGAGTAGCCGGCTGTAAAGCGAGAGGCCGTGGGTTCGATTCCCGCACCGGGACAAATATTTGTGTGACAGACAGATATTTATGTTCGGGGTCTGGGTGGTGTTGTGAGACCGAATGTAGACTCTGATACCCACAACACAAGACTCGTATCTTAGTGTGGGGTCGGGGCTATGTGTGTGACTGTTGGGTGTGATTTATTTACTTATTTTTGAATCAACTTTGATTCAGTTTTGGGTAAAAAGGTCATTCATTTTTTTATGCTAAACATATGTTGTTTAAATAATGTACAAATTTAAACACACAAACTAATATTATATTAAAGTTAAGCCTTTTGTAAGTGAGTGTACAGGTGTGGTGGACAGGTGTAGGCAACACTAATGCATCAAACAGTAAATATTCCGCAGAGAATACCACCCGGTATGCTATTAATTGATTTCAGTTTTGGTTTCCATACAATTAATTAATTAAAATTGATATTAGAATTTCATATCCACTTTCAATATTGGATGGAATTGCGAATTGTATTTCTATATTATGGTCGGAACAGTGGCGAAATATCCACACAAGGCAATTCCTCTGAGCTTCCTTTTATACTTTTATAAACTTGTCTAGGTAGAGTAAGTACTATGAATTACTATCACTAAATAGTATAAAATATAGTTGCTTAGTTCTTTTAATCGTCGCAAGTGTTTTGATACGTTTCACTATTATTTAAACGATTTCATCCGAGTTTATATACATATTATATTTATAAAATATAGAGAAAGTTGATGTTTTATAATCGTGTCGTCAAACTATATTATGACACTTATATTGCCAACGCTGGCTCAATCTTTTGAGATACATGAATATACTTACTAATTACTACGTAATTGTATTAAAAAGTCTACAATTAATCCATGTTAGCATCTATCTCCTAAGGTAGACTCGTAGTAAACGTGTTGTAAATTCGAGGCGGGTCGCTAGTGTATACTAATAATAATATTATAAAGAGATAAAGTTTGTGAGTTTGGATTTTCGGGGTAATCTCAGGAACTACTGGTCCGAAGTGACAAAATATTTTAGTGTTGGTTAGCCCATTTATCGAGGAAGGCTATAGGATATATACCATCACGCTATGACCAATAGAAGCGGAGCATCAATGAAAAATGTTGCAAAACTGGGAAAACTTATTCCTTTTGAGACCATCCCTTGCGTGCGCTGCTTAAGGCGATTGTGCGATAATTGTATATTGTCTCCCCGGTCACGGTTTTAGAGGATTGGCTGCACGTTGGCCTCTCTCTATGATTCAGGCACAACAAATGATCGGTACAGGTGCGACAGCGCACGGACAAGATTTTTATTTATTTTTCCTCAAATAAAATCGAAACTTGGGGTTTATATTTAATAGTTTCATTCATAATACATAAGTCACCAAATACAGTAGTGGATGTGAAATGAAAAAATGTCCAAACTAATTTTTGACTTTGAAAACATTGACTTTTTACTCAAGCTACTGGTATATTGATTTTTTACTAATTATCGATTATCTTAACAGGGACGGAAAACATTATATGGTTGCATACCTAAGAATTTTTTATAAGATTCAAAGGTATGTAAAGTCTACCAACCCGCAGTAGGCCAGCATGGTGAACTAAGGCATAGCCCCTCTCAATAGTATAGGAGGCCCGTGCCCAGAAGTGGGACAGTGATACTGGTCTGGTATTAAAATGTATTCAATTCATGTTGTTCTGCAAAGCCTAGCGTGGTATGTCGCTATCGTCTTCTAAAATACTAACAAAAAAATAAAGTTTTTTTTTTATTTTCTTCAATTTTATTTGTTTAATTTCTCTCTGCCAAAGTTTAAGTGTTCCGTTGTTATTCGTTAAACCAGTTACAAACAGTTTCAAGTACCGCGTCTCGTTATCGAACAGTCTTCATATTTTTCAAAGATTTCATTCGATTCATCTCGCTTTCTCATTAAACTAGAGAATATTGAGTTTCCCAATTAAAACCTTGCATTTTATTATTCAAATCCATAGTTCAATAAGGCTGAAGGGTCCTCGTTGCAGATAGAAAACGCTTTATTGCTATTATCCGTTTTGTCGGGGGTCTACAGTTGGGGTACGATGTTCGGCCATGTTGCGGCCTTCTAAGTACTCTGACACTAGACCCCTAACCGCGTCTTCACCTTCTTGTCCATGGCGTAGTGTGAAGAAGCAGGCCGGCATGACTTTGTTGAGTAGTGGGGAATAGATTGTCTCTCGCTACTCTAATTGGACAGCACGTACCATCAGGTGCAGTGTAGTCAGTTAGCCGTGCCAGGGTAAAAGAAGTATAAGATTATTTCCAATCATTAAAATTGTTGAAGTAGCTATTGATTATCGTAATTTTCTCACCTGTTGTCAACAGTAATTATGAATAATAATAAGAATAATACTATTGTCCCACTGCTGGGCACGGGCCTCCTCTACTAATGAGAGGGGTTAGGCCTTAGTCCACCACGCTGGCCTAATGCGGATTGGTAGACTTCACATACCTTCGAAATTCGTATAAGAATTCTCAGATATGCAGGTGTCCTCACGATGTTTTCCTTCACCGTTAAATCAAGCGATAATTAACAGTTAATACACACATAACTTTAGAAAAGTCAGAGGTGTATGCCACTTGGGTTACGAACATACGACTTTCGTCTTGGCAGTCCGTACCGCAACCAACTAGGCTATCGCTAATTATGAATAGCATGGACCAATTTGTTTTATAAAAGATATACTATTGCAAAATATGGGTTGAACAACCCCTCTAGTACAGCTCAGTACTAAGTAAGTTAACTGGAGCCACCTTTAATATGACCGGCCGATTGATAAGTATAACGAAGTAATAATAAACTTAGATTTTACCGTTGTCATGGATATGTGAGATATTAAAATATTATTTCTAAAATGTCGTATTTCACATTTCTACATGTGGCGAGCGAGCTCTTTAGTATGACTGTCCGAGCTACAAATGAGAAATAAATTGTTAGACTGTTTTTTTCTGTTGTCATTTATGTGTAAGATAAAAATAAAAAATATTTTTCAATCTGAAATGTCGTATTCTACAATTGTCTACACTGTACAGTAAGTGACAGTGCTGTAGACAGTTTTGTCGACAGCATGAAAAGCCAGTGTCATCAGGGTGGTGTGTTTGAAGAGAATTGGCAATTTGCTATTGATTTGTACGATGATTGAGAATTCCAGACGCCCCAAAAGCTGCTCTTTTCGATCCTCATTTCTTTCCCTTAATATCAACAACGAATCCACGATCCTTTTGGGATTGTGTATTTATAAGTGGTGGGGATGTGTGTGGTTGGGTCAAACTTAAAATATAGGATTGTTTTAGATCCGACAGGTGGCGCTGTTGTCGAGATCTGAATTTCTTATTTTTCAATTCGAATTCGGTCCACAGAGACGGCGTTTTATGGCAGGACAACTTCTGCTCGGTACCACAAGTGGTCGTATAAAATTTCATTACAATAGGAATAATATTAATAATTGGCCAGAAATAAAACAGATACAATAATAAAACGGCCTTCATTGCTTCAATCGTCGCTGCGAAGCCATAGAAACATATTTAAGGAAAAACGTAACTCTTGGAAACTTTTCATGTGGCACACTGAAATGAAATGAAATTTCTACTTAATGGAATTAACTTAATATGGTTTTAGGGTCCCGTACTTGAACAGCAAAAGTCTTTTAGGGGGCATCCATTAATTAATTTGACCCTCCACTTTTTAAAAGGGTTTTGATTATATATTTCGGGTAAAATACGTAATTAATGGAATCGCTCTTTAAAGACTTTAAGCTCATTCTATCAACACTGATGCATCCAATAGTCACACATAATTCTGATTTTAAATTAGTCTACAAGCCGTTGCGGGTATCAACAATTCATATAGACCTACGGTTAGGGGATCAATCTCATGGCCTCCTGTTTCACATACAGTTACAGTCAAGAAGATGCTGATTGTGATGATTCTTTTGATCTTCTTGGTCTTTCATAATCCTGCGTAGTCACCGAACAAAAAAATTGAAACTTGAAAATTTTATAGTTTTATTAGAGCATGTTAAGTGACCATTGTGTTCCATAGATCTTCGCTAACAGATAATCTACAATAGTAGCTTCATTTGTGACAGCCTCCGTGGCGCAACGGGCGAGTAACCGGTTGTGAAATGGGATGGCGTGGGTTCGATTCCCGCACCGAGACAAATGTTTGTGTGACAGACAGATGTTTGTTTTGGGTCTGGGTGTCGTCCGTAGTCCCTCGTAGTTCTTGATACCCATGATACAGGTGTGACCTAGTGTGGGATCAGAACTATGGGTGTGATTTTCCGACAAATAAATAAAGAGATGATAAGATGCTCCAACGAGTATTCTCATGATTTTACAAGTGCTTTGAGTTTTTTAACCTGTCTCTATATATATACATGCTATTTGTAGAACTACATGCAATGTATAACTGATCCGTAAAATCCTCAGGGATTCAAATAAAAGTACGGAACCCTTAAAATTAGTTCGTCTTACAAATACACAGAGGAAACCGTGCACGGTAAATAAAATGTAGCAATAAATTCACGAACTTCGTCTACAGGCGTTCTTCGTACAGGCTCTCAATGGTAAATTAAGTGGAAATATGATGATTGAATTATTTGATATATAACAAGTATTATATAGTGTGACGAGTGTGTACGACAGCCTCAACGGCAAGTAGCTGGCTGTGATACTGGTGGACGTGGATTCGATCCCCGCATGGAGACAAATGTTTTTTTATATCCTGGCACGGCAAAGTGACGACACTGCACCTGATGGTAAGTGCAGTGCCGTCCAGTTAAAGTATCAAGTAGCGAGAGACAATCTATCCCTCGCTACTCAACACAATCATGTCGGCCCGCTGTGTAGCTTCTTCACACTACGCCTAAAGGACCCAGGATCATAGATAGGAGGGAAATCGTTCCACAACTTGATGGTGCGATAAAATACGAATCTGCGAACCTCTTGATTCGGTCCGGGGTAGTCGACACCACGATGCTGTGGCTCCGCAAGCCAGTAAGCGTGGTTCTGGTATGGAAGGCACATATGTGTTTTTTTATGCCATGATAGTGGCAAACAAGCTTACGGTCTGCCTGATGGTAAGTGGTTACCGTAGCCTATGTAGGCTTGCAACACCAGGAGCACCACATGGGCGTTGCCGACCCTTCAGAAACCTAATCCCTGTGTTGTGGGACCGTAGTCCCTCATAGTTGTTGATACCCACGCTACAGGTTTTACCGTGTGTGGAGTCAGGACTATGTGTCTGACTGTTGGGTATATTTATCAACAAATATTTGTTTCGGGTTTCTGTTGTGAGACCGAAAGTACTTTGTAGTTCCTTATACCTACAACAAAATACCCTTACCTTCGTGGGGGATCAAAACTACGTATGTGATAGATTGAAAAGTCGTTTTAAACTTATATACACTTTATCATATTTTTCTGTGTGATAATGGGATCACCGAAACCAAACTACATTTATCACATTCCTTTTATAATTCCCAAAAAACGTAGGATGCACTTATTACGAAAAAGCTAAGAGCAATAGAAATAGACATTCTATTTGCTGTCATTATCTGATTGAATTTTAACAAAAGTCTTATGCCTCATCTATATATATCCTAAATCTATGACATTTATACTATTAACAAAACTGTCAAAGACAGTTAAAACTTGTCACAAATTCAGATTCTACGGCCAGTATACTGTTCGGCATAATCTAGTTCATGCAATTCTCATATAAATGCCACTAAACCGCTCAAACAAATGGTTGGCACGTGCGCATAATACCATAAACTCAACCGCCATAGAATCACGCTCTCGGGATGTGTCATTTGCTTAAATGATCTGTCACATGTGAATTCCTCACACATTTGAGGGCCAATTTTTTATTGACATCCTGTCCGTATGTCGAATTAACTGAGATTAGATGAACCAGCTAGGAATAAGTATTCGCTTGTCATTTGAAAATGCGCATTATGTGTGACAACTTTCGACCTATTTTAGGCTTATCTTTGATTAACATTGCGGCTAAATGTTGACAGAACTGAGATTAGATGAATCAACTAGAATTTGTTATTTGGGTCTGTTAAAAATGCGTTTTATATTCCATCATCTTTCGGTCTATTTTCATACATCTGTAAATTTTCTGATGGACGTAATAACAATTGTGACGTTCTTGACACCGAGAGTTGATCGAAATGTATTTGGCCTTCGGGTATAAAGCTATATAATTAAATATCACTTTCTATTTAATATCACGAAGGAAATCTATTGCTTTCAGGATGAACCGCCATTAATCAATATTCACTAAAATATTGCACAGAAAAACTGACATGAAAGAGACGCCCAGTCGTAAAAAATACGCCAAACCTTTGCTGCAAAAGCGATAAAATTTTCTGATTATAGTTAATATACTGCGTATAAAGATTTTCTACAAGGATAAATATTCGAAATAGAATTTTACTAATTAAATATATTGATCGTATGTTATATGGAATTATTAGATTAGAAAACTGTTAAGTGCGAGTTGGACACGCCAAAATGGGTTCTTTACTATTCTGTATCCCGTAAAATTCACATATTTATATTTTAAGCTAAGTATTTCCAGAAACAAGGGAGGAATGTTCAATTTGTTTACATTTTTAACATCTTTTTATCTCCTAATCTATAAATTATATCTCATTCATTTGATACGCCCCGCATAGCTTAAAATTTGAAGTGTTATTTTAATATACTGATTTTTTCCTTCAGAATTAGTATAGTATAGTTCAGTATACGAAATAAGCTGAGATAGACTGACAGACACGAGAGGAGTTCTTTAAAAAGTCCAGCTTTATCGTAGATGTACAGAACCCTAAAAATTTGCAAAAAAAAAATAACAATCACGTAAACGAACCCACATCGAAGTGCTTAATCTTAAAGTAGTTTAGGTAAAGTGATGGAAAAGGAATCGATCCATAGGCGTGGTGCCACTATAGCCGTATCAGATAATTTTGTCACGGACTTGGTAATTTTTTGTCGAAAACCAATTTATAATCCTGAGTAAATCACAGATGTGAATGAAAGCGCTTTGGGGATTATTTATAAGGGCCTTGAGTATCCTCTTAAAGCGTTTTATACAGGATATAATTTGAAGTAGCATAATATTCTCCTACTTTTAAATTTCTCTTATTTTTTCACAGTACCTATTGTGTATAAGTATTATGCAGCTAACCATTAGTATGTTAGTAACTAATATCTATTTATTTCCTAGTGTTGTAAAATTAATGTTGTTAATAATAATATTCTTAGCACCCTCTGGCCTTAATGGCCTTAAAGGCCTTAAATGGAGTTGGGCGGGACATATGGCTAGGCGAGATGATGGTACGTGGAGTAAGTCTATAACTGAATGGTGGCCGAGACAAGGAAAGCGCAGCGTAGGCCGTCCAGCAGCAAGATGGGTTGACGACCTCGTTAAGATCGGAGGTCGAATCTGGATGAGACTGGCTCAGGACCGTGGCATATGGCATAACATGGAAGAGGCCTATACCCAGCAGTGGGATTCTACAGGCTGTGGATGATGATGAATAATAATATTCAATGTCACTGTAAAAAATTGTAAAGCATGCCGTGGTCTCCTGTAAATGAAGGAGCACGTAACAGAGCTAATATATAGAATGTAACTTTTTTCTTTTATATATAGGTGTAACCTTCGTTGGAGGTCCTTAATAAATAGATAAATAAGTACCTATACAATATTATACACATAGTACAAACGGGTCAATCATTGATCCAATGGCTCCGTATTAATATAGCGAAACCAGCAAGTCCTAAGTTGAAATGCCATTCCGGGCTGCCATAGTTATTATAATAATTTAAGATTCGAAAAGCATGAGTTTCCACACTTTAAAATTTTGACTTTTTGAAAAATTTAACTGGGACTTCAGTAATATCATTTTATGTAGGTTGTCCGCCTTAGTCAACTAACTGTGTGCCGACTGTCCCTGATCAACTCCCAGATCCAACAAATCCTGAAAACAGAATTTACATATAACTTTTTTTTGAACAAAAGCGTAGCGTCTAATTTCCAAAAAGTCAGCTTGTTTTAAGTTAATGACAAAAGCATAGACAATTGTATTTATACAGGAACGGAAGTGTATATTTCGGTGGAACAAACAATACCCGCCCATCATCAGATTAAAGATTACGTGACGCCGCTCACGCCATTTTCAAATTTAAATAAAACGGCCATGTTATAATTCGAATTTATTTTTAAACTTTACAAATATAGGTAAGAAACTTAACCTTTATATAGACTTGATTTATGTGTGAAAACGTTATAAGTGGGTTTTATTTTAAGTCAACATTTATTTTTGCTTCTATATGACGTAAATGTAATATAGTTTATTTTTATCCTGACACGGCATAGTAACCACACTGCACCTTATAGTAAGCACAATGCCGTCTAGTTAGAGTATCAAGTAGAGAGAAACAATCTATCCCTCGCTACTCAACACAATCATGGCTGAAGTGTGGCTTTTTCACACTAAACCATGGGGCAAAGGTGAAGAAGCATCATACCCCAATTCTAGACCCCCGACGCAAACCGGATGTACACTGGCTGATCCCGGAACGCGACACACTTGCTGGTGGTAGGATATTCGTATCCGCCCGGATAGCGATCACCGTACACAAGGTGTAAAACGCCATAGTGGCACACGCAAGTGTGTCGCGTTCCAGGATCAGTCAGTGAATGGTGGTCGCTATCCGGGCGGATATGAATATCCTACCACTAGCAGATAGCGTAAATTGTAGTGTGTATGTACATCCAAGTGTAATATAATAATAAAAAATATATACAGTCTTAATAAGGAGCCTTTTTATACCAGATGCTAGCAAACGAGCAAGTGGGTCACCTGATAGAAAAATATAGTCTTCGCCTGTGAACAATAATAGCCATAGCATGGTCATCGAGAAGGTTTAGGCGGTTTTGGCCCGCCAGAAATCGCGAAAAAATGAAACAGCAACAACTTCTCGTCAGTTTTTTGTGACACAGTCGTAGCCGGTCGTTACTCAGTAGACAAAAATGTCCACAAATTTTGATTATTCGGCTCAAAAATGTTAATAAGAATATTCCACTTAAGAAAAACGTACCCATTTGCGGAGGGCATCCACTGGCATTTTCCTTTACTGTAATAATTACGAGCAAATAAAACATTACACATCCATGAAATGGATGTGTAATGTTTTATTTGGATACACGAAGAATGAAAAGAAAAGAGATACTTAACACCCTCAATGGATATGAGTAATATAAGGTAATACACTCATAATCGCCAAAGAAATATTTCCGAGTAAATTATGTCCACACAAAACTATCGATGAGTATGTACATATTTACACCCTTTAAGTATTTGAGCCTTTCCAAGGGCTACAATTTCCCATTTTGTTGTAATGCGAGACTATTTTCTTTTTGGTTATGAGTGAGTAATAAACGAAACACATTATAAGGTAAAGCGCGGTGCAATGTATGAAAGAGCAGCGTGAATAATCTCTAGTTAGAGATAAATTAGTTGTTAAGTATTTTGTAAATATGTGTGGGTAGATTATGAGGGTAGGACTTATTTATTAGACATCTCGAGGATATTTCATAAATATCCGTGGGTAGATTGGCGATAATTACCAACTAAGTGGGGTGAAGAGTTGCTATAAAAGACGGCAGACTACAGTCTGTTCAGGGGCAGTCTACTGTACAGACGTATGGTGAGCATCAGCTCCCATCGTCCTATACCACTATTGGTCTGGGGGCAGTTCAGCATAGAGTGTTATGCTGTCCGTGCGCACTTGTGACTAATTGGTATTTGGTACATCTTGACATGGAATTATTAACGATGGGCACTGAGGTGCGTTTAAATTGATCAATTCAGTTGCGAACATCGTTTATGTGCCGTTTAGGGTATCCATCCTAAATAGCACTTTGAATTGTTTCTTATACTCTTTATATATTTCTCAAAAGCGTTTAGTCAATACACCATAACTTCCATAATTCTTCTTCAAAATTAATGATTCAAACACCATTTTGAAGCCTATGTTTATTGCCGTTATTAATTAAAAATCATAGGTTATGCCAAAAAAGATAAAAATTAACAATGGCGTCCGTTGACAGTATAATTAACTAATTGATTGTATTGTTAATTTAGGATTACGCATAGACGATTTTAGGAAGCGCCATCTATTATATTAGACTAATTTCATAACTATTTTGTAGTTAAAAATATTGTTTTTTTATATTTAAATATTTCGACTTTATTATAATACGCAACTGACGACTATTAGTGCAAGTATTAGCACAGATGACATAGGTTTTGGTATTTAATTAAAAATTCACATTTAACGCAATAATGTAAATATTAAGGTATGCTTTGAATTCAATATACAGAGAATTTGACTCAATACAGATCATAACAATAGTTGCTGACTTTTACAATTTAAAGATCAGAGAATCGCTTCATTAATTACTTCAATGTACTTAGGCTGAGAAATCAGTGTGCTCAAAGTTCAAAACCCAGCTCAAAATGTGTGTTTGAGGTTTAGCTTTTAAATATCACACAGAAGTTGCCGGCACAGGAATTTGTACCAGATGTGATCATAGAACGGAAATAGGCTTTGCAAATCGTGCATGTACTAATAGGTTATAAATAACCGTAAAACGTATTTCAACTGACTCTAACTTCTTATTATATGAAAGATTAGACGTTTTGTTTCTGATCGCCCATCCCTTATAACTTGGACGATAAGGAAACCAAGCTTACCCCATCCGCCAGTAGGTACACGATTTTAATGATACAAGGCTTACGACTCGCAGCACCCTCAACAAATTGAGAAACCGCTTTACTTGCCGCCAAATGAGATGAGCTTCAAGTGTTTTTGATGAAAAATTACATATACGTCTATACTACGTGTAACGGGAATAAGGCACATCCTCAGACACCCCAATTTAAAAATATTATTACAATCATAATTCATGTATTGAAATTAGACTGCGATGAATATAAATATTGTTTTTTATGAAATTAGTTGTACTCATTTTCGACATAAAGTTCGTAATTTTAATTATTTGATTTTTTAAAGTGTTCGTTTATTATTGCATTTAGAAAAGACTTTAACGAATCGAGCTATGTCTCAGTTTCGTTTGTCTTGGACGTTAAATTAAAGGGTGACTGTTATTTACCGGAGTGTTAATTATTATTGGAAAAGAAAAGGCTGTTAAAAATTGTTGATATCGATTCTGTCGCTTATTCTTAACAAACTACTTTCAGAGTGTGCATTAATGTTACATGTTGTATATAACCTTATAACACATAAGTACAATCTCTCTTATGTGTTATTAATTTATTCACTTGTCACGTAATAATGGCTGAATGGATTTCGACGCAGTTTTCACTTAAGCAAAATTCTGGTAAACTTATACTACGTTACTTATATTAGTTGTATACGCATGTGATACTGTCCAATGTAAAACGTACGGTATTTTATTTTCTTCTATTGAAAATATGGTCAGCTTTCTTTAAAATTATTTCAATATTTCTATCGCTTCATAGGTATTGACAGTGTACTAAGACTTAGGAATAGTCCTGGGAAAGCAAAAACTAGTATAACAATAAAATTAATAAACAAAGCTATATAAATCATTTACTACGACCGCGTGTGATATTTTAATTCCAACTACAAAGATAACATACTCGTACATAAACACACACTTCTTACACAGTAAACACTCGTGTTCAAAGATTTTATCAAGACGAAGCCACCGCGGATTTAACATCAGCTTAATTTAATCCGCGCTGTAGTTTCGCTTCTTTACACGTGTTACTAAGTGGAATATAAAGCTACGCTCACAAAACATGTATGAAAACACATAGTATAGAATATACTGCTTTAAAATAAAATTAAATTGAAACATTCTTGTAAGAATTACTTTTTTTTATCCTGGCACGGCAAAGTGATCACACTGCACTTGATGGTAAGCGCAGTGCCGTCTAATTAGAGAGAGTATCGAGGACAATCCATCCTCCTCTACTCAACACAATCACGACGGCCTACTTATTCACTCTACTCCATGGGCAAGAAGGTGAAGAAGCGGTCGAAGGTCTAGTGTCAGAGTACACAGAAGGCCGCAAAACGGCCAAACATCGCACCCCAACTCTAGACCCCCGACAAAAACCAGTTGCTGACCCCGGAACGCGACACACTTGCGTGTACCACTTTCCAAACCCTAGTGAGGGTCCTTTGGACCTGTGAGCGTACACTTTGTCATTTGGTTTGTTCTAGCGCTATTTAATTGTGATTTTTTTTGAAGATTTCATCCAGATTTACCAGCGTACCAGGGCAGTACGCGTTTTGCTCGATCACTCTCATTGACTGGAGGATTAATCTAGGATGTATCTTATGTAACGACAATTCGTACCTAGTCTCAGGTCTTAATATACGATATAACCCTAGCGAGAATCATCATTTCTAGCAATGCTCATTTCGTTTCACAATCATATTGACGCAAATACTAGCTATGACATTAATAGCTTTTTCTGACTCTAACAGCCCGTGGTGTCCCCGATGTTTTCTGGTCTTCGATAAAAGAAGGATCGGTGTATCTGTGAATCTACACAGCACACGCTATCTATCTATCTACACGCTACACAATCATGCTTGTGATACCTAACTTCTGAATTGTATTTTAAATGACTAATGACTCCAGACCAATTTTATGCAAGGCAGCTGTGTGTTCTTTATCAACCCAAACCATACTAAAAAGAAACTTTATAAAAATATATGGCAATATAGGAAATTAAAATCTGCATCGACTATAAAATATTGGAATAATATTTTATAATTAGTAACGGCTATAAACCCTTCTAAAACACAAAGCAAAAATTGCTTTAGACCCAAGCTTAATTTTTTATCATTGATTAAATTAAATATCTCCTCAGGTTAAAAAAAATATTCAGCAAAATTGTCTTTCGTCTTAAACAAAACTCACCAGTTCTTTTAATTTGCCAAAAAATAAGTCCAAGACTTTGGTTTTATACGACTAATTTATTGCCAGACTAGTTTTAATTGCTTCGTTACTTGCTTTAATTGCTTACTGGTTTTCTTCTGACTCATTAGTTAACCATAATTTTATCACAGCATCAGTTTCACAGTAATCAACAAAATTTAATTAACTGAAAAATACACTTATAATTTCAGTAGCCTGTTGAGCTCGGTCACTGGTCCGTATAATCGCCAACAGCGGTGGTGAAACGGCATCGGTTGCCAAGTCACGGCATGGCAGGTTTACAACAGCAGAATAACTTATTCTACGAAATAACATTAACGTTGCACGAATGTTGGGGCAGCTGATACCGATAGTCAAGCAAACTAGGTGTGATAAGAGCTGGGGTATTAAACATTTCTTTTATTTTGGCGATGTTGTTACGAGAGTAGTGAAATTTTAACTATTGACAGCCTCCGTGGCGCAGTTGGCGAGTAGCCGGCTGTGAAACGAGAGGTTGTGGGTTCGATTCCCACACCGGTCACACGCATAGCCCCGATCCCACACTAATATACGACTGTTGTGTTGTGTTGTGTTGTGGGTATCAGGGACTACGAGAGACTTGCGGTCTCACAACACCCAGACTCCGGACATAAATATCTGTCTGTCACATTTGTCCCGGTGTGGGAATCGAACCCACAGCCTCTCGTTTCAGTTCTTCTTCTCGTTCAGCTACTCGCCTTTTTATTTAACATTACACAGAATGCTCATATTTCACCACTCCTCTAAACGTGGCTGCCGAAATTTCGCGACGTCGCGTCGCCGAGTTATTAAAACTGTAGGCGTCGCCACGTTAATAAGCCGACAACGTCAACGGTATATTAAAAGCGCAAATGGCGAAGTCACCTTTTGGAAGTATACAAGTAAGATATTGAGGGTGAAGGAAATACGACTAAAAAGATGGAAAATTTGTGTTTGTTGTGATTGAAAGAAAATTATGTGACATTTACATACATACATATACACTCACGCCTATGATCCCCAAAGGGGTACGCAGAGGTGTAACCAGTACACTTTTAGCCGAATTTCGGTTCCATAATGTGATAGGGGGCGAGCCAGCGACTCCGGGCTTATAGAAAACCCAATATCACTTTACTCGACCTGGGGTTCGAACCCGAGACCTCAGCACATGCAGTCACAACGCATACGTAATCACAACTGCGCCACAGCGGCAGCAATTTAATCATTCATTAAAAAGAGCAGAACAAGAGCGGCATAATTTTGCTGACTTGACATATTGATTTACAGCCTCCGTGCCGTAGTGACCGAGTACTAGCTGTGAAACGATGGGTCGTGGATTCGAACCCAACACAAATATACAGGCCCGTAGTCCCTCGCAGTTGTTGATACCCACGATACAGGTTTTATTACCTAAGGTGGCGTCAGAACTATGTTTGAGATTGATAGGTGTATTAAAAAAATCTCCCAGAGCAGACACAAAACTAGCAAGTATATTTTATTTTTATAGTCTTTATCACACACCAAGAACATTGTATACAGAAAACACATAAAAAATAAACACTGTAACGCGAACATATATTATAGGAAGACACTCGGGCACCGGACACGCGCGCGCGCCGACGCGATTCGCGAACATTGTACCTCGCTCGACGAAGCCCTATTGTAATCGTTTTAACATATTTCAGTAAATGGTTGTGTTTCCGAACCCTAAACCGTTTTATTTCTCGCCCTGAGAGTAGAAACCACCCTTACAACACGTATTATTGGCGGTATACTAATTTAACTGCAATATTATGTTTTATATTTATTTGCATTCTTACTGTTTACAGAAGCAAATGCAAGCAAAAAATCGAAGCAACGTTGCCACGTTGGACACTTTCCAATTGCCGAATGCGAATTTAATGTTACACGAATATCCCATCACTAAAGAAGATAAAACATGGTTCACAATTTAGTAGTTTACAAAATACAAAAATGATCTTTAGCGAATCGAGTTCGTAACAATATATACCCTTTGGTTCATTGTTGATGGAGTGCATGCTACTGAGATGCGTATGTTAAGATGGATGTATGAGGTTACAAAGTTAGATAGGATATGGAATGAGTATGTAAGGGGAAGCCTGAAAGTAGCAGGAGTTGTAGAAAATATGAGGAGTGCTAGATTAGTATGGTATGGGCATGTGATGAGGTGGAATAAAAGGCATGTGACAAGACTGTTTGTCAATATCAATGTGGACGGACGAAAGAGTCGTGGGAGACCTAAATAGTGATCGGTGGATTGCGTGAATGAGGACATGCGCATGAAAGGAGTGAATGCAGATTTGACGGATGATAAGGCTGCGTGGGAGTTCAAACCATTTGTGACGACCCCACTTAATGTGGGATAAGGGCAGGCAGATGATGATGTTCATTGTTGATGGAAAATAAACTAGTAAAAGTTGAGCTTAAATAAATATCTTCTTTGATTCACAGTGCACACCTTCAACGTTTTTAATAAAAATGTGGAACAAAAGTAAATTACTTTGCGGCGTCGTAGAAATATAATAATAAAGGTCACAGTTCATAGAACGATAATACGGCATGATGTCACCCTGAACGAAATAATATTTTATAATCCTTCGAGGAATATGTTAAACATATTTTTATCGTTAACAAAAATGTGGTCTAAATGTTTTAAGAATTCTGGTCATTGGTCGCGGTAGAAGATTGTGAGCATTATTCCTGGACAATGTAAGTAGGTATTACATCCCACATGACGCATAATGCGATGAAACGACAGACCGTGGGTTCAATTCCTACACCTACACAAATATTTATGTTTTGGGTCCTGGTGTTATGAGATCGAAAATGTCTGAGTTTTTGACACATGATAACATAAATGTTGTGACTAAGTGTGATATTTTTTTACGCATTATATTAGCTTCCCCTGTTATGTATGTTTGTATGTAACGGAATCTTTTAACGTGATTTTCACCACTTTCCAGACGTCCGATAATTATTTCATTGTAAAAATAGCGTGGGGTGCTTTTTACTATATCCTGATAATAACCCCGCGCCTTTTTGCAATTAAATTACTCTCTAGTTTTTAGTTCAGCTAATAAAGCGTGTTTATTGTTTTTTTAAACTATAATATAGTTTTATTAAAAGCCGTGAATATTTTTGGCATCTAGATGGCAGGTTCGGCGATAGCACATATTAAAACAAAATACCATAGTCACTAATTTACTAAAGGCATGAATCTTCCCAATTATAGCAGTATATTATGTTCTAAACAATCCAGGCCAGGGCTCTCTAAATACCCATCCAATTTTCACTAAAACAAGCCCTAAGCCAACAAATAGCTTCAAAACAATACCTGCAGGGTTCAGATTAGCGCCGGCTGTGATGTCAACACTGAAGTTCCACGCGCTCGCATTAACACCTTGGTATAGAAGCATTTATAAATAAAATTGTATACTAGATACAAGGATGTTGGGCAGAACCTAGTGCTGTTGGTGGTAGGATATTCATATCGGACCGGATACACACAATAATGCCGGCCTGCTGTGTAGCTTCTTCACACTACGCCTAAAGGAGCCGGGATCATAGGAAGGAGGGAACACGGTAGAGTGCAAACTGTTCCACAGCTTGATGGCGCGGCAAAAATACGAATTTGCGAACCTCTTGGTTCGGGTCGGGGTAGTAGACACAACGTAGCTGTGGCTCCGCAAGCCAGTACGTATAGTTCTGGTATGGAAGGGAGAGGATGGGATAAGATCAAACACCATTATTGCTGGTGGTAGGATATTCATATCCACCCGGATAGCGACCACCGTACACAGGGTGTAAAACCCGCCATAGTGACACTCACAATTGGGTAGCGTTCCGACCCTCGAACGCTTCTTCACCTTCTTGCCCATGGCGTAGTGTGAAGAAGAAGGCCACATGATTGTGTTGAGTAGCGGGGGATAGACTGTCTCTCGCTACTCGATACTCTAATTGGACAGCACTGCGCTTACCATCAGGTGCAGTGTTTTTTTTATATTCTGGCTCCGCAAAGTATAGAGTATCGAGAGAGAGGTTGGTCACTTTGCCGTGCCAGGATAAAAAAATCTACAGATTTCGATAGTGACAGAGAGAAATTTATAGACACAGATTTTAATGGACATCGCAAATTAACTTTGTCTATTGAAACTGGCCATTATTCTATACTCTCTATATTACCTCAGTAAAGTCAGACCAAAACATAAAAACACCGTATCATACCGTAACGTGTCGTAAAACGTTATGAAATGTGTTTAAAAGCTTTTTTTAAAAATTGGATTACTCTGGAGACGTTACAACAGATACTAAAATTGAAACCCGGATTGTGTCATATATATTGAAGCACGTGCGATGTCTGTTTCAATTTACACATAACGATAAAATCCATGGAACACATGAGATTAAATTCACTCCGCAAATCCTAGGTCATATAGAATTGTTAGTGCGACCTACATACAATACAACAGTTCGTTATAAATCTATGTTTATATATTGTAAGCTATAATGGTCCCATAATGTGATAGCGGGCGAGCCTATCGCCATACCGGGCGCAAATTCCAGACTCCGGGCTAATACTGAGAATATCTAAATAGAAATACCTAATATCACTCTATCCGACCCGGGGATCGAACCCGAGACCTCAGCACAGCAGTCATAACGCATGCGCAATTACAACTGCGTCACCGAGACAGTCTATTTTTTTTTCCCCCGCGGGGAAAATCCTTCTTACGGATACCTTCTGGTCCTCGAGGGAGAAGAGATGGTTATGTCGGACTCACCGACCTTCCGACCCAGATCGCCCGAAGGACTACTAGGTCGGGACCCTAACCAATTTTCCTACGCCGGTGTACCCACTAAAAACCCCGCGGTAGCCTTTTTTTTTGTTGTCTCGGGGAAAGCGTTTTATTACTACCGCCCGCTCCGGGGGGAAGCGGAATAAGAATAAAACGGTTATGCTGGACTAGCCGGTCTTACGACCCAGCATCCCCCTCGCCCGGATGATGGCTATCCGGGCAGCCGCTGGGCCGAGTCCCTACCCCCTATGTACACCCCACCCGACACTACCAGCTAAAACCCCGCGGTGGCCTTCTTCGGCGCTTACGGAGCGATCCCGGGGTATTCTAAGGAGTGCTAGAATTGCTGCCGGAACCGCCCCTGCGCGGTGCTGCGTAGCAGCCCATCTCCATGGGAGGGCTTAGGAGCCCCCGCGCACCGAACAACGACAGCGAACGAGGCCTTACCACACGCGCTGCCGTCCATCTCGGGGTCGCACGATGCTCCGAAACTGGGAGTGCATCGATTCGGGCTGACAGCCCCCCGCTGCGAGCCCGTGACCCCCGATGGCCCCAATTAGTCGCCTCGTACGACCGGCAGGGGTTACCGTGGTGGAATTCAAACGCCCCCGTTCCACAGGGCGGGAGACGCCGGTCAGTCGTCCACCCGGCGCCTCCTACGTCTTCTCTGGCGGCGGGAGGGATCATTTCGTTCCCGATCCCTCTCGGCACTCTCCTTCTGCGAGATGACGCTCTCGCAGAAGTGGGCCACCGCACGCCAGGACCTCCGGCTGGCGACCATGGATGACACCACGGCCGGCAGCGAGAGGTCTCCTCCGACGACTGCTCTGAGAGCGCTGCGCTCTTCGTCCCAGGCTGGGCACTCCTCCAACGTGTGTTGGGCCGTGTCCTCGCGGCAGTTGCCACAATGGTGGCACACGGCAGACACCTCCTTTCCGATCCGACACAGGAACGAACCGAAACACCCGTGGTCCGTCAGTACCCGCGTCAGCCGGAAAGTTGGCGCACCGTGGCGTCTGTCTAGCCATCTCTTTAGGACAGGACGCACTGCCGCGACTGTCCTCAAGCCCGCACTTGGGCTTTCCAGCCTGGTATGCCACTCCTCTACGGCGGTTCTGCGAAACCGGGCTGCAATCTCCCTCGGGGCCAGTCTCACCTGACGGCGACTGGACGCCTCCTCCCGCCAGAAGAACGCGGACGAGAGGAGTTTTGCGTCCAACTCCCAAGGGAGGGTGCCGGCCAATACGCAAGCCGCCTCGTGGGAGACCGTGCGGTAGCCCCTTACTATTCGCTGCGCCAACAAACGCTGCGGTTTGCGCAGCAAGGCGACGCAGCGGGCTTTCAGGGACTCGGCCCATACGGGACATCCGTACAGGGCCATTGACCGCACGACTCCAGCGTATAAACTTCGGCAAGGGCTATTAGGTCCCTCCAGGTTCGGCAGCAGGCGTCCGAGCGCGCCCGCCGCCCGCACCAATTTCGGCGACAACTCCTTGAAATGGGCACGGAAATCCCACCGGCTGTCCAGAATCAACCCCAAGTACTTCATTGTACAGCCGATGGGAATCCGCACCCCCTCCACATTGATGTGGGGCATTAAAGGTGGCCAAATCCGAGGCCCGTGAAAGTAAAGGGCCTCGGTTTTGTTCAGGGCCACCTTAAGGCCCAGTCGCCGAATCCTGCCCACCACCTATTCGGTTGCGAACGAGGCGAGCAGGGTGGCCTCCTGGAAAGACCTGGCTGTCGCTGTTACTAGCGTGTCATCTGCATAACACACGACAGCGACGCCTCGGGGATTGGTACCACGGAGCACCCAATCGTAGCCGATGTTCCACAGGAGAGGGCCCAGGACTGAGCCCTGTGGAACACCGCAGGCCATTGCTCTTCGGTGCCACCTGTCGGCGCCTGGATACAATATGTACCTGTCTGAGAGATACGAGCGCACCAGACGCCGGAGATACGGTGGCACCACGTGGTACCGCAGTGCTTCCAGTATGCAGGCCCAGGGCAGGGTATTAAACGCGTTGGCGATGTCTAGAGACACCGCCACCACCACTTCACCCCGAGCCACTGCATCCTCCGCTTGTGCCTTGACCCGCAAAATCGCGTGTACTGTCGATCGGCCTTGCCGGAACCCATACTGGCACTGTGCCAGGTCCGGCCCCCTGCTGCAGCACATGTGGGACGATCCCGGGGGATCCTGAGTATACTCTGGATTGCTGCCGGAACCATCCCTGCGCCATGCCTTTACGGCCCGCCTCTTCTTGGGCTAAATGCCCTCCCCAATTTACAGCAGCAGCACGATGTTTTGCGCCGCCACCCGTCTCAGGGTCGCACCATGAGAATATATATATAAAATATAAATATATAAAGGCCGCACATCCCCCGCTGTGCAGCCGCGACCCCCGTGATCCCTTTTAGTCGCCTCTTACGACAGACAGGGTATACCGTGGTAGAATTCTTCAGGGCCCCCATTCCACAGGGCAGGAGGCGCCAGTCAATCGTCAAACTCGGCGCCTCCTTCTCGTTTGGTGACGAGCGGGATCGGTTCGTTCCCGATCCCGTTCGGCGCTCTCCTTCTGCGACATGACACGTTCGCAGAAGGAGGCCATCGCTCGCCACGATCTTCGTCTGCCGACCATGGCAGCTACTACAGCCGGCAGAGAAAGGTCTCCATTGACAGCTGAGCTGAGAGCGCTGCGCTCTTCATCCCAGGCTGGACACTCCTCAAGGGTATGTTGGGCACCGAGGCAGTCCAAACTAAACTTCAACATTTTGTAAAGAAGTAAGAAATTCATTTTCTTTACAACAGTAACAAATAATATATGATTTACAAAATTTATTACAGTGTTATATTATTCTCCTTCTAGATCTATCCCTGCTGGACCCCTTCGGACGGTCGATACGGTCAATAAAACGCTTTACTGGCCGTTTCATAGGCCATAAATTATCATTTCCGCGACTGTATAAATTATCGTATACAACGTCGTAAAAAACAACGAAATCGTCTACAAATATGAGTGAAATGTTTTTATTTGTGTTTTCTTTATCGTCTTGTGTTTGATTGATTATATGTTATTAAATGACGGATTGCTTCAGTTAAAGATAAAACCATTTCGCGAAATGACTATTGTGATAGGATCCCTTTGGTTTACAGCATGTGTGGGTTTGGATCCAAGTGGTGTTATGTCTCTCAGAAAACATGTTTCAGACTGTCATTGAGTTAACGCGTGCCTAAAATATCCCCTATCCCCTCAATTTTTCCTTTCTTTAGACAATCTCCGTGGCGCAGTTGGCGCGTAGCCGGGTGTGAAACGAGAGGCCGTGGGTTCGATTCCCACACCGGGACAAATGTTTGTGTGACAGACAGACATTTGTGTCCGGGGTCTGGATGTTGTGAGACCGAAAGTCTCTCGTAGTCCCTGATACCCACAACACAAGACTCGTATCTTAGTATGGGGTTGGGGTTATGTGTGTGATTTTTGGGTGTTATTTATTATTATTATATTTAATCCCGATTCATCTTGCGGTCAAAAGCAAGCTTATCAAGAATAACAAAACAAGAAATGTTGTTAAAAAGTTTAATTTTACGTAGAGCCATACATATAGTTGCAGATGGCACATAAAAAAAAATACTAGCCCTGTATTAAATATTGTCCCACTGCTGGGCACGGGCCTCCTCTACTAATGAGAGGGGTATAGGGGTAGATGGCACATATAAGAACATAATGGGAGGTTGATTGGTAACTTAACAGTAAATTGAAAAGCCCATAAACGTCATTGGAATTTGACATTTGTATGAAATCATCCATTCTATCTATGAAGTCACTGATAAAAGCTAATTTAATTTCCGGAGATCCGAATACTCCTTCCATTTTCAATTCATCCATCGGTCGGTAACGCACCAATGAATCTTCTAGTAATGAGAGTATTAATAGGAGATGAAGATCACTTGCCATCAGGTGACCCGCTTGCACATTTACCGGGCTCTGATATAAAAATAGTTTCATCATACATATTTGCCTGCCTCGGCCCAGTTAGTAATTGCGCATGCGTTAAGACTGCTGTGCTGAGGTTTCGGGTTCGATCCCCGGGTCGAGTAAAGTAATATTGGGTTTTTCCATTTAGAAATACTCAGTGTCAGCCCGGAGTCTGGAATTGTGTCCGGTATGGCGATAGGCTCGCCCCCTATCACATTATGGGACCATAATAAATGCGGCGAAAAGTGGGTGTACTGGGTACGCCTCTGCCTAACCCTTCGGGGATTACAGGCGTGAGTGTATATTTATGTGTGTATGTATCATACATATTTATATCATAACATATACCTACCTAATATAATTATAATAAAAATCAGCGATAGTTAGAAACGGTACAAACTACCAAAACGACACTAGCCCAAATACATACACCTGACTTTTCAAACTTATCGCTCGTTTAATCAGTGAAGGAAACATGCATGTCTGAAAATTCTAAACAAGAATTTCGAAGGTGTGTGAAGTCTGCCAACCCGCATTAGACCCGACGGAGTAAATCAGTAGAGGAGGCCCAATCCCAGCAGTGGGTCACTGTATATTACAGGGTTGGTATTAATAACGATGAAAAGACTTAATTAAAAAATTTCGCCACAGCTCCGATCTTGCCGTCATATTATTCCACAAAGCCGGATATTTAAATCTGACTTTAACTAACCGTGGAGCCGAAACGTCTAGTCTCACGAGTAATTAGTGATCTAGACTTAGTAAGGAAACTTAATTAAAATATAATTAGTAAAGATTAATTTCTAAATTAATCTTTAGCAATACTGCTTTATGATTAATTTATAGCTAGTACGTACAAGGTAATAAGACATATAAGTTAGTAAAACTTAGTTTGAATATGATTTAGCTCTATGGTCATAATATACATTTCTTTTTTTTTACCTCAACGCGAGGGCGCATCTTGTCTGATAGTCCATAAAATTTTTCAACTGTTGTTGCAGCACATTTTATGAGTATTGGAACCAGAATTTTGAATGAGATAGATATGTTTTTATGTTCTGCATTGCGTTTATCACACGCAATGACAAGCCTCATGAGATGTCATTAAATTCTCAGTAATTTCTCTTATTATCAATGTTTTTCAAACAGCATCATAATGATCTTAAATACAGCTCCTTTGCTGCAAATATAGATAATGTCGTGAAACCTACCCGGTTGGATTCGCGTGTACGAGTTCTACTACAGAGAGCATAGTTTTGCCAACGTTGCCAACCATGCGAGGTTTCTCGGACAAACTTGAGAATTCTGTTCTGCCCTACGAGGGGCGAGGAGTGTCGCTTCGTAAAGATTCGTACGAGAGTTTTATATATAGGGAAAAATATCTATTTTGTATGGATTTTTGCCCACAATAACAAAGAAGCGAAGAATTACAAGCGCAATAGTGAAGCTCATCAAAATTTAAAAAGTTTTTATTACCATTTTTTAAACTAAAGGACGCATTATTAATGTTTAATTATAAGATACGTTCGAATTGCTATCGTAAATTACGAAATTAAAAATGTTGATTTGATACCTGATTCTGTACGGGTCAAAAGTCCTATCGATGTTTATAATAATAACTCAGAATTTGTTATTTCTAATTTCAGTACTGTTTTTAGTACAGTGAAAGAAGTTCTTATAGACGAAAGAAACGCTTGTTTAAACAATTGCTATGCTAGATCAGTAAACAATGCCAATACTGTGATTCTAGGGCACAGGGTTGATATATTATTAAATTTATGTTTTTGTCTTACGACGAAATACGTCATCGTAATTGTCTGTAATTTAAAATAAGCTAATATCAGGCTATGATTTTACAGGATCATTTCTTGTTTCGTGCTTTGTAGTTCGTTATTTCTTTGTCGTTATAGTTCTTTGGTCTTCGTGTTTAATTTGCGGCATTTCAGTTAGTATCCTAGTGTTCCATTTTTCAGTTTTTGTTACAGACAGAATGTAGAGTTGCTTAGAAATGTTGCATATACTTAAAATTAGAGCATTCATTATAATATAGCAAAAAAGTGTATATTACAAATGTATTTATAAAATAAAGTAGGAAAATGCCGTAAACAATAGGCTATTTGACAACATTAAAAATA
Organism: Laothoe populi; assembly: GCA_905220505.1. NCBI lineage: Eukaryota > Metazoa > Arthropoda > Insecta > Lepidoptera > Sphingidae > Laothoe > Laothoe populi. Next base: position 4,184,440 of record HG992151.1, read on the forward strand.
CACTGCAAATTGTGGTCATCCTTAGACAATAGCTTAAAAAACCATATTTCACTTAATTTCAAACAAAATAATGTATATATTTTGCAAAGTAAACGAAATAAAATACAACATTTTTTATAAATTTTATATGAGATGTGAACAATCTGTGATTGGTTGCAACTCTGGTGACGTCACACACAAGTAAACATAGTTTCTTCGAGTAATTTTATTTCGTGTTTTATGTTTTGTGGGTGAAAATTCTATTGTTGATCTATTTTTGAAGCAGTTTTATGATAATTGTTGATAAAACAATTATCATAAAACTTAGCTTTGCTTATCATTATTAGCTTGTTTACTTGCATGTGACGTCACACGTGTCATATGATCAGCGCCATTACAGAAATTGCGTTTTTGCCGCGGTTTTGGAAATTTAAACTTTAACATTGATTATTATGAAAAACACGGTAGATTTCCCGGAAATATCAATATAGTGTGCTTATTATGTAATAAATAATAGTTTTAAATCATTTTCGAAACTTAGTCAAATAACCTATTTCTAGGATTTCGAAATAAATCCAAGAACACATAGTTCCACCGTGCCTACGACCGCAACACCACGCGAATCTACAATCCACGTGAGATATTGAGAGGATATCCCAGCACTGTCATTATGAAATGTAAATACGATATAGTCATTGTGCAACGAAGAAGAATTCATATCTATACGACCAAATATATTAAATTCTCCCTAAAACAATTTTTACTAAGTATCCATTGCAGTAGAGTCCGACATTAATCGAAGAAAATTTATTAAATTGTATTTGGAAGCAAAGAGCGTAGAACCAATAAAAGCCGTAACATTTAATACAGTATTCATTACATTTAATTACCCCCAATCTTACTAATGACATAAATAAGGAAATCATTTGATACCCTCGCTTACCTTTGTACGCCGTTTCATTGTACCGTTATTTAAAATAATTTCCACCCAAAATAAGTCCAACAAAGATATTTACGCCGCTAATACAGTCTTAACTCAGTTCAACAGTTTAACTGCGAATGGCGCTGTGAATGAAAATTTTGTGCGGAATACAGCTTAAGGCAAGATATTAATTTCAAGCGCAAAATTTAAACTGTTCATTATGTAACAGATTCAACTTAATTTTCATCTTATAAGGCAGTGTCTATAAAAACATATTTTTGCTTTGCGATTTAGTTGTTTGTTGGTACGATTTATATGTTAATTAGGTAAAATATCAATCCCAAGGGAGTGGCGGATATAAAAAAAACTCCGTTAAAATGTCATATCGATTTATATGTGCATGGTGCTGTTACATTTGGACAAGTGTTCTTAAAAAAATAAAGCCTAATGAAGCCCTTTCCACATAGCCATAAAGGGCAAGCATTTACACCAATTAAAATAGCAAGTAAATAGAAATTCAAGACTGAGTGCACAGCGTTGTAAAATGTTGGAGTTGTTCCAACCTGCGGCGCTTACGGGCAATAAACGAATGGTGCTCGGGAGATAAATAAATCCATTTGTTTCATCAGTCCGATTTCCATTGTTTTTTAGTTCGAGTGGAGAATTATAAGTTACAAATGCATTTGGTTAGTTTATCTGTTTAATAATAACAGTAAATATTTATTCACAAAATCAGTGAATACAAACGTTGATAGCACCTTTCGTACTTGCTAGCTTACATACTGACCTGTGATAAAGACCATCTGCTCACAGCCTCTAGAGTTATATACAATTTAAGAATATGAAATCATCTATACATAGAATTTATAGTAAAAAAAATATTTTTACACAACTGGTTGTAACCGATGCATTGGTCTAATATAAATACCATCAACGAAATGTGAATGCAACAATCGTTATTTTATAAAATTAGGAACGGGTCTTAATCGCGCAATACTTTAATGGTATAAATACCTCAATTATTTCCCGACGTTTCGACCGAGTTGCATCGGCCGTGGTGACGGTCTGACTGAGTAGATTTAGTGCCGTCTTCGTAAGGTAGGCTTTCGTGTGGTGGGAGTATCGGTAACCATTTTAGTGGGGGTTTTGATAACTACCTTCCCTTGGTTTTTATTTTTATTTTTATCAAAAATTAAGACCCGTTCCTAATTTTATAATATGTATTCAAATCGCGAGAGTCTAAAAACATTTAATCGTTATTTTATCGTTATACTGGCTCCCCTACTCAAATTAACATTGGTGTATTATGGTGGACTGTCTCGGTGGCGCAGTAGTAAATGCACAAGCGTTACGACTGCTGCTGGGCTGAAATCTCGGGTTCGATCCCCGGATCGGGTAAGTAGTGATATTGGGTTTTTTCTATCTAGAAATTCTAAGTATTAGACCAGAGTCTGGAATCTGAGCCCGGTATGGCGATAGGCTCGCCCCCTATCACATTATAGGACCGAAATTCAGCGAAAAGTGAGTGTACTGGTTACACCTCCGCCTACCCCTTCGGGGATTACAGGCGTGAGTGTATGTGTGTGTATTATGGTGCGTAATCATATATTTTTACGAAGCATCAGTTTTTGCGACAGTGCTACTAATTTGTCGCTACAGCAACCATACTTCATGTATACACCCTAATATTCCTGCTGTAAAGAGATTGAGCATGGCAGCTTTTTAATCAAAAACATAAAACGGTGTATATCGCGTTATTTTACGAATAGAACCTTTTTAATAAGGGACAGAGCAAACGGTATAGCAGCACTCAGTATTTGATGTCAAAGGCAGTGTGAAACGGGCCACACAATGCAAAAAAATTCAGATAACATTTTTTATTTGTATGAATTTTTTTTGATAAGAACATAATACACAATGGGCAATTTCAGGGCAATCATGAACGGTTTTGTTCTTCAGTGCATTTAGAAAATGTCAAACTAATACGAAATGGCCGCGAAGGTGAGTGAACTACTCTGGCAGGGGCCTAGGGCAGTTGCCCTATTCATTCGTTGACGTCGGTTAATAGCTTCTCCAGATTCGAAAAACATTATGAATGGTGAATGGTTCTATATGTCGGTACAGAAGCTGCAGGATAATGACATGCAAAGTTTTGCACAGCGATAGCAACTAAAAACCTCCAAGCTGATTACTTTTGCTCGGTACCAGTTTTTTTTACTAAATTCTATGTAGTCATTTCGTGGTTATGAAGTTAATAAAACCAGTGAAAATGTTCATAAAAAATCATCTGGCTGACCAGAACCATGTCAGGTAAATGAAATAGTAAATTGTAGCGAATAGTAAAAACTCAAATAAAACTAATTTAACGGATTTTAACGCGGTTTAATATTGGAAAAAAACTATTATCAATAAGCAAATAGGTGTATAATTTATTCTTGTAACCAATTTCCCGACCTTCCAGAAACACACAAGTGACTTGTAGTCAGTAAAATCATAATCTGCATACGTTAATAAATCTATAACTGTACCTGATTGAAATTCGTTCCACCAAGCAACATTAATCATATTAAATATTATGATCAAATAACGCAACTTCATCAGGTCCAAAAATAGCTCGGTGCCGTGTAAACTCATTTGCCTCCGCTCAAATATCGCCATACGTTACAATCAGCGTACAAGCTGGGACTATATGGCAACGTTTCAACTGATTTGAATTCGAGGAAAATCTATTAAAAATTATACTTTAAAAAATCTGACACAAAAATCACACACATGTAATGCTGCCTAACTGACTCTGGTACCATGTTTCGGGTATTTTAAAAATAGGTAATAATATTCGGGTAAATAATAGGTCTTTATTACTGTTCTAGAATACTTTACATGAAATAAAAATAGGCGATATTTTCTTCTGATGCAGTATGTTTTGTCTGTGCATGCTGCCACATTAGAAACCCATTATTTGCTCATATCAGGCTAATTTTAATGAAACTCCAATTCACAAACGAGGTAAAAACGCCGTCATATAACCCGTGCTCGGCGCACGTACCATCCTTATACATAGCTGGCTTCCGTTTCGTGTGAATTTCCGAGAAATTAATATCAACCGCTCGACACGTGAGCCGAATGTTATGGACGAATCTTTTTCAGCCCGCTGAGTGCTGCCGGTTCAACGTTTTAGCGCAAAAAACTATGAAACGTTTCGCTCGCATTGTTTCAGCTCCTAAATGGGAAAAACGTATTATTACAATCGTGCAATCCATATGCATGGAGTTCCGGCTGTGAATATATACGATTTACCTAGAACTAAATAAAAAATACAGTACTAAAAATAATCAAGAAAGTGGCAGGTAGCAGACGGATGCGGGTTACCCAAGACCGGGATGGTTGGCGTTCACTTGGCAAGGCCTATATATGTCCAACAGTGGATGGCAATAGGCCGACGTTTAAACATAAAGGTTGGAACAGTTATTGTAATTATGTTATCAACCTGGAATATTTTGTTAATGAGACTTTCTTTTTGGCCTTAGGGCGGTACCAAGAAATTTATTCAAAAAATTATTGGACGGCGATTATACAATTTAATACGCTATCGAGTCTTAACTGAATCCCGACGAAACACTAGCTCGAGACAATTATTTTACATCTTTCGAATCGTAAAATTGCATAAAATTTAACACAATTTGCCATTGAAACAATTTTAACGAAGCATCTTCATAAATAACTTTACAATGAGGCGTTTGTTCAAAGTTTATTTTCTTCTTATTATGTAGGTGGTCTTAATATTTGGACAAATAAAAAAAACTATTTCAATAACATGTACCGTTTATTACATATAATAAACGGTTCATATTGCTGGCTGGGCATGAACCGTCTTTACATATGAGAGGGGTACACCTTAATCTACCAGAGTAATACTGATTTGATCATTTTTTTATTTAGACCGGCATGATTGTTTTGAGAAGTGATGGATAGTTGACTCTACTTTACTCTTTTCCTTACTTTACCATGCCAGGATAAAATAATATTCCGATAAACACATATAATTCCTATAAATTATAACTTATGTGTTTGCAACAAAAATGTGTTGTAAGCGTTCGGTCAGCCCCCAGTTAACAACACCCATATAAATCACATCGAAACGTGACCCGTCGTAATAGTTGCAGTCTATAATAACAAATGCCCATATTACTCAGCTATTATTGGCAACACGCAGTGAAAGTTGAGCGTTTCGCTGACGGATTTTCGGGGGTCAAGAGTACACGTGTGACAGTGTATGATTTATTAATTCAGAAATAGTGAAAATAATTTTAAACGCTTGCACAAATGTCTCCAATATATTTGTTTGACATTTAAAAAGCTTTTAAGTTTTTTTGTAATTAATTATATATGTGATTTAACCATTTTGAATACTGAGGGTTTTGTATTCGACCCATATTTTTTCGAAATCTAATGAATAAATTAAAATAATTCAGAATCAAAATATATACACTACAATACTTTTGTACTCATGCTTTGTTTTATAGGGTAAATATTTTTTTTGTGATTTAAGCTTTTTGAAGTTAAAATTAAACTAATTTTATTAGACTATCAAGTAGCGAGAGACAATCCATCCTCCACTACAAACATTGACAATTGAGCAAAATAGCAACGTCATTGTTTTAATAGAAACGTGACAGAATCCATACCATACCGTATTTGAAGGGAATCAGCGATGTATTAATATTTTGGCTATTGACGTGTTCCGTTCATTTTTCTATTTGTACGCACTAATACAATGTGAGGATTTGATTGGCTCCGTAGATTATCTGAAAGAAATCGTTGGCGATCGGCTCGGTAATAGGGTTATTGATGATTTGTCTTCTACGTACGAGTTATAAAAACAATAAATAAACGTCCGAGTTATTTACCTTTAATTAAGTGGTACAATAAACGATACCTATTCAATCGATACATATTTAATATTGGAAACTTCGTAGGTTTAGAAGTTAGCTCTAAGTGCTTATCATTAATGGACAATAAGCACAAAATCAAACAAGAGTCTTTTTTTAATTTTTAATGAAACTTTTGTAGTATTGTTAGGATAATTTGCAATAGATTATTTTCCTCTATTTTCACATTGTAGTGACGTCATGAGTGGACTAGATTAGAGTGTGTATTCAAAAAATATCCTAGAGTCAGAAGATGGAAAGATACATGACGGTGTCTGTTTAGACCTTTTGTGTGTTCCAGACAATATGCTGATACGATATCCAAAAGCAATCAGACCCTTACTTATTGATGAGGTCATGAGAAAAACTTATCTATATTCAGGTTTCACTTGTAGTTCCATTACCATACTAAAGAAATAGCACGAGACTGGTAAGAATACGACCGATACCTCATCACCGGATGGTTTAGAATCAACGCATACAATTCCAATATAATGCGATCCAGCCAGCGGTCGGAGTTAAACGGTTCGATAAATATGCAATGAAACAACAACAACAATTATGCAACCAACTCCCGTCGACGATCAATCCACGCCACGGCGGAGTGAAAACTCTTTATCATAATCATATTTGAATACCAACGTTTTGTATTGAAATTGAATGTGTTTGCATGTGGTTGCCGATACAGTTTTAATGCTCTTGACTGGATTGATTTGTATGCGTTTATTGGTCTGAGGGATGAGGGTAACATAAAATTCTAATTATTATTCCTTTTTTTAGCAACATCAACAAAACTATGCAAGATGGATATTTAAAAAGGCACAAATACAATGTTTATCATTTTATTGATTGACTTACATACCACTGTTACACATCTCAGTGCTTAATATTAACACAAACGCATGTCAGGATTGACTGAAGGCTTCTCTTTATAATTCATGTACCAGCTTTACCCTCTAAGCTGTACTACGCGGCCATTGAACTGATTACACTTACACTTACTGCACCAAACCACGAATATACTGGCTATCGACTGGTCTTCTACTCAACTGAACACCGAAGCACGGAAGGCACTCTGTTTTATGCTAAACATTTACTTCTCCCCACTTAGGTTGTCATTATTAATGTACCCGCAACTACTATCATAAATACCTTCGTTTTTTAATAATAGGAAATACCCTAATACACCTCGGAAATCTTTTGTAAAAGACTAGCAAATGAGAAAATTGTTAACCCAATGCTCTACTGCATAATGTTAATAATGCGAGTGCAATGGACATCTTTGCTCAAAAACTTCCGAAAATAAACAACAATAGTTCCCAATCATTGTAACTACAAAAGTCCAGTAGGCCTATAAATTCACCAGCATTTTTCAGTATTAATTTCCATCGGCTTTGTTCCTATAATTAGAGAAAGAGCCAAGTCTAACTCAGGCACTCATTAACGAGGCTTCCGTGATACCTGATACAATGACGTTTAATTAGCACACTTCAAGGTCTGGAATTTGTGTACTTTGCAACTTAATATAATAAAATTGACAATGGAAATATCAGTTTCGTTAGTTTTCAAATAACTTAATAGAGACGTTTTAGGGTACTTGAATTAAACTGTAGATCATTAGGAACTAAGGGACCAAACTCTAGAGGGTTTATGAATTGCTTTATGCGATCTGATGCTAAGGGTATTTACCTTTAGACTGTTGAGTTTAATAATTTACAAGAACTAAAAATGCTCCGATAAAAATGCATCCAGTCTTAATAACAAGCTAATAAAAACTAATCAATAAATGCTTCAAAAACAATTAAGCTACAACAACAATAACTTAATCTAAACTATAAATCCACATCGTGGCCTAAAAACAGCACCCATAACCGTAAAGAATAGTAAAATATAAACGCCATCAAAAACTTCCACGGAGAAGTTAAAGAGCGCGTAAAATGATTTAGCCGGACATACAAAATGGCGACCGTGCGTACAGAACAAACGATGTCGTCGTAAACGCGTTTACGCACTACGAGATCTTCAAGTGTCTATTGAATATTAATTTAATGTACGCTGTATAATTTTATGCAGCATTTAATTAAATAACTGTTGTGCATGTTTACTGAGTAAATGCAAATGGATTATATTTGAGATGAAAGAAGCCGGAATGATTTTTTGTATAGCCAATAAACAAAAATGTCATAACATTACTAAATATAGCTATATAAAATATGAGTGGACGTGACAGAAATGAAAAAATAAAGTAATAATGATTTAATATTTAAATGTCTCATTTTCAAATGGTTGTAAGATTACCGTCAGTCGTGTCTAGATAAACTTAACTATAATAATTCAGTATTTGTAATACCCTAATCAACTACTTACTAGCTACAACATTCTATTTTAATTTTCAAAAATCGAACACAGCAAAATATAATATGTTTTTTTGCCATTTACTTACTTGTACAAATGATTCATTGGAATTTTACTGTCATCGTGTCTTAAGAAGTTTTACCTTAGTGGTACATAGGTAGGTGAAGTAAAGTAGGTGAAGTAAGTGAAGGTAAGGTAGTGTATAGAAATTACTACAGTGATCATGAAAGATGAAGACCCAAAAATATTCAAACCCAAAAGCGTTAACCTGACACCTGTTAAAGCTTTAAGTGAAAGTACTGGCTACCTTTTCAAATAAACATGCAACAGGCCCGCAGACGCTTCACTCGAGGACCACGCGAGGTGAAGTAACAAAGAGCCCAACAAAAACATTGCTAAGAATATTAAGAGTATCCTCACTTCCGCTCTTGAAAAATCGCTTCAAAAGGTTCGCATGTAAAGTGAATTGGATCCATCAATCCGAAATAAATGGTGGCCATTACGCAAATTCAAATAGATGGGACTGTTTCACGTGTGTGAGATGGGGAGGTTGAAAACATTATTATAGATGAACCTGGCACCAATTCCGACCGCCGTACTCTTGTAGCTCAGTTTATAGATTTATTTAGGTTTATTAATAGACAAATGTCCGAAAAATAATTCATATGAAATGAACGTTATTTTGTTTGACTCCTTGGACTACTTTTATACGTACCAGACTCTAATAGAATAAGAGGACGTGGAGAAGTTTAGTTTATACTGACAAATAAATGCTAAAAATGTCTCGTGGCCTTGGATGAACGCATTAAAACATGTTGGATGGCTGAGATTTACATTTACTCCGTACTTACGTTAATTAATTACAAATTGCGGGTTTTTCAACATCATTCATTCTCATTCTTGACAGTGATGAATGAGTTTCCGAATTTAAAATTTTATTGCTGCATAATATTAAACTATTGTGTATTTCTCAGACCTGACTCTTGTTTGGTTTGATATAGCTATTGCTGTTAAAATATTTAACTTCCATATATGTGTAATTTATATCCACATATAAAAAATATTAAGGAGAATCTATACACAGTATAAAAATGAAGTTGCCTTCAACGTCTGTCTGTCTGTATATCCGCTATCTCCTTCTAAACCACGCAACTGATTTTGAATCGGTTTTCACCATCATTTAGATAATTTATTCCGGGTGGTTTTTATGTATAAATAATAAAGATATTTCGGAACCAAGTCGTCAAAATATTGCTTTTGTAAATTGCACCCGTGCGAAGCTGGGCCGGGTCGCTAGTGTATAATAAATATAACAAGTTTTAAAAAGTAAACAGATAAAAACCTACAGCAACACAAAGCACTGACTAAAAATCAACCAACTACGCACGAAGTATCCAAGTAAAATTAGTCACCGTACACAGGGTGAAAAACCCGCCATAGTGGCACACGCAAGTGTGTCGCGTTCCGGGATCAGCCAGTGTACATCCGGTTTTTTGGGGGTCTAGAGTTGGGGTACAATGTTGGCCATCTTGCGGCCTTCTAAGTACTCTGACAATAGACCCTCGACCGCTTCTTCACCTTCTTGCCCATGGCGTAGTGTGAAGGAGCAGGCCGGCATGATTGTGTTGAGTAGCGGGAGATAGATCGTCTCTCGCTACCCGATACTCTAATTTGACCGTACTGCGCTTACCATCAGGTGAAGAGCGGTCACTTTGCCGTGCTAGGATAAAAAAAAAAGTCCACCGCTGTGAAATCCGATAATTGTAGAAAACTTGAACAGTTGAGAGCATCTGTCTCTGCAGTCGTCGGGGACGCGTTAATGCATTCTTCTAAATAGTACGACGGCATTTCCGTACAGGCAGATGGATTAACGGTCGATATTGGTGTCCCATTTGTCTCTGTCAGCGCGATCTGATATCTGGTTGTAAGTGCTGCAAATCTGGAGCGTCGATATTAATTTGGATTCTTTTTTGCGGTTCAGCGAAGATTAATGAGTATGCATGCTCGTGTGAAAATATCTTTTATAACTGACATGATATTGTGTATCTAAGGTAAACAATGGAGCGGTCTTTTTAACCGACTTCAAAAAAAAGGAGGAGGTTCTCAATTCGTCGGAATCTTTTTTTTATGTATGTTCCCCGATTACTCGAAGACGCCTGGACCGATTCGAGAAATTCTTTTTTTGTTTAAATACTTCACAGGTGGACCCATTGGCACCAAGTCAAGATCTGATGATGGGATCTCAGAAAAATCGAAATCAAATTTTATAGGGACGCATAATGTGTTTTTTATTGAAGTCAGTGTACTTTATATGAATTATAAAACTTGATCACGGATGAAACTTCAAAATTTGTTTAGCTATAGGTGATGGTTTTGTTTTAAGAAATATTAAATAGCAAGCAGGAGAAAGAATATCTATTATTTACCTTTAGCTACTTTTACGTCTATTAAACCCAAACATAAATAGAAGTACTAAAACTCTTACGTGATTCTTATAAACACATCGGCACTACTTGGAAAATCATTTACGGCAGCTGTAAAACGCACCTAATGGATTTCGCGAGAAAAGCACAAGGAAACAAACGCCAAACTGTAATTTATACCGACAGATTTATTTACATTGAGGAGGAAACTCGCCGGACGACGAAGTTCTTCCATGTTACACGATCGATCTAAACGAAATACGTCTTTAAAATACGAAGTGTAGTGGATCAATGTTTTGTTATTATTTTATTCTGAATTTCCCATCTCTAGTACTCTACTTTTAATCTGGCCAGTACCTTAATCATCAAGTTAGTTTTTACTATTATTATTAGATACTAATCTCAAATAATACGCAGTTGATTAAATTAGATACTAGTTCACCTACATGAAATACCAATACATAAAATGTGCCTTTAAGAACATGTAGTTCTTCGATTCTAACATTACGGAAACTTTCACATTACAAAGACCCTTTTTTATCGAACATTTAAATCATATTTTTACGGGAAACCTTTCCAAAATACCAACTTCATCAAAACAAATAGCAACATCACAGAAACACAAGTTAGGGTAAGGTCAATTTGCTTACAAATTTACTTTAGCGCGGGACCTTTTTCGCTCGGCAAAGTTTCCCTTGAAGAATTTTAATTATTCAGGATATTCCCAACTTGGCGGGATATATATCAATGTCAAAATATCAATACGGTTGAAATTTTCGGTCGTCTTTAATAATATCCATCCTTGACACTGCCTGCGGAAATAGGTTAATCTGTTTGCATTAATTTTTTGGCTTAAAGACATGTCGCTTTATAATAAATCATGTTGATGTCGATTTATAGAGCAGCAGCTTTTTATATTACCCGGAAGAGTAAATAAAATGTTAAGATTCGTATTCGTAGTAAAACATATTATAGTAATTCAAAGGCCTTGGAATGCATTCTACAATAGATTTAACTTACTAACTCACACTAATTTTATTGTAAAAAAAATACATCGCATAAACGTATCCACAACAAGTTAACAAATACGGGAAGCAAATCAAACCATATGTTATCCAATATATAAAAAATCTCCACAATATAAAATCGCAATCAACATCCATAACATTGAAATATATAACAAACTGATGGTTTTCAGTAAGCAATAGTATTTTGTTTTTCAGAAGATTAAAATGCTGAAAGGAAGAAATTTAAGCACACCTAAAGATTTAACGAGGTTAATTATACAGTTACAAATCGTTCCCGGAATCCATGAAAGCCAATTGTTTCAACAGGAATAAATTTAAAGTGAAACTAAATTAGAATTTCCGAAAACGTTTAAGCTCGCAGCGGGGTCGACTAAGTAAATTATGACCACGCATCCCAGACCGGGGAGTACCCAAGTTTTTCTATCTTTATACCGCTCTTGGGATTCGGATGTCAGGCCCCGGTACGTCTAACGACATTAATATTTATGTGGCAAGTTAGCGGATGATATAATTCCGCACTAAGTAACGGTATTCCGACAAGTCCCAAATGAATTCGATTTACTCGAGATTCGGGATCGGTTACATTATAACACTACAGATATGGATCATTTCCGTTCAAATTAACGTCATGACGGTGATAATATCTGTGGAATTATGAGTGGGATAGTTCTTGAAATAATTGAGGTAACATAGTATGGTGATGGTATACATGGACAAAAAGCCGGTGACATATTAATTCTAAGTCGAGCAATCACAATTTGTGTTTTAGTTTCCGATTCTAAAGATCACACAGGAAGAGTGAAGGGATTAAAATTTGTGCGTGCTCGCTATATATCACATCATGAGACGGAAACAATCTCGGCGAACCAGTTGCACCGTTACTTACCACTTCGGGGATACAGGTCTCACACTTTGGTATGTAACAAACTGAAAAGGTCCAATAAGAATTAATTAATCAAGATGTAATCGGAAATCCCAGTGCCTTTATTGGTTTCAATTGTGAATGAAAATGCATGCATGATTCAGATTGTTGTATATTATATATTTTATATGATATGTATGAATGTTATTGTTTGAACAAATTAAATTTGCGGCTTATATCTAATTCCTTGAATACCATTATAAATATAACTAAAATGTCAAAGGATCTACCTATGGAAAAGATATTACGGCAGATTTAAAACTTTGCAAATTTAAATTCGTTGGTTCAAAAATAAGTCATTCATAAGCCAAGCAATCTAGACTTTCAAGTAGGCACAAGTTTCCTCCATCAAAACAACAATAAAATCTTTAAAGGCTAGGAACTCGGCACAAAACAAGAACTTGATGAAACCGAGGCTTAACTCATAACTTTACAATCATGAAGCACTGCGGGATGATATGAATATGTTATTTAAAATAATTTAAAAAGTGATTGCGTTTTTTCTGCAAACAATCAAGGAATATAAAGAAAAAAGCAAAAAAAAGACGAGAAAAGCGGTCTTTTCTAATTTTAATTCCGTGTTATATTTGTTTTTAAATTCAATAAAGAGGATTTCACTAAACGCCTACATACTAATAAAACCCAGACTTTGGAGCACTTTTCTCACGAATCAAACATCCATTCACCTGAATGACAGCTTCGTCTCTCCAAACCAAGTTGGTTGAAAGTACTTAACTCGACAAGACACTGACTCCGAATTTGGCATTCGACGCGTTATTGGCAAACTGGAGGAGATTGCAGTGGCTGACAGAGATTGGCCGGATGATTGATGCCAGGTGATCGGTTCGACAAGGCTGTGCCAAACGACAGTGGATTTATGGAGTTAACAGGAAACACGGCTCGTGCTAGTCTCCAGTTTTCAACATGTGTCAGCTCGTGTGAAACTGTCTCCAGTTTTCAGCACGTGTCAAAGTCGTTTGGGCGGACGATAGCAATATGCTGAATTTATTTCATCGTTTTTCGTCTAGGAAGCGATATAAATTTGTGTTACATTTAGATTTTTTCTGTGATATTCACTTAAAGCAGTGAGACTCGTTTACTTGTGCCGCTATTAGCAGGTGTCAACAAAGCATGGGTAGTAAAGCGTACAATGACCGAATAAATAACCATTTCAACTGGCATACATGTTTTAGGAATTATTTAAGATAGAGATGCCGTAATCTCACTATTCCTCCGTTTACATGGAGCCTAGACTTAAACGTTTCTTAAGATATCTAAATACCTTATTTACAGAAACCATCCAATACTTCATTTGAGAATCTCAAGTCTTACCGATATGATTAATAAAAGTAAAAGCTTTTTGGATAAAGGACTTTTCACGAACAACAGAAACCTTGTTAAGCTTTCGTGCGACGAAACTTTGTTCACTTTTAAAACATATTTTTCCTGTTCGAATGAAATATTTTCTGAGTTATGTACCTACTTACTACATTTAATATATAAATATTTTATTACCTTCTTGACCGTCCGCTTTTTCCTAGTTAGGGAATTCCATTCTAAAATTATGTATCAAAAAGCCTATCATCTATAGGTTAACATCACCATTTCTAATTTTCATTTTTTTTAAGTTATCTTCTTTTGTATTGCTTCTCTTCCTAAAATGTAGGATATTCAATAAAGGGTTGATATTAACTATAAGCGAAGAGCTGTTACATCCAATTAGTTCTACAATATAGTAAAATAAAAATTGTATTTTTTATTGTTTGCCGGGGGTCTAAAGTTGAGGTACGATGTTTGGCAGTTTTGCGGCCTTCTGAGTACTCTGACACTAGACCTGCGGTCGATTCTTCACCTTCTTGCCTATGGTCTAGTGTGAAGAAGTAGGCCGGCGTGATTATGTTGAGTAGCGGGGGATATAGCGGGTAGATTGTCTCTCGCTACTCGATACTCTAATTGGACGACACTGCGCTTACCATCAGTTACAGTGTGGTCAATTTACCGTGCCAGGATAAAAAAAATGTATTAATGAAAGGTACCGTAAAAGCACTCAGTGTTTGCCCACATCGGCACAATATCAAATTAGAATCATGTTATGATTTTCTTTTGTCCACACAATGCCAAGTCAATATTGGGCCTAGTACACATAATATCGCAATGTAATCAAATCTGTATTACTTTTCGGACGTTAGGCAGATAACCATGTACGTATTTTTATAGACCTCGGACGTATGAAGTAATGATATAGAGATGTTCGTACGAAAATTTTATATAATAGTAGTATTATTTATGTTTTTATTTTCAAATTTGGATCACTTAACGCTGGTCGTTTGCTGCTGATTGCTGAAGGTGGCTACTTGATAACAAATGTCATCTTTATCCTAATCTCCGAAACGGCTGGACCGATTCTGATAGGATTGTCATAAGTATTTCAATATTTAGTCTAGTTTATATTTATGAACTTGAAAGTATTATTTGATTTAAAAGTTAAAGATCATATTATTATAGAAATACAAGGGATCATTTATATTAAAAGAAACTTACAACTCGATGTAGTAACTGCATGCTGTGTCTGTCAATTTGCTGGCATATATAAAAACGATAATGATATAGATGTAGTAAATAATACGAATAGCAAACCACGCAGCGCTATTTTCTACCGTACTGTCTTCTAAATCGTATAAGCATATTTTTAAGGGTGCCTCATCGTCCTGTCTTCGTTTTACTTCTTATCTGTATGACTATTAACTGTGCCTTAAAAATTATTATTACAATATAATGCTATGGTGCTGATAAAAGAAGAATGTACAACTGAAATTGACGCTGCATGTCAAATATAGCAAATCCCAAAACCCGTTACAATTGGTTGTATCTTCGCAATGGGTATATTACTCCTGTTTACTTAACAACACTGACTAAAACAGCTAAGTTGGAAGTATTTTTATATCTATACTGAAATTAGGTTTTCTTA
This sequence comes from Laothoe populi, assembly GCA_905220505.1. Taxonomy (NCBI): domain Eukaryota; kingdom Metazoa; phylum Arthropoda; class Insecta; order Lepidoptera; family Sphingidae; genus Laothoe; species Laothoe populi. Next base: position 4,199,965 of record HG992151.1, read on the forward strand.
GCTGAAACGACGCACTATATCAACACTCAAACCACT